>WUJK01000013.1:600000-1156971 GCA_011317545.1 Coniella vitis
ATAAACTTAAAGTATTTAGAAAATATATCGACGAAAACCTTAAGAAAGGCTATATTAAACCTTTATATTTACTAATAAGATACCTAATCCTATTTATACTAAAGAAAAACGGTAAATTATAACTATATATTAACTATCGGTAACTTAATAATATTATAATTAAGAATTAATACCCCTTACCTCTCTTTAAAGAACTTAAAGATAAATTTAGAGAAGCTTAATAGTTTATAGCCCTTAACCTTAAGGAAGAATATATATATATTCGTATTAAACCCGGAGAAGAATAAAAAATAGCGTTTAGAATACGCTACGGATATTTCGAATATCTTATTATACTATTCGAACTTATTAACGCCCCTATATTATTCTAGGAAATAATAAACTTTATCTTATATAAATACCTCGATTATTTTATAATCGTTTATCTAAACGATATCCTTATTTACTTAAAGATATTCGAAGAATATTAGAAGTATATTACGATTATCCTATAAATCCTCTAAGATAATAAGATTTTAGTAAAGCTTATTAAATATAACTAGAATACCTAAGAAGTTAACTACCTCGGATATACTATTATATTAGGGTATATACGAATATAGAAAAGATAAAGTATAGGTAGTTAGGGATTAGCTTATACCTTAGAATATTAAGGATATTAGAGCCTTTTTAGGCTATATTAACTTCTACCGATAATTTATTAAAAACTATAATAATATTATAATACTATTTATAGAACTTACGAAAAAGGATATTACCTTTAATTAGAACGAATAGGTATAGAAAGCCTTTAGTATAATTAAGGATATAATTATATTAGAACTAATCTTAATTAAAGTAGATTAAGATAAAGTTTTCGAAATTAAGATAAATATATTAGATTATATACTCGGTAGATAATTCGGATAACGAGACGATAAAGGATAATTACGGATAATTAGTAACTTTAATAAAAAACTAAATAGACTAAAACTTAATTATAAAACGCCCGATTAGGAACTTATAATAATAATAGAAGCCTTTAGGGAATAGCGATACTACCTTATCGGCGCGAAATAATAAATTCTTATATATACGGATTATAAGAATCTTTAGGTATTTACCTTAATAAAGTAATTTAATAAACGATAAGTTAGATAATACGAATTTCTATTAGAATTCGATTTTAAGATTATCTATTATAAAGGTAAAGAAAACGAACGAATAAATACTCTTAGTAGATAATTAGATTATAAGGATAATAATAGTAAAGACTAAGATATTATAATAATCTTTAAGGAAGATTTAGAAGGTAACCTTATTATATTATCTATTACTAAAGAACTTAACGTAATATTATATATCGAAGGAGAAATATTTAACCTTAATAGTATAATAATATTAGAATAAAACAACTATATTAGAAGTATTTATAACGTATTAGTATATAAATACTAAGGAATTAGAGTAACTTATAAAAGGATCTAATATTATTAGAACCTATTAAACCTTAAGAAACGAGTTATAGATATCGTTAATAATTATAATATATATAAATAAAATAAGATAGAACGATATAAACCTTATAAACTATTATAACCTCTATTAATACCTATAATTATTTAGTTATCTATTAGTTTAGACTTTATTATTAAGCTACCCCTTTTATAAAAACCCTTAACTTAGATATAATATAATAGTATCCTAATAATAGTTTATAAACTAAATAAGTATATATACTTCCTACTATATAAAGAAAGTAGTATTATAGAAGAACTTATATATATATTCCTCCGTATTATTATCGCTAACTACGGAATACCTTAGGAAATTATATTAGATAGAGATAGAAAGTTTATATTAAAATTCTAGATCTTACTTACTAAATACCTCGGAACGATATAATATATATCTATAGTATTTTATCCTTAGATAAACGGATAAATAGAATATATAAATTAGATTATAGAATAATACCTATAATATTATATTAACTACGAATAAAATAATTAGGTCGAACTTTTACTAACTATATAATTCGCTTATAATAATATAGATATAACGAGTATAGAAAAATTACTATTCTTCCTACTCTATAGATATAACCCTACGGTATATTATAAAATATTACTAGGTAGAAATATAGAAATAGTAGACTAATACGCTAAAAGAATTAAGTAATTATATAAAGATATTTAATATATACTTTAGAATATTAAGGAATAAATAATAAAATACGCTAATTAGAAAAGGATTAAAGGATTAATCCTATAAAAGGGAGATAAAATCTACCTTAATTATAAAAATATTAAAACTATTAAACCTAGCGATAAACTCGATTATAAAAAACTCGAACCTTATAAAATTATATAATAGATTTCGCTAGTTAATTATAAACTCGAAATCCTATATATACGCTTATACCTAGTCTTCTATATTTTACTCCTAGAATTAGTATTAGTAAACGTAGAACTCTTATATAATATAGATATTATCGAACTAAAATAAGTATAATACGAAGTTAAATAGATTCTCGATTTATATAAATACGGACGCGGAAAATAATACCTTATTAAATAGAAAGGATATAATAACTTAGAAAATACTTAGGAACTATTAAAGAATATATACCTAGACCTTATTAAAGAATACGAAAATAAAAAGCTATTATAGCCTTAGATAGAGAAGGTATTATAGGGAATCGAACCCCGGACCTCCTAATAAGAAACTAGGAGCTCTAACTACTAAGCTATAAGATTATTTATATCTTTAACTATAATAGCTATCTATAGGAATAACTAGACCCCTTATTAGGAACTACCTATACTCGGACTCTTTAAATTAAATCCGGACTAATTAATCGTAATATTAGGCGCCGCTAATATATTCTAATCCGTACCCTTAAACGAAGGATCTTATATAGATAGAACGGCCTCTTTAATAGCTATAGTTTAAATAGCTTCGGTAACTCGCTTACGCTCCTCCTCTTCTAAACTAATATTTACTAACTTTATACCCTTCTCCTAAAGAAACCGTTATTATTTCTTTAGACGAGATAATCTAGCTAAAGTCTCTATTAGATAGGCTTATATATTAGTAAGTTCCCTCTAACGCTCTAATAGATACTCCTCCTCCTCTAACTTATAACTATCTAAATATATTAACTCGTCGTTAATCTTAAATACTAAGGAAAGAATTAATATTAATATAATAAGAACTATTAAGAAAAACCACTTATATAAGGATACTAATATTCGTAACGTATTATAAGAACTATTTCGTTTAATATATTATATATAACTTTTTATATTATTAACTATCTTATATATTAACCCCTCCTTTAGGTATAATAAATAAGGTATAACTTCGTAACCTTAGGTTTCGATATATACGAAACGATTTAAAATAATAATACGCTTTTTAGATAAAGATAAGGACGGATTTATAGTATACGATTTTATAATTCTAGAAGATATAATAAATTAGGAAAATATAATCCGAAATAAGAATATTAGGTAGGATTATTTATAGGAATAAGGAATAATCTTTAGGGATAAAGATCTATAGAAGGGAGATAATATTATAACCTATAAATATATAGGTTATAAGAATAAGCTAGCGTAACTATATATTAATAAATCGGAACCTTAACGGACCGATAGGGATCTTTTATATAAGGAATACGAATAATATAATTAGGGTTAGGGTAGAGCCTATAAGAGATTACTATTATTTATCGGATAATTAATAGGTAACTATAGGTATTAATAAGCTCGGATAAGCTATATATTAATAAATAGGATAATAGAAGGATATAAGGACGATAGATTTCCTAGCTATTAGATAGTTTCCCTTATAATCTTTAGTTATAAATCTAAGTATTATTTTATATAATAGGGTAATCCCTCTTAATTACTTATAATACTTAATATTGCTCGATAATATACGAAGACTTAAAGGTAATACTTCCCTACCTGCTAATATACAACTTATAGGTACTTCCAGAATCCGGGATTCAGGTAAGGATCATTATAAGTATATTATCTTTAGTTTCTATGTTTTCTAAGCCAATCACTAGAACCTAATAGAAGAATCGAAGAAAATGATGGAAGATTTGGAAAGTAATAGGGAAATTGAGAACTCGAGATTAAGGAAGAGAGAGAGAATGGTCAGCAAGTAGGATAGAAAAATAGTAGCATTGCAGAAATCCTGAAAACTATAGTACAACGCGGACCTGGTTTCAACAAACGCCTGGACTTCGCCTCCTAAGCCACAAATACTGGAGAATTAGACCTGCAAGATGCTTTTCCTATACGGAGGCCATAGCGCTCAATATCTGATAATTCATGTTCGCATTAATTTTCTAGAAAAAATGACTATATACACTAACCATTTAGTACACTTATTACCTATACATCCTTTTGACACGCCGTTTAAAGGCCTGAAACTTGTAGAATTTAAAGCTTGTAGCGCCCTGGGGCAAAAGAAGGGGGAGAAAAGAGGAAAATCAAGAGAGGGATAGGAGGAGAGGAACAAAGAGAAAATGGAAAAATAGATGAAAAGAAAGGCAGCGCGTTGGCATTCTACGTCTTGGGCACTGCCCTGGACGCTGCCCTTGTTCACCTGCATAGCCGCCGTGGGAAGCGCTCAACTTGCAATACATTCAGCTCGCGGGCTGTGGCGCATTCTCTGCAACAGGATCGTGCGTGCCCTCGACAGTGTTTCTTTTCTCGTTAGTAAACCATCCACAAGAGGCCGCCCTTGGACGACGAATCGCAAGTAGACCGACCCACTGAGCCATATCTTGTGTGCGCTGACACCATTCCCAATTCCAATAATACTCGCAGATGCAAGAGAAAAAAAAAAGATTAGCATAGCCACCATGCGCGAACACGTCGCGCCATCAAGGCTGGGAAACAGGGAAAATTGGAACCGAGGCTGAGCCCCGTCAAACCTACCATAAGTACATTCCCCCTTCAAGTCTTTTATAGGAACTTAGCTTTGTGCTCGATCTTCTCCAATAGACTTAGATTGCTTCAGGTGTCAGGCTGTACATACGACGCTCTGCGGTGGTACCTTCCGGCCCGAAACTTTCCTTCCTACCATTTCTGACGAGGCCTTCATTTGGCGAGGATGGGCAACTCGACAGAAAGAACCACCCGCTTTCTCGACACCTTCAGTAAAGCTCGTGATAAGTTGCGCAGTCGGAGCAGATCATCAACATCAAGTTCTGAGCAGCGTCCTGATCGTAGCCGGGGCGCCTCAAAACCTGGCAAGCTCGGAAGTGATACTCAAAGATACTCTCGGTCAGACATTGTGGTCCCACAGGTCCTTCCCGCCAAGACATCTGAGCAGACTGACGAGGGCAGGAAGTCAACAACGTCAGAAGATAATCGTAACCTAGCGCACCATGAAGCAGCCAATGTTGGTGGTTTTGCTGCTGCAGATATGCAGAGTAACAAGCCGGAACGTGTGCGTCAGGAGCCTGTCACAGCACCAGTCAAAGATCACGGTGCCAAAAGCGTGGCTGAAGAGAATCAAACAACTACTCCGCAGATTCAAATCAGCCAGCCTGCTCAGCTACCGACTTCAAGCTGTGTTGCCGTCGATCAGCCGCAGGTGCCGAGGGCAACAACCCAGCTCAAGGATGACCTCTGGCAGCAAGCATACAATCTGCTTTCGGATGAGGAAAAGAAAGGCCTCTCGGCACTGCACAGCAGAGAAGACACGCCAGCAGGCGATGAAAGCCAGTTTGGGAGGAAGATGGTCAATGATGCTGTAGAGATGACGCGCAAGAAGCAGGAGCAGTGCGAAGAAGAAGCATGGCGCGTCAGCATCAACGGAAAGGATGGAGGCGATATCATTCTCCGCGACAAGGCGGCCGTGGTCATCGACTGGCTCACGAAAGCTGGTAACATCGGCGCAGGTTTCGCGCCCTCTCTGGTCCAGCAAGTATGGCCATGCGTCAAAGGACTGCTGCAAATCCCGGTCGCGGCGGCAAAGCAGATGCAAGCGCTTTTGCAGGTTGCGAGCAGCGTTGCGCGGGTGATTGCACGGGGTTACGTGTATGAAGGATCCTACGACGAGAACAATACGCCTGCTGATGCCCTCACACCTTTACGTCAGTCTTTGGTCGATTTGTACAAAGGGGCTCTTCAGCTTCTATCTCAGGCCGGAGAACTACTGGACCAGAACGCGCTGACTAGGGCTATTAAAGCCGTCTTGGACCCGGACGTCATTAAATCGGCCAGTGAAAACCTCTCCGCCCTTGAGAAGCAGCTGAACTTGGATGTACAAGCAGCACAGGTTGTCAGTTCTAACCAGGCCTACGAAAAGCTGCGCCATGCCCTGGAGATCCTGGACAGGCCAGTGCTCCGAACAGACGAAAATGTGCGAAAGCTTCTGATCAAATTTAAAAAGGAGGAAGAAATCACGGAATTGGAGTGGCTCAGCCGGATGAACCATGACGATCGGTACGTTAAGACTGTTGAAGACATGTTGGACCACACATGTGAATGGATTTTGAATCATGAGAAATTCCAAGAATGGGAATGCTCGAATGGGAGCGCATTGATATGGCTTCAAGGCTCATGTATGGCAGCCATCATCGCACTCACAGATAGGTATACGCTGACACTTCAACAGCTGGTACGGGAAAGACATACCTAACAACAAAAGTCATTCAGCGCAAGGATGAACTTCTCAACAAGGCTGGAACTCACGATGAGGGCTTGGCCTTCTTCTACTTCAACCGCAGTATTGCGACATCCAGTACGGCCATCTCGTGTCTTAGAAGCCTGCTCCGTCAGCTTTCGCGACCTTACAGCCACGGGGAGTACATGCGGAAAAGCCTAAGTGAGCGTATAGCCCAGTGGCGGATTAAGGGCCACGGGGGACCAAGCCTTGGATTCTGCCGAGAAGAGCTCCTAACCTCCGCAAACCTGTTTCCGCGAACGACAATCATTATCGACGCCCTCGACGAATGCGACACTGGTGATAGAAAGATTCTTGTCAAGACTTTGAGCGAACTCGTGCGCTGCAGCGTACGTCCTCTCAAAATATTTATATCTGGACGCCCTGATATGGACTTTGGAGCTGCCTTTCTCGATCGAACCACTGTGACGATAGGCGTTGAGGACAATCAAGAGGACATCGCTCGACTGGTGAGGACGCGCATGGAAGAGTGGAGGTGGGATGAGAATCTAAAGCAAAGGGTCATCAAAGTGCTTCTCGAAAAGAGCCAGGGCATGTGAGTCAATATTTCACTCGCTGAGCTTCTTCAGTATCTCTCCTTATATCTCGATATAGTCCTGGGCCGTCCTCGGCCACTTCACATGCCGAAATCCGCGAAGACTAAAATTTACATTCTCAGGTTCCGTTGGACGGCTCTCCAGATCGACCACATACTGGAGATAGAGGTCAAACAAGATATCAATGAAGCTCTTGAACAGCTGCCTGAAGGTCTTGAAGGTGCATATGACGCGATCTGCGAAAGACAAATGGACCTGAAGCTTGGTAAGACGAGGGCTGCAATCGCCAAACGCGCCATAATGTGGGTAATGGCGGCCAAACAGCCGTTGGAGTCCCCCGACTTACTATCCGCCGTACGACTCAACCCCGTCAACTTTATCGAGACTATGGTCCGCTCTCGGAAACAGGGTACCATCTTGCTTGGCGAAATTCGCCCATTGCTCGAGCCTCAGCGCGTTGCATGTACTTACGTTGACGATGAAATTACCGAGGAAACGCTGCTCAGGCTCTGCGCAAACCTCTTAACCATCAACTCGTCTACACGCTGCTGGGAATTCTGCCACGCGTCCGTGTCCGAGTATTTTGAACGCCGTCATTTCAGAGCTTTGCAGGCACACTCTCATCTCGGTGCTTCCAGCTTAATGTTATGCATTGATTTGCACCGGTCGGCTGAGCTAAAGCTGCGCGTTGGAGCCGCGACGTGCCTCTCGCAGGGTGAAGCCAAATATGAAAAGAGAGTGTCCTGGAGTGATTACTCTCGCGGCGGCTTTCACATGAGACCCTACTTTGTGCAGTACTGCATTGAGTACTGGGCCAGGCATTTCCATTTCGTGGACAAGTTGCTAGGTCAAGGATGCGTGGGACCCAGTGAGCTACAGGAAAAATATGTGGACGTAACAGTGCCAGTGAAGGCCCTCGGGAATCTGCTGCGCTCCTTTCTGGGCCATCCACTTGAGCCTAGTCCAGAGTACAAGTCGTGGATGAGGGCAAGCTACTCGCACTCACGGGCACAGGTTTCTGTTTGGAAAACTATGGCCAGGTATGATTTATTTCATTTGCTACGGGACTGGTGGGATAATTTCGAATTCCGACATGAGAGCGAAACCTATCCCGCCGACGATCACACCCAGCTGGCTGCAAGAGACCGCGCGAATTTGTTCGATTATGCATGTCGTCGAGGCATGGTGAAAATGGGTAAACTACTGCTCGATGCAAGCACCAGTCTCAAAGAGTCAGACGAAGCGCACTTCTTCACCTCTGCGTGCATTCATGACGACATGGAAATGGTCAAATTTCTGCTTGAAGTTGGCACGAGTCCCGGAGGGACACGCGAAGAGAGGGCGATACATCACTTGTCGACGGTGGCGCATTGGGGAAAGGTCGAGATGTGCAAGCTGCTCGTCGAAACCGGTCAGTTCGATCTCGACTGGCCCGCAGACACAATGCATAACCCCTTGTGCGGGGCGGTAAATACACATAATCTTGACCTGCTTCAGTATCTTATCTCTGCCGGTGCAGATACGAATATTCCCCTCAGAGATGGTCATGGAGGCGTTGCTGGGAGTCCGCTTGCTTACGCCGCTTCTCTGGGTAGAGTCACGGCCATGCGGATCATGGTAGAGAAAGGCAGGGCTGACCCGAACTTGGTCATGCCGTCCGGAGACACAGTGGCGATATGCGCCGCATACCATCACAGATTCGGGGCACTCGAGTACCTGATATGCAACTTCAAGATCAACCCCAATGCATACATGCCGGATGATGCGATGTATGGATCTATCTTGATCGCTGCACTCCATTCGACCAAGGTTCTCGATCCCGACAAACTTCGTTGTCTTGCGGGGCTTGGCGTGGACTTGTGTGGCTTTTACCGGCCAACAAACGACAGCGATGCCTTCCTCGACTGCGGCTCGCCTCTCGAAGTTCTTGCTCGCGCCGGAAATGTAGAGGCCATCGAGTGCCTGATTGAGGAGTACGACGCAGACATCAATCAGATATCCAGCAGAGGAAGATATGGTAGCGCCCTTATAGCTGCCATATGCATCACCGAGGATCAGTATCTCGACGAATTTATCCGTCAATACGTGGTGCGCTACCTGCTTGAAGCCGGTGCAGATGTCAACCTCCAAGTACGGCAGGGCAAGCATCACAGCCCGCTCGCTGCAGCTATTGATTTCGCAGATGACAATGTAGATATGGTTCAAGAGCTGATCAATCAAGGAGCCGACGTCAATATGGAGCTCATCCATAGCCGGTTTCGCAGCGCCTTGATGCTGGCTGCGTCGATGGGCAAGAAAGATGTGGTGCAGCTTTTGATTGACGAGGGCGCAGATGTCCACCGCCAGGAGAATGAGGGCTGGGAAAAGCTATTGCAAAGCCGGTGTAACACTGAAGATCCAGATAAGGAAGCCGACGAGTCTGATCAATTTTACCATAGCGTGGGTATTGAAATCGTATCCACATATGGAGATTCAGACTAAGACGTTGATAATCGAGGGCATCCGGACAAACTAGGCCTATTGGACGAATAAAGTAGACTGGTCTACGAAATAGGACTGGCTAGAATAGGTGTATTTCGTCTACCATTCGACTGCATGGTATATACGATGCATATTATTCATAATAGTCCTGCCCCCTGTGCCTTGTAATTGGGATTCTCTTGTATTACCTTAGGCACGAGCGGTCTGAGTCGGAGGGTTTGATGGCTGAGAATATTCAAGTTTGTCCTCGTCTAACTTTGGCTCAGGCTACTACCATCGAGGAAATATACTAACCGTGCGGATAATTGGCCGACGCATTTGCAGACTACGACTAACAGCTTTCTGACGCATACAGAGATGAGGGAGCTGTTCGCGTTCCCGGTTCCTGTCATCCAGCATTAAAGTAGACATCATATCATAGCAATCGCAAAGCTCATATTAGCATCTGCAGTCTGGCATCCACACTTGATTCAATTGAAGTGATTTCAGAATCTCATAAATGGATTGGTATTCAACCCTGTAATGGGTTCCAATACATGATTGTTTGAAGAATACAAAGCAAATAGGTAAGGTAGCAATTGAACGACGCGGGTCTGATTCGATATTCGTCTTGCTGGTCTAAGTACAGACGTCTATAGGGTGTGAGTTTGACATGGCTAGAAGGCTGAGGGCAGGCTGGCAACTCGTTGTGGCTCTTGAATTGCGTACTTCCACCGAGCTGCTGCGGCAGTGCCGCAAGTTAGAACCAGCGAGATCTTTATTTTGATAACCCTTTGAAATATCCAGAGTTAGTATGGGAAACTGCTGAGGTGGTTTGTCTCTATGTTCTCGTCGCACTGATTAATGGTATGGGATAGGCAGGAAGGCTGCTTGGAATTGCGCAGTACTTTTAGATGAGGCGACATTCGACATGAAGTTTTCTGGCACAACTTCCCAGAGGACCAGTCACCAGGCAACCAGCATACAAATCTTTGTCACGCTGCATTAGCACGATAAAGCGGCGAGGTTTGCGATGGAAGTCGCTTGATAGAGCGGGGCGTCACATCAAGGTAACCAAGAACACAACACTCAGGGGTTAATTGTCTCTAAGTACCAGGTTCAAGACTTCACGATCATCCATATCCCCAAGCAGGTCTTTAACAAACATCTTTTCGATCCATTTCCTCTGGTTGCAATGACGTATCAAGGTCCTTGACATCCTGGTTATTTTCTTTCAGAAAATCTGACCTCTCCTTGACGGACGAATTTGCTGCATCGTTGAGCTTTGCCAGAACACCTTTTAGTGCTTTCCACTGTTTGAGTCGAGTAAGATCGGGCACGTTTGCCAAGCAGTATTCCTCATCTTGTTAACATCGAGTGTCCATAGCTAGTAGCTTTTCAAGCAAAGTGTCTAAAGTACTGCGCGAATTGGCGCGCACCACCAGCATTTCATTCTCGACAATATCAAGCAATTCGTGTGCCCAGGGCGTACAGCGCTCGTTGGCATACAGCTCACTCAATTTCTGCGGTAATATATGAGCTGAAAGTCCATCGTGCATTGCAGTAAAAATAGTGTTAACAGGACAGAGTGAAACTGAAATACTCACCTTTAACACGACGTCTTTGACCTTAAAGACATATTATGCTTCCCCCTGCGTCTAAGAGTTCCAGCGCTCAATATCGAAGAAGATATCCGTCATACTACCATAGAGGGACGGGGCTAAGCGATCGAAACTAAAGCTACCTCTCCCGGTATTTCCTATGAGCAGCCAACAAAGGAGCTCCAGATATAGACACCCCAGTGTCCAAATATCGAAACTCCGGTGTATTATCGCACCGTTGATTTCGCACTCTGGTGGTGTGTACGTAGGCCTTATAGGTGATCTGGTGTTGAGGCGCATAGATCTGCTCTCCATACTATCTATAGATGTTACGAGAATACCCCAATCTTGCTTCCCTAATATACCCTTTGGGTACCACAGGATATTCTCTCTCCTGATATCTCCATGTCGACCGTACTTCTTACTTAGATGTGATGGGTTGTATATCACGCTAACGGCTTCTATAAGGCCAAGGCATTGTTTCGATAGCCAACGAAGAAACCCTATATCCTTCAAGTCAGGATTTGGGTTTACGGAATCCAAATACCTTTCAAGACCGTGCTCGGCCCAAGGGAATATCATATAATGTGAAAGTGGCATTCAACCCTAACCCGAAAGCCATTATGTCAGCCTGACAATGGGCTTTATATAAGCAGAACAATGGCTTCGGCAACACTCAAATATTCGAATAATAGCTCTTTTTTACAGCTAGATATATAGAATATATATACTCTTTTAACCTCTCTTTTATTTCGCCTGTTTCAGCTAATAACTAAGCTTTATACGCACCTTATTTTCTTAGTTATAAGCCCGGATACGAGCTAAACGGCTAGAATCTCCTTTTCCTAAGTAAACGTATAAGCTTACTAATTAAAATCACTTTTATTTAATATCTTTAATCCCTAATAACGGCGTAAATCGACTATCTAAGCCGTAAGGACCTACTTTTCTTATAATAGCTTTAGAGGACTTTAAATATTAGGTAAAATATACGGATTCTATTACCTTTCCGGTATAATATACTACGCTTAGGGCTTATTATTAGTAAAAAGGTATCTAATCCGATATAAACCCTAAAGACCCTAATACGTAAATAACTAGTTTAAGTATACCTATATAAGTATAATCGGATAAAATATTATACGGAGGTCTTCTTAATAATTATAAGAAGATTTATAATAACTTAAATAAGGGATTTATACCTCCGATATAGGAATAACGCTAGCGATTCTATAATAAATAGGTCCGAAACTACTAAATTAGTCTATTAGCCGAGAAGGAGAAGAAAATAACTTTCGAAAAGATCGCTACCTAGATTAATAAAACGGTCCTAGACTCTCTACTTTAGCTTATTCGTATAAACCTTGCTAAGATTAAAGGTTAATAAATACTTAAGGACCTTATAAAGAAACTAAAGGAGGAACTATTACCTTCGGATATTATTATATAAAACTTCGTTTACTAAAAATATCTTATAATTCTCGAGAAGGCTAAATATCCGACTTTAGCCTCTAAATAGCTAAACGAGTATATATAGGCGTATATTTAAGCTAAAGTAAATAACCTCCTTAAGGCTACGGGAATATACGCTACGGAGCTATTCCTTATAGCTATTTAGTATCGCTTAGCTCTAGATTAGGTAACTCGAATACTATAGGATTATATTACGAACTAGGTAATTAGTAAGGATATCCTATCTATTAAGTATTATTCTAAGGCTTATTCTACCCTTCTCTTAATCGATTTAATCTCTAGTAAAGGGTTAAAGATAGGTATTAACGTATTTAATACGTTAATCTATATTAACTCGGTATAAAACGGTAATTCCGGTAAATCCTCTACTAATAAAAAGCATTTAAACTATAAGTATCTATATAAAACTCTATCTTATTATTATAGCTAGTAATTATAAACCTATTAGCAGCTTAGATAGGTATATAACGGGACGAAACCGGATAACGTAGAGGCTATACTAAATAAGAAAGAGATCTACCGTATATAGTAGAAGTTAGGACTAAGATAATATAAATACCTTATTAGTAAACTTATTACGAAGAAGTAGCTATTTAACGGCTAGAACTTACTAGATTTTCCTAATTTAGGTAGTTCGGGCCGATTAGGGTAAATAAATAGTAATAATAAAGATAATAAGTATATAGGAGGATATCTTAAAGGATAAATAGGGCTTAGAACGCCCGTATACTCTATTTCTTTATATCTTTTCCTTTAGTTATACTATATTTTATATATATATTTATATAAAGTATAATATATATAATCTCTTTATCTTAGTTATTATAATCCTATTTAGCCTAGATTATAATAGTAATTAACCTAGACCTACTCTTTTAGAACTAGTTTAATAGAGCCTTCTCTATAATCGAGGAAGGCTATTATAACCTCTTATAAAATACTATTTTAGATAACTATAGAGCTATATACCTTATTAATAGTATCTTACTTCTAGAGGATAAGTTATTCGTCCCTAAAGATAACGGTATAACCGTTAGTATAAGTAATACCTTATTCCTAGTTAAGGGATATAGTATATAAATTATTAAATAATACCTTAATAATAAAATATATAACCTTATTCTTAAAAAGGTATATTTAATAGAAGGTTTTTATATAAATATTATCTCTAAAGCGTTATTAGCTAAAAGGGGAGTTTAATACTATAGTTTTAATTATACGTTACGTTTAGGCGATTTAAACGATAATAAAGTTCTAATAACCCTAAAAAGGTATTTTAACTTAGCCTTCTTTAAATATATTTTATATTACTCCTCCTATCTATTATTACCCTCTTTTATTCCGTTTAATAAAGCCGGTATACTATATCTACCCGTTTCGAACTTACTATTTCGTTTATCTTTTAATCTATTTAAAGACCGAGAGGACTCGGAGTACCTATAATATTTACGTTTAGGCTATTTAAGCGTATAAGTATTATAAAAGCTAGTCTAATAAGCCCGCGGAATTAAAATAAACGGTATATAAAGACTAAATTATAAATACTATACGAAAGTATACTTAACTCGTATTATATACCGAGGACTATCTAAGAATATTAGCCCTAAGCCCTTTTAGAGGGTTTACTAGGATATATTTATATTTTACCCGGGTATAAGAGGGGCTAGGTATATAATAGTATTTAAGGACGAGTTCTTAGGTAAATTCTTTATCTCTATAATTATAGATAAGATAGGACCGATAATCTTTAGCTTAATTCGTAACTTTATCGCCTAGGTATATTAATAGTTTTAGCTTAACGTATATAAAATCCGCTAAAACGGTAAAGCCGCCGTTCTATATATAAACTATAGTATAGCTTATATACGATAATATTAGGAGGTAGGAATCGAGCTTAAAATAACCCCTTTATATATAAAAGAGCCTAACGGTATAGCCGAGAAAGTAGGGTACGAATTAATTAAGAAATAATTAGTAATACTATTATCTATAAACCTATTATCTTATTTATAGCCCGAAGCGATAAAAATAGCGGCTTATTTATATAATATTAGCTTAACAGTAATAAAGTATTAGTAATCCCTAAATAATCTACTTAAGGGATAGTTCCGTCGGAATATACCGATAATACTATTAGATAAGGACCTTCGCCCTAATTAGAGCTATATCTATACCTATAGCTATTATACCTATATACTTAGAGTAGAGAGAGAAGTAGGAAACTTTAGGAAAGAGATAAAAATAGCGGAATATATATATATTAGATATCTTATAGGCTATATCGCCTTAAATATCTTTAGAGTATAGATACCCTTTATAGATATAGTATATATAATAAGGAATATTTAGTTTAATAAGATAGTTTTCTATAACCTATTAAAGGAGAGGCTTAGATAACCCCTTCCTAACTATAAGTTCGAGAAAATATTACTATAAGAGATAAGATTAGAGGAGATTTTAGATACTTTATATATTTAAATAGATATAAGAGAATATTATACCTTCCCGTTTTAAATAACCGATTTAAACCTATATATAATATACGCTAATATTAATCCGCTCTTAGAACTAGGGGGTAAATAGCCTTATATAGATAATTTAGAAGGTATTCCGGACTAGACTATAGAGGATATACCTATACCTAAGTTAAGTATAGAGAACTTATAACTCTCTAATCGCTACTAAAGCTTAGATAATTACGTTTAGCTATAATAAAGCAACGCCTTTATATATATATAAACTTAAATAAACCCTATTAGTAGCGATACTAAGGTAGATAAAGACCCTACTAGCTTTATAGCTAGAGAAGATAAAGACCCTACTAGCTTTATAGCTAGAGAAGATAAATAATCTATAGATATAGACCCTATTAGCGATATATAACTCGCTAAGGTAGATAAATTACCCTTTAAAGTTAAGGAACCGCTAGAGTATTAATTATTAATATATAATAAGGACTATTAGTCTAAGCCTTAATTATAATAACTATTACTTATAAATAGCCGAGATAATCTAATTAATTAGAGATATTTAATTATTAGAACCGAGGAGGATATATAATAGGATATTCCGCCCTTTTTACAGAGATCTAATAGATAGAGAGTATTAATATAAAGGGTATTTAAATAAACGCCTATTCGTAGGTATAAAAGAAAGAACTCCGAGCTACTTAAGCTATTTATCCGAAGGCCGTTCGCCTTTATAAGCGTATTTTACCCGTTTAGGCGATAATAAGCTTATCTAGCTACCGTACTAATAGATATATAGCCGGAACTAGACGTAAGATACGCTATATTATATACTATATTTATAATAGCGGTTAACGCTAATAATACGCTTAGTTAAATATAGGATAAAATTATTAAGTTTATATTATATCCCTAGTATATTAATAACCTATTTAAAGAATTATTAAATTAGGTATAAGCTTAGAAGTTACCTTTCCGCGATTAATAGTTTAAGGCTATAAGAAAGGAAATATATTAATTAACGATTATATACGTATAGGAGAAAATCGATAAGGCGAAGGTATATAATAAGCTATTACCGCTTAAGTAGGTATTTCGCTATAAAACGGACGGTAATAATATCCTATCCTTATTTAAAGTACGGATTTATATAAGAGGAGATCTATAGGATATTAATATCTTCGATACCTATACTATAATACTTATAATATACGCTTTTCGTATACTTATAGTTATTATAGCTTAAAAGGATTTAAAGGTAGACTAAATAGATATAATTAGAGCGTTCCTTAACGCTAATAGAGAAGGATAAAAGGAAATATATATTAAACTACTAAACGGATTTAAAATTATCGATAAAGTTGCTAAATTAAAGAAAGTATTCTATAGTTTATACGATTCGCCCCTTATATAATATAAAGACCTTTATAATACCCTTAGAGAACTTAAGCTTAAGCTATTATCTAAAGAATTATATATATTTAAAAGTAAAGATAATAAGATTATTTTATTATTCTATATAGATAATATCTTAATATTTTATCTATAATCGGCTAAGGTAGAAGTAATAAGGATTAAAGAGGGTATTACTAAGGCGTACGATATCGTTAACTAAGGACTAGCCGAATAGTTCCTAGGTATCCGAATAGTATATAACCGAAGCAAAATAATTATTCGCCTTCTTTATAATACCTATATCGAAAAGGTAGCTAAAAAGTTCGGTTTAACGGATATATTAATATTTCTACCCTACTTACTAATCTCGCCCTTTATTAAGCTTAAAAAGAATATAAGCGAGGCTATAAAGGAAGAGGTAAAGTTATATTAAGAGAAGATCGGTTCTATCCTCTATATAGCTATTATACTACGCCTAAACGTAGTATTTTTATACTTATTCCTTTCTCATTTCCTTATAAACCTAAGTTAAGTATATTATAAAGCTACCGATTAGGTAATTAGATACCTTTATAGAACTAGATTCCTAGGTATTTAGTATAGTAGTATAGCTCCTAAAGTATAAGTATTATATATATCGGGAGATTCGTCCTTTATAGATAATATAGAGGACCGAAAATCTATATTTAGATATATATTTATATTATTCGGGGGTATAATCGCTTAGAAATTAGGTAAATAGTCTATAATCGCTATATCTATTATAAAAGCGGAGCTTAATACCCTATCTTTAACGGTAAAGGAAATAATAGTATTTAAACGATTACTTTAAGATATCTCTATAAACCTTAGGGAGATATAGAATATCTATTATAATAACTAGCAGATAATATAGCTAATAATAGCTAAATACGAGAAAATTAGTATAAAGCTTAGGTATATTAATATTAGTTAATTATAGCTTAAATAGGAGTATTAAAAAGGTATATTTAAAGTTATATATTTACCTATAAAATAGATACTAGCCGATAGTTTAACTAAACCGCTAGATCGAGCTTAATTTAAGTATTTTAGAGCTTTCTTAAATCTTTAAGATTTAATTATAATTATTTAAGTATAAAGTAATTATAATATTATAATAAAATAATAAGAGGATATACTAAAAAACCCTTTTTTATTAATATAAATACTTAAACTCTATACTTTAAACTTTTAGCTTAGGGAGAATTTTATTAAGGACCTTTATTATCTCTAAAGTAGCTTTATCGTAAGTAATTCTCTATTCTTACTAAGTAGAAGCTTTCTTATATAGATCGTAATCGTCCGAACTAGCTTATAAAGAAGTATTCTCCTCCCTTAAACGGGTCCTTTCTCCTTATAAGTTAGCGTTCTCCTCTTATAAAGCGGTAATTTTATCTATAAATCGGATCCTCTCTCGTTTAAAACCGGCTATCCTAGTTTATAAACTCGCCTTCTCCTCCTCTAAAGTAAGATATATAACCTTATAATCCTTAATACTATATATAAGCTTATCTTTCCGCTTATTTAACTACTATCTAGCCCTTTTACTCGTATTAAGTAATTCCTTAACCTAGTAGAGATCGTTACGAAAATAGTTAATAGCCCCTTTTAGCTTAGTATAATCGGCGGTAAAAACTATATTATTAGGTAAGCTATTTAAACCCTTAAATTATCCCCCTTCCTATAGCTTAAGGGTAGCTTTCTATACCTAAGAAGTATAATTAGCCTTTATTTTAATACCGGATACCGCCTTCTTATTATTAAGATTAAGGTTTCCTTTAACGCCTTAAGTAATATATTTAAAACGGAAGATTCGGTTTATAAAGGGCTTAAGGATAGGGGGGATAGGTATATAAGTATAATTCTACTTATAGTAATAGTTATAATTAGAGGCGTTAAAGGTAAAGATATATTTACCGTTATTATTATTACTATTATAGCTCTTAATATAGGCGATATAAGGAGTTAAGCGCTTAATTTAGCCCTCCTTAATAATAGTAATCGTATACTTACGGACGGTCTTAAGGTAGCGAGAAGGGGTAACGGTAGCGGATAAAGTAATATTATTAATATTATTATTATTATCGTCGTCGTTAGCTAAAGGTTAAGGTTAAGCCTAAAGAAGGGGTTTCCGGGGGTAAGAGTTAATAGGTTTAAAACTATTAGTAACCTATAACTTAGTTCTCTTAGCGGGGGTATAAGGAGATTATTTAAATACCCGTTTCCGGGGAGAATCGGCGTAGGGAATAATATTATTACTAGTAAACGTATAGATATTATCTATAACTTTAAGATTAGTCGGCCGATTTATATAAGATAAGCCTAAACGAGAAGACTTACCGAGGGAACGATTAGTACGGAACGGATAAGAAGGGTTATTATCGCCGGCACTAGTATTAATATTAGCATTAGAGTTAGTACTAGTAATAATAGTATTAATTAACTAGGCTAAATCGTTAGGTTAACCTATTATTCTATTATCCTTTTTTATTATATTAGTAAACTTCTATAAAGGGTAGATTCCGTTTATTAGACTATTAAATTCGGAGCTAGGTACCTCTTCGACCTTATTAGGCGCGGAAATAGTATTATAACTATAAACGGGCATCGAGAGAGCGTTCGCAGTTTCGATCCCAATTTCTATTATTAACTAACTTAAGGAGAGAAGTAAGAATAGTATTTATATAGCGGCGCGAGAGCTGCTCTTAAGTAGCTCTTACGTTTAGGATCTACCCGTAGATAGAGTTTTCTATAGGTTTACCGTCGATACGGGTCCTCTTATCGATAGTCTTTTATACGGCTTATAAGCTACTCGGGAGACGCTCTTATTTAGCGCTTATATAATACTAGTCTCTAGACGAGAAGGGAATATACTAACTAAGGCTTCGTACCCTAGTATACCGAAGCCGTATATTTACCCGTAGGCCTATAATATTACCCCCTTGCTTAAGCCGAACGCCCTCCTATAGAGCCGTATATAGTATAATAACTACCTAAAAAGTATAATAATATAACGCCGCTACGCCCGCCTACCCTATTAAAGGAGCCTTATCCTCGTACCTAACGAGTATAAAAGGAGTCTTATATCTACGGAGCTCCCTTTAACCTAGCTCTCGGCGAGTTTATAAGTTCTACCGCCTATTATTCGTTAATAGAATAATAGTAACGCCTTTAACTTAATAAGCGGTTATAAATATAATATCTTTACTCTTAAAGCTTCGAAAAAGTATAAATACCCCCTTAACCCCTACTCTAAGAATCGTTCCTTCCTCTTAATTAAACTAGAGCCCTTATAAGTTATACGAAACTAACCCCTATAATAATAAGGTAAGTATTACGCTTTCCCTATTCGTCCTCTACTTATACTTAGCTCTACTAATAGTATAAATATTACTACTTACTCTAAATAAGCTAGCGTAGCTCCTACCGTTATACCTACTACCGCTACCCCCGCCGTTACTATAAGCTCTATAGCTACTCCTATAGTAGTAATACCTATAGCTACGGCTATAGCTACTCTTATTATACCCGCTATTACTCCTACCGCTATTATCCTTACCCCTATTACTACCTAACTCGATAAGGCCGTTAATAAGCTTATTTAGAGCGTTATTGCTATTAACCTATAGCTCTAACCTTATATTACCCTCCCTAAGGGTATTAGGGACGAGTAATACCTACCCTATATTATAAGAGCTTTTAAGAACCCCCTCTCCCTTTACTTATATAGTATTAGTAAATAGCGCTTCCCCTACTTCTTCGTAGCTTACTAATTATTATAGCTAACGCCTATTATTTCCCCTATAGGATAAATAAGAAGGGTAAGAACTCCGGCTATTCTTATACCCCCCTTTACTAAACCGACGAGATATATATTACTATTATTACTATAATTAACTATTCCTTCGCCTATAATACTTCCGACCCTAGTATATATTACTCCTTCCCTACTTACGCCTTCCCGTATTTATATACTTTAGGTACTCTCCGCCCCTAGGCCCTTACCGCTCTCGCTATACGCTATACTTATAACTACCTACCTAAGTTAGGTAAGATTTAGGCTAGCCGTAATAAGGTCCGGTTATTAAATAATAAATATACTTATAGTATATATACCTACTACTCCTTCCCTACTTATATCTTACTAACTTTATACTAATACTATAATTATAAGCTTATACGCTATTAGGTAATAGCGTTAGAGGATATTACCGACCTATTAATAAAGCTTATAAAGGGGGGTAGTAAGGGTAAGGGCTTAATTAGTATTAAAACGAAGCGTAGTATTAATAATAACCCTTATTCTAGTAAAACTAAGGAGAATAATTCTAATAGTAAGGAGGAGGTAAGTAAGGATAAGTAAGTAGCTATATTAGTATACGTTTTATATATAGTTTTCTTTTTATCTATAATATTTAATTTCCCCGCTCTTCTTTTCTATAACTTTAGGCTATTATAACTTATAGCGCTATTATAATATTATTCGAACTCCTTAAAAATAACTATATCTTTAAATTCGGATAACGGCTATTAATCTAGCTAATCCTATCCGATCTACTTAACTAGGACTTCGTATTATAGCGTTTTATCCGTTTTCGTATAGCCTTTACGTAGCTTATTATATACTCTAATAATACTTTCTACCTAATACTCGGGTTCCTTTCCCTTTTTAACTACGATAAGGTTAGGCCGGTATTCCCTTTATATCTATAACGGGAGCAGGTCTTATATAGCTCGAATTAGGAGATCTATATAGAAATAAGGGTAAATACCCGGCGGGACGTTTAATTCTATTATATAAGGGCTAATAACGTATATTACGGTATACTTATCGTATAGCTAAGCTAACTTCTTTAAAAGGCGGTCGGTAATAATATTTCGTAAGGAGAGCTAAACCTTATTACCCTTAATAAGCCGCTTTATAACTACTTATAACTTATTCGTAGATTCTTCTATTCGTTACTATACGATTATTATTACGGCTTAAGCGAAAGTAGTTATATCTTTAAGCCGTTAGATAAAGTTCTCGGCTTAAATTCTAAGCGCTTATACTAGTAATATATTACGCTCTACCTATTCGATTAGATCTATATAATAGCCGTATAGGATAAAAAATAGGCTAAGGCTAATTATACTAATATCCTTATTATTAATAGCTAGTTAAGCGCTAGGTAGGAGTATCGGCTAATCTAATTATATATATATAACGAATGCTCGGAGGTAATCTATAACCTCTTAGTTTGCTCTTTTTATAGCTTTATCCGTCTATAGGTAGAAAGTAATACTTAGGCGCTACTCTATTTTTATAAGCTTATATAATCGGCGTTAGAACCCTCCTACCTAGTTCGAGCCTCGATCGCTAACTATTACCTTAGGGAAACTATAGAACCGCTAATAATAGTATAAAAACCGCTCTATATATACTTCCGCGCTTATACTATATATAGCTTCGAGTATAATAGCTTTCGTTAATCGGTTTATAATTACTATTAAGTAAGCCTCTCTTATATTATCCTTATAAGGGAGGTCGATTATAAAGTTTACGGATAACTTACTCTATACCCGCTTAGATACTAGTAGGGGCTTAAGAAGGCCCTTCCTCTAGTATCTCTATACCGTCTTACGTTTATAGATATTATAATTTCGTATAAATCGCCGAATACTACGGTATATACCTAGCTAGAAATAGCCCCTTATTATTATCGTAATAGTAATATCCCTTCCTAGGTAGCTAGATAAGGTAGAATCGTAGATACTCTATATTAGTTTAGTATATAGGGGTTCCTAATCGGGTAATTAAAGCTATTTATAGAACTTAAGTAATCCTTTCTTATTAATCGAATACTCCGCTATAAATACTTTAATAAGCTTACCTTCGGATATCCGTAAATAAGGGGGAAAAGAGCGTTTACCCCTATAGATTATACTTATAAACTAGGAGTATACCTTATTATATAAAGTAGCGTTATCCTATAGGCGCTAGAGCTCTTCTTATATAAAAACCTCGCTACCTATTAATAATAGCTCGTTATATACTATAACTTAGCTTATCTCTATTAATAGTAAAAGCTAGATTTGCCTATTAGCAAGGTATTCGTTAGATATATTATATAGTATATCCTACTCCCTCCTCGAGACGGCGTTTAAACGCTCGCTAACTACTCCTATATAGTAGATTAAATAGTATCGAAAATAAGCTATCGTCTCGGATTAATAGACCTACCTCTTAGTAAAACGCTATAATATTATAAAATATTCGAGGTTCTTATAATCCGAGTAAATTATAAATAATAGTATAATACCCTTAAGCTCCGTATCCTATACTCTTAAGTAATTAATAATAGCTAATAGTTCCTTATTATAGATCTCGTAGTTATACTCTACGGGGCTTAGGCGGTATAAGTAATATACTACCGGGCGGAGGATACCGTATTCGTCCCTTTAAGAGAGGTAGCCGCCTAATAAATAGCTAGAATAATCTGCCTTTAGTATTATCTCCTTATCCGGATCCTATTAAACGAGTATAAGCTTACTAATAAAGAGACGCTTTAGTTATTCGAATATAGCTTCTTCCTATTCCCCGAACCTAAATAAAACCCCCTTCTTAGTTAAGGTTAGGAGGGGCCCTATAACTTCGGAATAATTAGCGATAAATTAACGATAGAAGTTTATAAATCCTAGGAAGCTATAGACTCCCTTAACTATCTTCGGAGCCTCCTAATTATATATAGCGTAAACCTTCTCGGGGTTTATATAAATCCCTACCCCTACTTCGATAATAAAGCCTAAGTACTTCGTCTCGGTTACGCCGAATTCGTACTTAGCGATATCTAGATTTAGACCTATTACTTTAAAAGCGTATAATACTAGCTTTACCTTTACTCGATAATCTTTAGCCGTACTATCGATATATACTAGAATATTATCGATATAAGCTAAATAGAAGATATCTAGGTAAGGGTATAGAGCGTTATTAATATAGTGCTAGAATATCGTAGAAGCGCCTATAAGTCCGAACGGGGTTACTAGCTATTCGAAGAGGCTATACCTCGTACGAAAGGCGGTCTTCTACTTATCTCCTTCCTTAATATAAAGCTTATAAAACGCTACTTATATATCGAGCTTAGTAAAATATTTAGCGTTTACGATATTAGATAGGGTTTCTTTAATAAGGGGGAGCGGGTAGTAATCGGCTTCCGAAATAGCGTTAAGCGTACGGTAGTTTATATAAAAACGGAGGCTACCCCTTAGTTTCTTAATAAAGATTACGGGAGCTCCTACTAAGGAGCTATTAGCTCTAATATAGCCTATATCGAATAGCTTAATAAAAATCTTCCTTAATATAATAAATTCTTCTCTAGATATCCTATATAACGGGCCCTATAGGGCGTTTATAATAGACCTATCCGCCTTCTTATATAGCCGAATCTTATAATCCGCTCCCTCTTTATATAGCGATAGCGCGGAAGCTATATCCTTATTAAAGAGGTTCCGGAACTTATAATACTCTAGGGGGAGTTTCTTATTAACCGAGGATTCTACTTTCGGTAATAGGGCCTTAGTAATATCGGCTATTATAATACTAAAAAACGCTACCTAAGCGGTATTTAAGCGTTTTATACGCCGAACTTTACTCTAGATAGTAAGGGTACTAATAGATATATAGTTAAAGTTCTTAGGGTTATATCCTCGCTCTTAAACCTTTAATCCTCCTACTCGTTTAATACTTAAGCAGTACTTATAAGCTATATATATTACCCTCTCTCTTTCTACCTAAGGTTTTCCTAAAATAAGGTTATACTAAAGGCGGGGGATTATATAGGCCTAAATATAATATAAATACTTATTTAGGTCTATATTAAGGTAGGTTATATAGCGGATAATAAGCTATTTATACGATATTCTCTCCCTTAACGATTAATAGAGGGTTTTAAGCGGGATAAATATATACGGAAGTCTTAACTTATATATAAGCGTCTCGCTTATAGTAGAATAATAATTATAGCTAGAATTAATAAGTACTAGGATAAATAGAGTTAAATTATAAAATAGATTTACTATAAAATAGTTCCTATTTATCTAACGTTTTACTTCTTATAAGCTAAAGTCGAGACCTATAAGCTTCTATATATAACTCTATATAGGAGTAGCTAGTTTTCCTCCTATTCCTCGGTAGTATCGTTAAGGTCGATAAGGTTAGTATTAGTAATATTAATATCCGTCTCCTATATAACTCCTAAGCTAATAAGCGGGTATATAGATAGAAAGGGGTAATAAGCGATTCTATAATTCGAACGTTTATACTTATAATAGAATCCCTACTCTTTCCTACGCCTAATCTCCGCCTAGTTAACCTACCTTATACGCTATTTATTAGCTTATAAAGTATTAATACTAATTATAGCCGTATCCCTATTAGGATCTATATAAGGGTTTTACGGTTTCTATCTGTTTCCTCTCGCTTACTAGGTCGTCCTAAAGCGTTATACCGTAGCTCCGGATAAATAGCTTAAAGGTAAAGTATAGCTACCGTCTCGGATAATAATATAGCTTTCTAGCTTAGCCGAGATATAGAACGCTTTCTTTACCTAGTCGTTATACGTCGACGGTATTTCTATACTAATAAGCTATATACGTAATACGCTATTAATAGCGCCCTCTAGGTATATTAACTTAGCTAAATCCGGCTACTTTATACCGCCGGAGTTTATTAGTAACTTCTCCTATTAGGAGAAGAAGTTAGGGAAAGATTAACCTTTCTTCTAAATAAAGCTCCTAAGCCTTTAAGAAATAATAATAATATAGTTCTTATCGTAATATCGGTAGCGGAGCTATTATAGGAATAAGGAGGGTTTTTAGAGGCTATACTCTCCTCCTATAATATAATAGCTCCTTACTATAACCTTTACGTTTCCCTTTAGGTATTTATAGATTTCTTAGAACTTATCTATATAATTCCCGATAAAGTAGGTATCTCGGATAAGTTTATACCTTATAATATATTCCTAAGCTAGGAATTAAGTATATATACCCTTAAAGTTCGCTAGCTAAGAAAGGGGCTTACGTTTAGGTACGATTATACTCTCTAGGGCCTCGTTTATATCGACGTCGGCGTTTTCTATATCTTAGGAGGTAGGGGTATAGATATCTTCTAGTTTATTAGGTACCGGGTTAGGGTATTCGGCCGCTATATTACTAATACTTACTAGTAGCTCTTATAATAATAGGCTATAGGATTATTCGATTTATATAAATTATACTATAAGCGCTTCTAGGTTTTATACGCTATCTTCGCGCTATTATTATACTACTCCTTTAATAATATACCGCTACTCTTCTATTATTTAAATAACTATTTATTATATAGTTATTATTATATTATTATTATCGTTATTCGCTTAGGTAGGGAGTTACCCGAATTACTTATCGTAGGGGTACGATATCCTAAGGCTATACGCTAAATAAGTATATAAATACCGTTAAATATATAGGGTAGGTAGAAATAAAGTTAATTAAATATAAACGGGTATCGAAAGAGCGTTTATAATTTCGATCCTAATTTCTATTATTAACTAACTTAAGGAGAGAAGTAAGAATAGTATCTATATAGCGGCGCGAGAGCTGCTCTTAAGTAGCTCTTATATTTAGGATCTACCTATAGATAGAGTTTTCTATAGGTCTACCGTCGATACGGGTCCTCTTATCGATAGTCTTTTATACGGCTCGTAAGCTACTCGGGAGACGCTCTTATTTAGCGCTTATATAATGCCAGTCTCCAGACGAGAAGGGAATATACTAACTAAGGCTTCGTGCCCTGGTGTGCCGAAGCCGTGCATTTACCCGTGGGCCTATGATAATAACTAAGAATATCGTTAAAGGATGAAAAAGGGCGAATCGGGATATTAGGATTATTATTTATAAAATAGTCTATACCTATATCGCTGGATTTACGGGTTAGAGCATTAATTAGTATATAATTAGGTATATTAAATAATAATTATACTTAACTTATAGTTCGTAAGTTTAAGTTAGTCTAAAGGAGAAAGAGAAGGAATCTTAAACTAGTAAAACGCGACGAATATATATTAAAGTATATACTAGGCTGCTACTAGTATAACTAGCGATATCCTTACCAGTTAGGGGGTATATAAAAGTAGCATTTAACCCTAACCCGAAAGCCATTATATTAGCCTAATAATAGGCTTTATATAAGCAGAATAATAGCTTCGGCAATACTTAAATATTCGAATAATAGCTCTTTTTTACAGCTAGATATATAGAATATATACACTCTTTTGACCTCTCTTTTATTTCGCCTATTTCAGCTGATGACTAAGCTTTGTGCGCACCTTATTTTCTTATATAATAGTAGCCATCATATCGAAATGTAGCCAGTAGAGTAATAAGATGCTCGTGGAATTTGCCGTTGAATCGCTTCAGGCTTTTGACCTCTTCGCGAAAGTATTCCCAGTGGTGGTTTCTGATTTTTTTAATAGCGAAGAAGCCACCTGCAATATTGATCTTGCACAGAAAGTTATAGTTAGCTTTGGATATCGACTGCCAATGAATAGTCATCAACATACCGATTCAAGAACCCCGTGAAAATTATGGCATGCTTCATATATCCGTACTCCCACAACTTTTCCATATCCTCCTTCCATTACAGGAACAGGTTCTACGTCGTCTTCACGGCACCAGGGCAGTATTACCTCATAGTCGAATTCCTGATATTTGATCTCGTTATTCTGCCCAAAACCGAAGGTAGGCACGTTAACCCGCCACTAATACCGGAAGAATAACTCCAGAGTATGCTGGCTCCATTTCAATTTGTTTGAACAGCAAATATGCTGCCAAGGGCTTCCACTATGGGAGAGATAAGAGTCTCCTCTATCTCGTTAAGCCAGATCCAGGGGCAAATGCTTATCTCGAATCCCGGCTTCGCAACTCAGTATATGTTCTATATCGGTCATACGAAGCCGATCGATCAACACAAGAATTACGAAGATTTTAAGGCAAGCATCTTCCGTCAACAGAATCTTCGCAGTATATCTTTTAGCGGTAGCTGTAGAACAGCCGCGCTTTACTAATTCATCTCTAATCTTCTGCTCTGTCAAAAGACTCTTCAGCACAGTCATCGGCCAAAAGTAGGTGCTACCATCTGCATATAACACCCCGCATATGCGTAGCTGCTCGGCCAGCGTTTTCTCGTAGGCCCGGTGCTCTTTGCCATCTTCTGCGGGACTGTTAGCTTGAAGGACTAGAGCTGGTGATCTTGGCACGTCTGAGGCTTAGCGAGGTTCATTTTCCGGCGCTGTTTTTAATGCCGCCTCAGTGGTTTGCTCGAGTTCAGGGTCGGGGAGGTCTGGCACCACGAATTGCGTTCCAAGCTGATTGCCGATGCTGTTTGAAATAGTAGCTAGGGCTGGATACTCGCCAGAGGGTACATTGTTAGCATCCCTCTCAAGTCGAACAGCTTGATCCAAATTATCTTCATCCCCGGTTCGCTGATACCGCATTATATGCCAGGCTACAAGATTGTGACGATGAAAAGCTCGCCCTGGGTAGTCGAGGGGTGTTATATCCAAAGCTTCCGGTGTAACTGAAATAGCTTCCTCTAAATCAACTAATTCCCCGGTTCGCTGAAACCGCATTTCAAGCCATGATCCAAGGTTATAAAGGTGACTAGCTCGGTCGGGGTTGTCGAGCTTCATCATATGGAGAGCGTCCCTTATGAGTTGAATGACTTGGTCCAAATCATCTATCTTCCCAATTCGCTTAAATCGTGCCACGAGCCAGGTTTCAACATTCCTCAGACGCTTAGCTTGGTCTGGATGGTCGGGAGGAGTGTCATAGAGAGCCTTTTTAGAAATTGCAACACCTCGATCAAGATCAGCGATACTCTCAAGCGCAGTGATTTGCGCTATACTCATGTTCGAGATCATGTGTTGTATGATGTTGTCATTCGAGACATCCATCTCCCCGTATTTTGAGCCAGATGAGTGACCTCCCCAGACGTAATCCCATCTGAAAGTCTCGTGAAGTTCTGGAACAGGCTCGTCGTCACCTAGTGATAACATATTATCGTCGTCTAATCCTGTCCAGGGTGTTTGCAGATCCAAATAGTCTGGAGGGTCAGTGAAGCGCAGTGAAATCTGAGCAAGACTGGCAGCGCCACTAGGAAGGCTGGCATCTGAGCCTGTCTTCCTCAATCGGCGCTCTGAGTCCTGAAATTCAGCCGATTTTGCTCCATCGCCGCCGTCCACTGGCAGTGCGATCAGAGACAGGAATTTCACATGGGCTCCAATATGCCTCATGAAAATATCTGACACATCAGAGGGATTTCCTCGTCCGCGCAGTTTGGAAATCTCCTCAGGCACACTCTCACAGAAAGGACACTGATGCGCGCTGCGTTCTCCACGTTTCTGTTTCTGGACAGAAAGAGCCTTCAGTTGGAGCTCGGTGGGCGGTGGGCGGTGGTATTCGGTGTCTCTCATGTGGGCCTTCCACTCGTCTTCAGTGTTGAACGTTTGAGGCGTCTTCTGGCAAAGACCAATGTCACAAATCCATGTAGTTGTGTGGACTTTTCTGTACCAATCCTGAGAATGGATTGTGATCATGTGGTCCTTCCATGTTGAGAAATGCTGAAAGAGCAGTTGGTTGCAACGTGGGAAAAGACAGGTATATGGTTGGAGATCTCTGTCGACATGCTTACTACGTGAAAGTTAGAGATAGGTGGTTGTACTTGATGCGAGTGCTTCGATACATACGTCCATTCATTAGTTTTCTTCTTGAGATTGGTGCTGTTTATTTGTATAGGCTCGCGGCAAAATGTACAAGGAACCCGCCCAGACTCTCCCTTAAACTGTGGTGGGGGTGGGTAATCTGAGGACGTCTTATCATCTTGGCGAGAGTAACTTGAGCTTGCGACGGGGACTGTGCTTGTCTTGTGGTAAAACTCTCTGAAACGAGCCTTGTCGAAGACAGATTTTGGTAAATCTCGAGTCACTATGCTTGCAGGACTGTGAATCTTGGACGCGGGTATCTGATTCCGAGGTGGTGCTTTAGACTCAGTCCGACCACTCGGGGCGGTAGCTTGCCGAAGTCCTTGGATATCTGGTTTAGTGTCGCTTGCATCGGTTGGCTTTACCTCTTGCTTCTCAGCCAAGTCTTGGGCGTGCTGTTGCATGCGAAGCAGCGCCACCCGTCTCATGGTCAAGAAGTTGCTCATATGCTCATAAAGACTCAATCTCGCGGCCGGGAAGAGTCTCTGAACGTAGGCCAATGCAAAGCGTCGGAAATCTTCATGTTCGGTGCCTCTCACACTCAGCGATGTTACATCGGTCTCCTTCCGGGATGACCGTCGGATCGCGCGGGCGAGAGAATGAAGCCTTGAGATTGCTGAATCAACAGCCGGGAAAATATGCTGCGCTTCCTCGAATGCATCAGACGGCGATTTGAGTACTATGGCAACTGGCGTGAGACGATTAGTGATTGTTGCAATGCTTTGGTTCAAGGCTATACCAAGTCTCGCTTACTGTATCCGATATTCCTGTCCACCGTAGCCAGCAACTCCCAAACGAGAAGTCTGATATCTGCATGATTATCCAGTCTTGTATCCAATGAAGAACTGCCGGGAGCCAGAGCACCGAGGTAATCAGCCCAGTATATAAAGCTATTACGGAGACCAACAAATCTGTCGTAGGACCACTCTTCAGAGAACAGCCCAGTGCCCGCGTGATCTCGCAAAGCAGATACCAGCTCTTCGAATTGATCGGAGCATTTCTTGGCCACGTTATACAACGTCGTCGTTGCCGCTATCTGCCTTATGCTAGTAGTGTCATCGGCCGCCTCCTGCTTGACTAGCTGTAGAGACTGTCTGAAGGCGAGAAGCTTGGGAAAGCGGGACAAGGGTGCGTCGTGTCGTTGCTCATCCTTGTGTCGCAATGCGTATCGGCCAGCTAGTTGTCATTCGAACGATCTAGGGTCTCATTTACATGGTGGAGCTTATATACCTCGGGTATCTGCGAAACATCAAAGGCTGCTTCATCCACAAAGCGCTCACAAAGGTCAAGCAAATGTGTCAAATTGAGTGTAAAACGACGCAAATCGGCTTCTGACAATTGATCGATTTTGACTTGTTGTAATTTGTAAGGCAAGAAGCTCATGTCGCTTCTCAGAACTGTGATACGGTTTTGCGTGCGAAGCCGGTCTATCGCGAATGCCTTGCTGTCAATGCGCTCACTGTCCGCATCCTCGACTTTAGGTAAATGGCGCGTGAAGTCAGCGTGAACATCTCGCAGAAGATCAAGCCTGACTTGAGCCTCGATGGTAAGTTTGGACAGGTCTGGAGGGACTGTCATTTTGGGACGCGCTCAAGTGCTCTGAGATCCGGCATTCTACAAACAAGATTGCAGGCGAACATGGAATGACTATGGATCAATAACCAGCGATGAATGCATTTGTTCAGGGTGGGATTACCCCGCTTCGGATATATGAGAAGACAACACACCACTCGCCGTGTGTTCCAAAAGAACTCCGAGCAGCACCGACGCCCCGCTTACCAACCTGGCTTATGGCCACAAATTCCCGCTATCATCGGCTTCTGTCCTGTCTTGAGAGGCTGTAGTCGCCAAGATTTGAACCGTTGTACTGATGCTGAGATCGAGGATACCGGTTCCAAAGCGGAACAAGGGGACCGCAAATGAAACGAGTAGCACTGATTCGATCGGTGTCCCCCGAGGTCGTCTTCGATACAAGATTCAGACACATTCCCGTGCATCTCTAAGCGGCAAACCTGACAATCGACCTCCACAGCTCCAAATCTCGTCACCAGCGCCCTCACTCCATGGGGACCGGAGGGCAACGGCAGCGTCGCTGAAGGGTGGCTAGTAAGCATTCATATAATTGCATACAAATTCCTAGATCATAATGCCATAGCCCAACTAACAGAACAAACACAACAGTCCTTCAACGACTTCTTCAAGACCTACTTCGACGAGACGATCCGTTAAAGGTGGACAGATTCGACTTCCAACGAATCATTCTGAATTGGAACAATTTGGTGAAGCAATACACAACCTAGGAAGTCTAGGAGACGAGTTTTCATATCCGGAATACCGTAGTAGCCTCCTAGAAGAATACACCGAAGCAGAGATTCAAGCACTGGAGGCGGCATCCAGCTTTCGTGAGGATGTGTCTTCCCTCCACGGACACTTGACGAATTCTATCCGCTGCCAAGAAAACCCATGGACGCAGCTCAAGCTGGATATGTCTGGCTTGGGCTCTCAACGGCTTCAAATGTTGCTCAGTTCATGCCAGGAAGGGGGACAAGAAGGAGTCTGGGCGTCATTCGTACGGTAAGACGGTTGCTCTTCTCATTCGTGTCGCTGGTGCCTGTCATGAGTTCTCGTCTTCTCCTTTTGCCTCGCCGGATATTATCCTTACTGGCTCAGCTGATATTGACTATGGCTGTAGGTCAAACACATCAAGTTCCTCAGAGCGCGGCTTCCTCTGCCCTACGTGTGCATCCGGCTGCGAAACTCAATCTAATGTTTCGACGGGCTTCCATTTCCGATTCGACAGAAATCGCATATTTGAGCACCACGGAGTCCAGGCTCTACCTCATGCGTTGGAATCATGCACTTCGACGCCTATATCTAATTTAAGCTCCCGGGATCGAAAAGTGGTTTGTGTGAACTTAGCACTATGCCTATTCCATCTCGCTGGCAGTCCGTGGTTACGAGAGGAGTTAGACAGAGACACCATATCCATATGGAGTCATTGTCAGGATGACATGCTCCAGTATCGGCCTCATATTCTCTGCAAACTCAGATTGGGCTCAGATCTGGTGCCAAATCTATCGGATCTTGTTGCAAGCCTTGGTGTCCTCATCTTGGAACTCACAGCCAACAAGGTTGCTGGCTGGGTGCAGGATGATGCCGACTACCTACTGGGTGGACGCAAATCAAACATCCAGCGCCTGGCACGTGTCCTGGATGATAAGGACTGGAAAGGCGACATAGAACTTACATATCGCCGTATCGGAGATGCGTGCTTAGCATTCACAAGCATGGTAGAGGACTTTGAGCACCCGGGTATTGCATCAGGGACAGCGCCACTGGCAGTCCTATACAAGTGCATTTTATACCCTTTGTTCGAGTGCCTGATACATACTTTTGGAGATACAACGCGCGAGATGTTTCTCGGTCTGCGAGCTCTCAAAGCCAGTACGCAACGGCAATCACCTGCACAAGGTTTGGTGATGTTTGATGATTTCGACTTCAAAGGCCGGGCTTCTGGGTACGTTATCTTGCAACACGTTACGTGTCACACTCCATCTATCTTACTTTGGGAATTGTGGTTTTGACTCACAAATGATGCAGCCTCCCTCAGTCGGCAAACAAGTATCTTAAAGATCTGAAGGCGATCGCCGGTTCAATAAGTTCTTCTGGGAAAAGCAAGATTCGAATCGCCATTCTAGACACTGGAGTCGATCCCACAGATGAAAAGATCAAGTATGCTCTTCTGCGGCATCGCATTGTGGATCGTAGGAGCTGGGTTGGAGGCGAAAAAGACTGCGATGATTCTTGTGGGCATGGCACGCACGTTGCACGTATCCTCCTAGACGTTGCTCCACATGCGGAACTGTTTATTGCGAAAATATCGAACACTTTGGAAATCAAATATCAGGATATGTTGGCCATTGCGAAGGTGAGAATAATTGCTAATTGGCATTCCGTACAGGAACTCTGCGTATTGAATACTTACGAACTTGCACAGGCCATCGATTGGGCGAGTGATGAATGTAACGCCGACATCATCTCAATGTCCTTTGGGTTTTACGGTGAGCACGATGAGATTGAGAAGGCAATCAAGGATGCTGCGAAGAAGGACAAGATTCTCATCGCGGCGGCATCGAACGAGGGCGGTAACAAGGGTCGCTCGGCGCCCGCAAGCCTAGACAATGTGCTTTGCATTCACGCTTGTGATGGCAAAGGCAATGACGCAGGGATAAGTCCAAGTCCAATACAGGGCGATCATAATTTTACGGTACTTGGTGTAGGAATCAAGTCTATTTGGAAGAAGGCTGAGGTCTTCAAGTCTGGGACGTCTTTCGCAACGCCGATTGCTGCAGGCATCGTAGCCAACATCCTCGAGTTTGCGAACAGTCCAGGCAGTACTTTCAGCGCCAAACAAAGAAATCGACTACGCGAATTCGGTGCTATGCGAAATGTTCTTAAGCGCCTTGCCGTGATTAGAAATCAGGGCACTCTTGATGATAACAAACGAGACGGCTATGACTTTGTTAATCTGACAAGCCTGTTCTGGGATACCATGGTTGGAAACCAATCGAAAGGATATCACGGAGAGGTTGCTAGAATCATCAAGGAGGTTATGGGTCAATAATATTCTGAAAATAAACTCTTTGGGAGCATGACTACGACCATATCGCCTTGATATATCTAACTCACAGCGCCTTCATAACAACCAAGTATGTTCAAAATTTCCAGCGATAGATATGCACTATGTCCTAATGCTATGCAAATGCTCGCGTAAACAGTCGGAGGTCGGAATGACAATTAGCCGTTTTCCCCGCTCTATACGACTGAGCTGCTCTCATGAAGCTGCTCTCATAAGAACCCAGATGGACCTGCTATCAACATTTGAACATCACCAAACTTTCGAGTTCGACAACTTCGAAAATCCCTCCCAGAACAAGAATCAATAAGACGCCACAATGAGGAACACAGAATCAGTTCCCAAATACCATCAAGCCCCCAACTTCTCGATCGTTCCTCCCGACTCGGGCGGGTACCTTCACCTAGGCTCAATCATTACATCAATCTCAAACGCAGATGATGAGCCTGTGAATGTAGATTGCCGTCTGGACATTCCCGAGTCAAAGATTCAACGTCACCATCAGAGCGGATTCACAGCAAAGTCCTCGCACATATTGAACAACGAGTACGGGATCCTGGCGAGGGTGGCCATGCAGGGCGTAGGTGGAGAGCTGAGTTGGGCTTCGGAAAGAAGTGGCGATGACATCTACCATTTTCGCTCGTTTGATACAGTGTACTTCACCCCCAAGAAGGAGTATCTTGATAAAAGCATGAACGAAGAGGATGTGAGGGACTATATTGAGTCCCACGGTTACGCGGCGGTATATATGATCACCGGATTGAAGATTGCCCGGGGACCATCGGTCAAAATGTCAAACGGAAGGAAAACAACGTTTAACGGTGAACTTGGAGTTCAGCAACCTGGAGGACTGCCCGTAGAGCTTGGGCCAAAGTTGAATGTTTCCAAAGAGGCACGCATGGAGATGGGTTTCGAGGATTCTGACGACTTTATTTTTGGCATACGTGTTCGGAAACTGGCCTTCAAGAAGCACTGGCTTACAAGAATTGTTCAAGACGGGGTAGTTGATATGGAATATAATGCGCGCGCGACCATGTACAGTGATGAGGGGAAGGAACTTCAACAGGAAGATGTTCTGGATTTGGGTGACGAGTACGAATTGGAAGAGCAGACACAAGTGGAGGTCCAAGTGAAGGAAAGCGACGGCGAAGGTACGGGAGAGGTATGGGTTTTGACTTCAAGGGTTAATTCAAGCCTTGAGTAAACGGATGTGGTTCATTCCAGATGGTTCTATGTCACATATGGTTAGTAATTGTTGGAAGCAAGGCTGACGCTTAGCAAGAAGCAAGAGAAGGGCAGTGGGACAGGAACAAAGCAAGGAAGTGATAGTTCGTCAGTATTTATTTTCATCTCTTCTGGGAATCCAACCTTTCACGTCTCGACCCCTCCCCAGCATTATATTAAGCACGATAGCAAATAGAATGTGTTGGACAATTGACCGTGAAGACACTTGCTAGATATGAGTCTGTGATAATCTATAACTCTTTATAGACTTATAGGCTATTTAGCCTTTCAAGACTCTTGACTCATCCTAAATAGTACTGCTCTAAAGAACATATTTATAAAGCCAGATCGGGTGCCAAACCAGCGAAAATGGACGGTGACAAGGCGAAGATGACTGCAGGCACCTAAATTGGACCTCTGCACCTGTTAGATATCTTCTAATTAGAAGAAACTGACGGAATTTGGGCGCTTTGATACACATAATGAAGGTGCTGGAGAAAACCTAGGCTCCGTGGAGTATAGTGAGCAAATAAATAAACTCAAAAAGAACATTCACCCTCAGAATCGCCCGCAGCACACTGCTACGAAAAGCATCTTAGGGGCTTAAACCAAAGAGAAAAGAAGCATTTTACTTCAACATACTATTCTTAGGATCCTGTTGCAGAAGATGTATCAGTGTGCTGGGTGTGCTATAGCCCACAGACCATCCACACCAAGCCTTCCAACAATACAAGTCTTGATACTACCGTAACCAATCATTGAGAGTCTCCATCTAAATCATTAGCACAGATTGAAACAAAAAGGCAAGACTTTGTTCACAAATACGCGTTGCTACCAACACCTCCGGCTCAACTAATAACCGGAGCAAATAGTCAGAATTACAATCTGGTTGAGTCAAATGCGAGTTAAGAAGGAAGAAGTCCAACTATCGAGGGCTACATAGTAGTAGGGCCGAGGCGGCCCTGACAACGGTTAATCAGAATAGCTCCACCCCACAGCCGCTGCTATACTGACCTACCAGTTCCAGCCACGCTACGCAAAGGAAACCAATCCCACAACGACAAGCAACCAAGATATCAAGGCTCCCATATGCTGTGGACCAAATAAAAAGTAATTTGAACATACTTCTCGACCAGCAGGACGCAAAAAAGCTCGACGCGGGCCTGATTCACCCGCCTGTGGGTGTTCGCGTCCTTGTCATAAGGATTAAAAGTGGGGCACCATGTCTTGGTCGAATCTTATGTCATCCTAGCATTGACCCATCGCGTGCTATCAGAACAAGCTATTCGGCCACAAATACAAGATGTGTGGTTGTAACCCTACCCTATGGTATAGCGATCCCGAACTCGTAAAAGATCGAATTGAGTGATATATAACGTGATATCCTGCAATATGTGATTACAGAAAAGAGTAAAAAGAAAAAGATTACCGTCGCGACGCGATCAGGATTCGAACCTGAGCCTCCGAGGAGAATAGATTTCTAGTCTATCGCATTAGACCACTCTGCCACCGCGCCTTGTTGAAAGAACATGATGAACAAACTCTTATATAGCGTATTGACTCCCTGATGTGCTATAGTGTTCTAGTCTTCTAGCCCTTCACTATAGATTGCATCTATCTGAGCCGACAGTGGTATGTTGCATGCCAGATAATGCTTGGGAACACGCATACAAGCAACTCACAATTCGTTGCCACGGCGTTGTGGCCCACGGCCTAACACGCAGACAATCCGATGATACCCATAAATCAATCCTTCCCGTGAGCATTTAGCCACATGAGCCGCCCGCCCTCGCCTTCCACTGGCCCCGAAACATCAAAGGTGCACAAGACCTAACATGTATATGTACGCACTCTGGCACTACATATTAATACCATGTGCAAGCCCGACTGACCCAATGTCCCGAGCCACGTGCAGCAACCTTTTACTTACATATGATTGATGTTGCCGCAGCTAGTACTAGTGAAACGAACCGAGCGGCTGACCAAACAGAGCTCACAAAGCGCACGTTTTGGACCAGTCTCGCCCGCATTCGCTAAGCTAAGTCGTCTTTTCCCCCGCCACCAGTCTCGCCATCTGCGCTGGCACTGCCGCAATGGGATTCAGAGGATGCAGCTAAGGAGGGGCTCGTCTGTTGAAAGGATTCGAGCACCAGTGTGTTTTGTGCCTACAAAATATGCAAAGCAGTTTTTGTTTCTTTCGAGCCGACAGATGGTCTGATCTGATCTGATCGACTTGGCGATTTCCAGTTCATCCTTTTTTGCCCGTTGGTTATTGTACCGCAACGCTGTTTGGATTATTTCTGGTTGCGAGAAAGCCTCAGCCGCGGCATCTTTGTCGTTGATCACGTCGAGAGCTCAGCCCAACCTCACGTCCGACATTCTCGCAATGGTAAGTACTGAGCGACGACAGACCAGCGCAACATCATGCTTCTTTCAATACTAGATTTATATATGTCCTTCGACTAACTTGTATTTTGGAAAAGCTTCCGGGTCAGGCTTTGGGCGTCTGGGCCGCGCTACACCAAGGCACGTTTCCTCCTCGCATCTCTTCTTCTCATCCAGATATCGAGCCACTGTATTCTCTCTCTTCTCGACCTGATCAGTAACACTAATTCAAAAGCAGGTGTTTTGGATACCACCACCGCCACAAAAAGCCCCCCGCCAGCCTCGTTCCCAGACCATCATCATGACTTCCAAATCTCACTTCCCCAATACCACGCAGTGCCACCGCCACCGCCAGCATCATCATCCTCATCCTCTGCGCCCTCTACTTCCCCAGTCTACAACAAGAACAACCTCACCTGGACCCCAAACACCCTCCGCATGAACCAAATCCAAGTCATCGGCACCCACAACAGCTACCACCGCGAACCTTTCGTCCCTGCCGAACGCGCCTGGCACGGACGTCTTCTCGGAAACCCCGAAAACTATTTGTACTCACACGCCTCTCTGCCCTATCAAGCAGAGTACCAAAGTGTGCGTAGTTTCGAGCTCGACATCTGGGCGGACCCCCCACGCGGTAAAAAGGGCAAAAGCGGTGGTGGTGTTGGCGGCAACTATGCTCACCCTTTGGTCCGCCGTCTCGCAAACGAACCCTACCCGCCTTCTGAAATTATGCACCAACCCGGTGCCAAAGTGCTCCATGTCGCGGATAAAGACGTCGGCACAAGCTGCTATTCACTGACAACCTGTCTGCACGATCTGCGCGCCTGGTCGCGCGCACACCCAGCCCATGTACCCATTTCAATCATGCTGGAATTCAAAACGATCAGTGTCAAGTGGTGGGATCGGTTGTTGTTCCCGTACACGGCCGAGTCCATTTCGTGGAACGATCCGACGCTTCTGGATGCACTCGACGATGAGATTCGTGCCGTGTTCCCGCCTGAGGAGCTGATTGTCCCAGACGATCTGCGCCGCAATGACGGAGACGAAAGTTTAACGCTCGAGCAATCCGTCCTCGCCCACGGCTGGCCCGACCTGTCCTCGGCCCGCGGCCGCTTCTTCTTCATCATGGACGACGGTCTGCAGACCCTCGGCCTCGTCCGCAACACCTCCATCATTGGTCGACCGAATCTCGAAGGCCGCGTCGTCTTCACACAGTCTGCCCCCGGTCAGCCCGACTGCGCCTTCCAGAAACTCAACAATCCGCTGCCCAAGGACTTCAACGGCGGCAAAAGAGGAGGAGGGAAGGGAAGCTTTGAGGAGATTCGCGAGGCCGTGAGGAAGGGGTACTGGGTGCGCACACGCGCGGATATACCCATCGAGACAGTGCTGGGAAAGGGAGCGGCAGGGGACAATATCACAGCAATGCGAGATGAGGCCTTGAGCAGTGGCGCGCAGGTTGTCTCGACGGATTGGCCTGCGGTTGGGCAGAGTGCGCGGTATGGGGTGGATTATGCGGTCATATTGGAGGGTGGCAGGACTGCAAAGTGTAATCCGGTGAATGCGCCCGAGTCATGTGGTCAAGTTGATGAGTTCACGAGATCATCGTAATAGGTCTGATGAGTTGTTACGTCTTGCAAATCATGGTTGGTTGGACAGGTGATTTATTCAGAGTGTCGGAGAAGATATTGAGTGGCTGGAACCACTCTATGGCGGAGTCTTGAATGTGCAACCAAGGGCACTCATTAGCAATATCATGCTACTAACAGGACCCCAATTGGACCCATTACATTGGTTCGCCTTGAGGAAATACAATATTTGACTGGTCCCACAGTTTCGGATGCGTACTGTGAGTTGACCGCCAACAACAGACGGAACGTCACTTTCTTGTACCCGATACCGTCGCTTGTCAACGTGGTAGCAAGGCACTGGCCGGCATGTTCACTGAGCAAAGCAACAGGTAGAAACCAGAATTCAAATCAAGAAACTTGGATCAATACGTGCCAGAAAGCTCAGCTTAGATCGCAGTAGCCTAAACATGTTTCATGTGCTTGCGAGCCATTTTATAGGCCTCTTTCCTTCTCTCTCTCATATTCCCTATACCGTACTTGTGCGGCAAAGAAAGGGGGGGAAAAATGTGAAACTTCGGTAGCATAGCGTCTCACTTGCTTTTGTCACACTTATTCCAAGCCTCCAGAAAAGCACACCACCATTCCGTCTAACAAAAAAAGAAGACAAGCACACAAAAGGCGTGCGGTTGGCGCATCTGTCGGCCCAACCAGAGAACGTATCAACACACAAAGAAAAGAAACAAAGAAGAAGTAACACAACACACATCAATGCAGTTTGGCGTGCAGTAGCTCGCCTCAACCCTGCAGCCTTGCTTGTTTGGGTGACACCACACCAACGCCGTGCAATGCAAGTAATTAAGAACGAGTATCGAGTGGTGAATGGGTGGCCCAGGGTACCGGCACGGGCCGATTCTCACCAGCAAAAAAAAAGTATAAATGTGCTCCTGAGCGTCTCTAACGTCATGTCGCCCTCGAACGTACCGTTCCATACGCTGCTTTGTGCGAAAGCTTTCAACCCTCCTTCAAGACCTCAAAGATGCCACTGACGCTCGGGGTCTCTCTTTCGACGTGTCCAAAGATGAAGCGGCTTTTTGGAATGAGCGGCTCCTTGAGCATGTCCTCCAAGGAATTGGACAACTTGTCTACGGGCTGAGGTTTGCTGGGCCCTGCAGGTAGAGGCGTGACAAGCTCACCAGTAAGGTACGCAGACAGCTTCATGGCCAGGTCGTCTGGCTCTGGCACATTGAGTGGAGACAGGAAGGTAGGTCTGCTGATACGTCTAAAGGCGCGTGGCTTGAATACAGACGTGGCAGCGTTGCCAGTTGAGGTGTTGGGGCGGGGCAAGTCGTGGAAAGAGCCCAGAGGTTCATGCTGAAGAGCCGCCAGGGGCATTGTGTTTATCCTGCTAAAATCGTGCTGAGTTGCACGCGGCGTGGTATCGGGTTGTCGTGGACTCTGCTCCACTTCCAAACTCTTGCTAGGAATCTCTTCCAGGGTCGGTTCCGCCGGGCCGTCAAGGCCAAAATGGAACGAATTGAAATCCGAGAGCGCTGGGCGCGAAGAGTGGCCATCGATATCGTCATCGTCGGCCTCGGAGCTTCGTGGCGGGCTAACAGGACTATCGAGCACGGCGCCGTGGGTCTCGATGGGTGGCATCTCGGTCCTGAGGAGCGGCGCGGTGACACTTCTTCTGGGGGTGTAGTGGTCCAGCGTGCTCTGTGGCGGGCTCAGGGGCGGGCTGTGTGGTGGGCTGGCCGTCAAGGGCGGGCTAATTGGCTCCGTCTGGGTCCGCTTCATGTTGGCATAGGGCGTCGAGACGATGCGCATGCTCTGGCGCCATTGCGAGCCGCTCACTGGGTTAGGCTTCTGGCGCGGCCAGTCGACAGGCTCATGGGGCTGGTTAAGAAAAGAGGGCGTTGGCCGCAGCGTATGGGGCGCGAGCTTGCGACGGTGTTCTTCAAAATACTCGACGCCCTTGGAGACCTCGATGTGCTCGCCAGAGCTATTGATCTCTTGCAGGAGGTCCTGCAGCTGGTCCTCCTCGATGTTGCCGACGAGTTCGAAGATGTGGTCGACCGAGGACCGCGATCGTAGCCTGGTAGCTGGAGGCATGGCTGATGGCGGCGGCAGCGCTGGCTTGCTTGTATGGTATTGTGGGTATGAGTCTTTCTTCAACGAGCGGACGAGACTCGCATCTGGAAGCGTCGAGGCGTCGAGGCGTCGAGGCTGCACGAGTCTTTGGGGCTTTGAAGTTGCTGGCGAGAAAATTCAGGGGTAAGGAACGAAAGAAGATCGCGTCCACGGCGGTCGGATGCGGTTGCTAGTGAGCGTGGGCCAAATTGGCAAATGATTGGTTTGAAAGATCGACAAGGAAACAAACGTGACGCAAATACAGAAAAGACTGGCTCAGGGCTCTGCACGTGGAAGAGATCGAGAGAGCATTCCAGAGGGCGTGTTGGTGGTTTGGTGGTCGCGGGTTGCTATGGTGGATTGGACGGCAGTGGACAGTGGGAAAAAAGACGGGACGGGAGTTGTTGTAATCAAGCAATCACCGCATCGGCCATTACTACAGGGAGCAGTACTATGTATCATCAGGCCCCAGCTGAATTGCTAGCAGCAGGCGTAGGCACACATGCGATGCCCATTGAGCGGTGCGGCTTTCCTTTGTGGAAAATGGGACAGACCTGCGACTTCTCCATCCTGCATGGCAACTCCCGTAATTTGGCGGTCCAAAGTGAAGGGTACTGCCATCTTCGCGTACCTGACCGCGTGCCATCAGGTACCGGGTACCGGCAGACTGGGGGTGACCCTGCCTTGCCCTGGCGCTTGTTATGGGCAGGGATGCGCGGCTGCAATCTCGCTCGTGTCATGACTTCCTGTCACGCTTGCACTTTGGCTCTGCCACGCCCAATTTCAAGACCCGAGTCCCAATTTCACCACACGCTGCCAGTTTCAGCTTTCTGCTGCCCGTGGTCACCTGAAGCTCGCCCACTAAACCGCATTCAAGATTCCTGGTGTTGACGATCAGCCGTCAAGTATCCGCTGCAATGTTGCTATCAGAGGTATCGGTCAGCCGGTGGTGCTGCTGCTTTTGTTGGGCAGTATTTCTGGAGGCTGATCTTCATTTCACCACTTTTTGCTTGTCTTTTAAGCAGGCTGCACTGACCTGCTAGCTTTACAAAATAGCAAGTCGACCGTTGCCCGCGATCCTCACAGTACAAATCAACACATTCGCCGAGCCGAGGTGCCCTCGAGACATTTCGCTTGCAGGGAGGCTGCTAATTATTCAGGGGCACAGCAACGGGTTCCTACGCGACCGATGCTGGTGAAAACAGCCGTTCTATCTTTCCTCCCCAAGGAATACATCTCCCCGCGCGATCAACACGCGACGTCCAGTTCTTTCTCCGTCTGCTGTTTTTGTTTCACAACCCCGCGCAGTGTGAAACTGATCCAAGCTTACGGTTCTACAAATGGCGGGATGCGGGTGCGTCAATGGTTCAGCATGACGGCTTACAGAGTCCTTTACTATGACATCCAGGGTTCGGCGTGTCGAGTCGAATCCGCTCCGCTCCGTTGCAACTTGCACCAAGTATACGAACCAACGCCCGCCGTAACCAAGCAAAGCGATTTGCCTTCAATGCAATTTGAATGCCCCGTCATTCCTTTATGGTACTATGTAGAGGCCCCGGCACAAGGCTCCACCACTTGCAACGCTATCTGCTATGGTACCATGTCGCAGACGGATAAAACGAGATAAATTCCCAGTCCTCGGTCCCGCAACGCCGTTCGCTACGGCTGTCCATATGTCTATTTTCGGCGCGTATAATTCAGAGATTTCTGGGTCGCTACGGCCCAAGAATGCAAAATCGGACATACCTACCGGTAATAATTGTATCCAGTCCGCTCGAGAGGCCAATGCGGTTCCAAGACCCGAGCGGCCAGGACAATAGCTCCCAATCCCGCGTGCTTCGTAAGACGAGCGTGATCACGGAACTACGACCAAGTACACCTATACATAATCGTTCGCACCATGATAGCATATACACGACCTTTGACAATGACAACGTCAACGACTTTGATTCTTGATCAAGGACTGGTCTTGATGCATCATGCCATTTGCATTCGAGATATGAACGCGCCGATATTCAATGCTATGTACAGTACCATGTAATGGGAATACAACGGGTGGAGACATACGATTATGCCTCGAGAGGATTATATATCCACGCATGATGCTTGCAATGCAGCGCTAGGTCGCTGGCTTCGGATAAACTCGATCTCGCAAATGGTAATTAAGCATACAAGCAAGCAGTACCGGGTTATCCGTAGTTTGCTTGTTCATATAGCAAGCATGTTGCATGTCTACAGATATCACTTGCGGATCCTCGACAAGTCATCAACGGCAATAACCAGCAAACAGCATTCGACGGTTTGTTTGCACTAGCGACACGAGCAGAGTCGGCTTCGCTGTATAATAATATTGCACTGATGAGATTGCAATACTCTGCAGGTATTGTCAATATGAACCCTGTCTAGCTAAGCAACGCCGTCCTGGCTCAAATCTAGCTGGCGAATAATAGGGTCTCCATTAAGGATCGCCTTGTATGCGGCTGCCTCTATCAAGCACACAATCACAGCCGAAAGGCCAATGACTCGCCCTCTTAATTGGCAAAGTACAGCAACTTGCCCTCCTTGCGCGCTTGCTTCTCTGTGTAGCTAACTTCGCTCACCACCTGGCCCTGTGCGTCTTTGAGCACAATCTTGCCCCCGCTGTTGGACAATGGTGCATCCGGCACCTTGAATGCGTGCTTGCTGTGCGCGCTGATTTCAACATCACCCAGCTTCTGCGCCTCGCCATTCTTGTTCTCGATCGTCCATCCTTTGACACTCTGCGCCTTGGAGCCCCTGTTCTGGATGTAGACGCGTTCCCGCTTGCCCTCGTGGGCATCGTGGTCCGGTCCCCGCGGGTTCACCACGGCCGCCTCAATGCCAATCGTGCCCTTTGTCTCATTGTTGGCGCGCGCATCAGCTGTCGAAGTGCTGCTCGCCGTGTCGCCGCCCAGCGCCTGCGCAAATGTCTCGCCCTCGGGGTTCCCGCTGTCGTCCGTCTTGAGCGTCTGCGTGGCAAATGCCAAAAAGACACCCTCCCATGTGCCATCGGCAAACTGAATCACGATCCCACCATCCTGGTACGTGCCGTTCTCGTCCTCAAAACTGCCCGAATCACCCTGGTTCATGTGAATATCGTGGATCCCTTCGGCGCCGTCCCTGTCGCTGTAGTGGCTGCCCCAGATGTACATGGTGGCATTTTCCTGTACGGCCTGGTTCATGATGGGGTCGAGGTACGAGGAGATATCGCCCTTTTCGGTAGGATCTTCGGGATCATGGGAGAGGAGCACGCCGGAATTGACATTGATGAAGCCCTCGCGCAGAAAGTCGAGAGCCAGCGAGGAGCTGCCCCTTTGGGTGGAAAAGCCTTGCGAGAGGGCGGCGAGCTCGGTCGTGGAGGGGTGCGTGGCATCAAAGTTGGAGAGGAACCAGTAGACGAGGCGCTTGTCGCTGCCCGTGGACATGATGTTTACGTCGGCCTCGTAGGTCTTGCCGGAGTCTGTGCCATCGGTGAACTCGAGGTGGCCGTGGTTCGAGGAGGCTAGAGGGGGGAGGGCAAGCGTCGGTTAGAGTTGGAGAGTTGTAGTATGGCAATGGCAGCAATACGTACCAGTGCCGTTCCAGCTGGTGGGCGTGCACTTCCAGAGACCATAGTCGGAAATAGCCATCGTGGCGATTTGCAAAGGTGTCCTGGGACTGGTGTTGTCTATGAAGAGGTGTGGAGATTGAGGGAGTGGCCTGGCGAGTTGGTTAAAGTGAAATACTTGGGGATAAGTAGGGAACTGGAAAGGGAAGGAACGAGGGTAATGGCGCTCTAGAGCAAGCAGGTACTTGTATCTCTGGCGATTCGAGGTCTAGCATTCAACGCTCCATGCAGACGCGAGTACAGTGACATCACAAACCATCCACTGCACGAGACAGTCGCCGTCTCCTGCATTAGGGAGTACGGTAAGTGGAGCCTTACCAGCACTTACACACTGAACGAGTCGATGTTGGAGGGGTCGTGTTGCAGTTGCAGGCGCAGGCGAGGCTGGTTGTACGACGGGACTTGTCACGATCTCACAGCAGGTGTTACACATCAGGACGAGTCATTGATTAGCGAGGACATTCTATGCAAGCCAGAAAGGAGCCCTGCAATCACAGCTTGATAAGTAGCGCATGGCTGCCTTGGTGGCTGATATGGTTCCTCTCGTGGAAGCAATCGCGAGAGAAATCATGGGGCTCTGAGAAGCTGCTGTTCGCTCACAGACTTGCCTTCACTTGCGATGCCAGGTGAGGAAATAGCGCGCCACCTGGATCCTCATGCACGTAGAACAGGTTCCTGACAAGACGGCGCCGGCAAGCCGGCAAACGAAGCTTTGCCAGGCCACGGCGTGGACTGCCAGCACACTGGCATTGGCTGGCTGGCTGCATCTCTTCTTCGGGGCCTGCAGTCCACGCACGGCAGATGAGCCACCCGCCCGGCATCCAAGTCCCACCCTGGCTCTTGCTCATGCGCGATAACTGACGCAGGATTGGCTGCCGCCCGCCCCTGCATCGGCACCAGAACACCCACGCAGAGCGCCAGTCTTCCAAAAGTGGGGGTTTCGCAAGCATCGCATACCAGGCCGCAGCACACCTCGTGACGTAGGAAAGTCCTTCTAGCCAAGCTCAGGTGGCTCTTGAACAAAGCTCGGAGTTGGACCGCCAAAAAGGGCCAGAAGCTTTGGTTGTGGCTGAAGCAGCTCGGCATTCATGTCGTGTTCAGCACGCATTCCAGGTGGCAAGCAAGGGCTGTGCGGTTCAGGGCGAGCGAATTGCTCTCAATACCGGAAGTGACCAGTCTTTGCGGATGACCTTCAGAGGCCGCCATACATGAAGATACAGCCCAACGCAGGCCGTATGGCTCGACCTGGGAGGTCCGCAACGGCAAGTTCCATCGTGAGAAGACTCTTGCAACGCCGTTGCTCGCTATCCAGGTATCGTCTGCTTCTGCTTCAGGCGTCGCCTTTTTGGTGGTTTGAGACGGAGTGCTCGAGATTTGACGGTTGATCAGGCTTCAATCGACTCATGCATGCACGTAAGAGTCGAAGTTGTACTCCAGATGGGACGATTACATAATAATGTAGATTCGAAAGATGGCCAGACAAGCCAGAGAACAAGGAGCACCTTCCTTTTACTATGTATCACATGCTCTTCGTTACAGTTTGTGGGGCGCACAGTATCACATTGACACCGTGCGCTCGTGGCTTCTCTCCCTGCAAGCGTGCTCAAGCCTCAGACCACTCCCTTCTCGAGCTTTCTCCGCGCGGCAGCAACTACCATACGGCCAACCCTCTATTAAGATTCTAAGTCTAGTCTATTTTCATTCCTGTCTATGGTACAATTCGTCTATGTCTTGCGAATATGTCGTGTCAACGTTGATCATATCGTCTTCAGATGCGTCCAAATGCAGTCGCTCTTAGGTTTTGGGCGTCCCTTCGTCATAAAGCCGCCTTCTCGACCGTCTCGACACCGACCCATCCGATCCTGAAAACCTTGTATCCAATCTCATCCGCCCGCCCGACTCCCTTGCGCTTCTCAAGCTTCGACTTCTCCAAGATCTGAAGCACCAAATCACCATTGTCTGACCGAGGGCACTGTGTCGGGTCCGCAAAGACTGCCTCAACCGTATCCGTCACGCCTTCAAACTTGCCATTTGGGCGCACTGATGCGACGAGCCAGAAGACCCCATCGCGCTTGAGCAACTGTGCCGCGCAGTCACGCAGCCATGTCGCATGCTCCGGCGCGTACACGACGTCTGTCGCAATCAACATGTCTGCAGCTTTGTCTAGCGGCGCATCCAGACAAGGCGCCGACCAGTCGAGAAGACAAGTCTGAACAGCAGCTGCTGCAGATCCCGAGAAGTTCATGGCCACATTTTCTTTGAGGTTGGCAAGTACAGTAGGATGATAGTCAGTGGCGATAATCTCCGCGCTGGGTACACAGAGAAGAGGGAGCAGCTTGGCCATAGTGATGCCAACAAGACCAGTGCCAGCACCGAGTTCAATGATGCGTGGTGAGTCCCCAAGCCTTTCGGCGCTCAAGCCAAACTTCTCAGGTCCAGCACATATCAAGTCCGAGACGACGATCGACGCGCCCCAACTCTGCAGGCCCACGTCTGTGTGATCCGACCCCACGGCTGGCGTTCCGTCCGTCAGCTGCACTTCGAGCGTATCCTCCTCGTTGCCGCTCCCGAGCCGAAACTTGAATTCGCGAACGATCGCACCCGCGTCTTCATCTTGCTCAGCATCCGAAACACTACTGAAGGACGCAAGTATATACGAGGCATCGTCGATATGGTGTTGCCGACTGTCTTCATCAATATCGCAGAGAAGCTCTTCAGCCCGAGCGATAAAGGTCGTCAACCAGTGAATCGCAAAATGTCTCTCGTAATCGTCAGCCCGGAGCTCTGCCAGGGCATCTGAGTCAGCGGCGGCGTCGCAGTCCTCTTCCTCATCTTCGCCAGACGCATAACCCGAGTCGACGGGCACCGGTGTTGTGACGCCACTACCACCGGGAGCGCTGCTAAGGTAGTCGACTTGCTGCATGGTAATGGAGGGCTTTCGGAAGGCCGCAGCTCGAGGTAGCGGGCAGTAGATGTCAGTCAGATTTCGCAGCGCCAATGTAATCGTCGCATCGTTCACTCGTTCGGGGTCTGGATGGCGCAGAGACGGTAGGCAGCTCGTAGGAGCCAGCGCATGAAGGGTAGGACTCATTAGACTATTGCAAGGAGCTGAAACAAAGCAAAAAGCCAGTGTCAGTCGAGTCGAGTGTATAGTAGTCCAATGGAGTCGATACGAGCCTGGAAGGATGCCAAATGGCAAGCAAAAGGAGATTCTGCGGATAAAGAGCGAAAGAAGAGATGGTCTACCGCCAGAAAACAGCCGAGTGGGTCGCAACCCCGGATCTCGAAGCCATTCTGAACAGATCCACTTTCTTCGTCTGAAAAGAGGAAGAGAAAAAAAAAATGCGGAGGGAGAAGGGGAATCCGCAGAGGAAGGGCCGAGGCGCCGCGCGAACAAGGAGGTGAGGGCAAGAAAAATCCGCTGATACAAAGCACCCAAGAACATCCCGTCGTCAACGCCGACGCCAACGCCAGCAAAAATTTGGGGGTCATTCGCCGAAAGGGCCCTAGACCCCTGTTTATCGCGGATACGCCCACTGAGGCTAGACCATGGCGCTAATTAACGGGTGCATCCGAGCGCCGCAGGGGCGCTGAAAGGAGACTGATTGGTGGGCATTGCTGTCGACACGTTTTTCTCTCTGCAACGTGCAACGTGCTTGTGGCATCGGTCTTTTGAGGGGAACGCGGCCTGCAGGCCAGCCTCTGGAGGTATGTGCTGGCAACACCTCCGCCCTGCTTCGACGTGACGAGGTGCACATCTTCAATTATATGCGCCATCATTGCACTTAATCCCGCTAGCTTTAATCCAGTGTCTGGCTCACATTCTCATCTGCCGTCTCAACAACAAAACTCGTACATTTCGCCACCAGAGAGTATAGAACCAGTCTATATTGGACTTTGTTCTAGGCGAGCAGGAGCAATCATGGGCCAGTACCGTTTCAACAGCTATAATGCACGCCAATTCCGTTGACTTTAATCTGTTAATGAGACCAGACATACCTTCAGATTCTACAGCGACATAGCGTTGGATATTCTGCGGCTGGATCTAACTTCGACTTGCATTGGGACGCCATATAGGATTCTTATCACCAAATTCTGGACATTTTGACTTGATCGCCACAAATCTCACATCAGCTTCATCCTGTCGCATCCCAAAAGCCAAGAGATGTCGAGTGCAAGCATGCGAGTCTCAGTCGCCCTTTTAAGCTTATAACTAGGTCCGGCTGCCGTGTTTCCAGGTTGTCTTCTGTCTTAGTCTGTATTTATTATTATTTTTCAGGGTGATTGTCTCATCCGCTGAAGGACTTTCTGGCCTCGTATCAACTTCTACGTACAGCGGATGAAAGTCAATCCGTTCGTGAAATGTCTTCCCTGACCGACATCTTTGTCTGTCTGCACAACCAGAACTGCATGTCTCCAGCGGCCGCCGGATTTCCAAGCCTGCGGCCGTGGACCATATCTCGATCAGGCTGCTCAACTGGTTTGGCTGACTGGCGTTTGATTTACAGTAATAGAACCAACATTTCAACACAAGTCCGAACGGTGAGCCTCCAATCACAGCGCTTAGGACTTTTCAGCGGGCTATAGAACCACTAAATCTGTTGTACAACCTGCCCACCCTGAACGGTGACGAGATGCCAAGACACGGCAGCCAAGAAATCTGTTTGCGCTGTGCTGGACTCAGCTCAAGGGGTCCACAGCGAAGAACCGAGCGGACGATATGTCGTCATGAGATTTCAACAAACTTGCCATTTGCTCTTCAACGCGGCCTGGTCTGGGCAATAATTCATTGAAGGTTGAGAGGGAGCGACATCATTGCCCCCATGCCGCAATGCTCTGAACGGCTGAGGGCCTTGGCTGAACGCCGAGGATCATGACTTAATCGGCCAGCTAGCCAGCTAAAAAAAAAAAAAAGCCATCTATCGGTGGTTCCATAGGCACTTGGGTGAGTACAAGTATGCAAGTTCCCAGGTAAGCAGATGGTTGGTCGTTTCCTTGAGTTCACCTTCATCAGTCTCTCATCGTCTTCACGGCTGTTGAGATCTAGCCAGCCCACTTGCTAGAAACTCAGCAGACGAGTGACACTCGCTTCTTCCCTCTCGCCAAAGGATCCAGAGTCAAGAACGCCATCGGCAACAATGGAGCAATATCTTGGGGCTGCTGCCCTCCTCTCCCAGCTGGCTGCTGCCACAGTACCTCTTTACAGCAGCTACACCTTCAACCCACTTGAGCACCTCGGCGGCACTGCTCCTTACTTTGAACCTCTCGACCCGCAGACCGACCCAGCGCCTCCCCAAGGCTGCTCAGCAACCCGGGCCGCTTACCTTGTCCGCCATGCTGCCATCTACGCCAATGACTTTGACTACGAGGAATACCTCGAGCCTTTTATGCAAAAGTTCCAGAACCACACAAGTATCGACTGGTCGTCCATTCCCTCGCTCAGCTTCCTGTCCTCATGGACGCCGCCCATTAGCGACGCTGAGCAAGAACTCCTGACCCGCGTCGGCAAGCTCGAAGCCACCCAGCTCGGCGTGAGCATCAGCTTCCGCTACAACAACTTTGCCCTGCCCAAGCGCATCTGGACGAGCTCGGCCGAGCGCACCTACGAGTCTGCCAAGGCCCTCATCCGCGGGTTCGAGCCCGCAGGCGAGGATAACACCATCGGCCTCGTCTCCGTCTACGAGGCCGACGAAGGCGGGGCAAATACTCTGACGCCTTACTCAAGCTGTCCCGCGTACAGCAGCAGCGCAGGCAGCGACCAATCTGCCGTCTACCTCGAAAAGTTCACCGCGCCCGTCATTGCCCGTCTCAACGCCGCCGCGCCAGCGTTCAACTTCACCGCCGACGACGTCTATGGTATGATGGAACTGTGCGGTTATGAGACCGTCATCCGTGGCTCCTCGCCCTTTTGCAATCTTGATCTTTTCCGCCCTGATGACTGGCTTGGCTGGGAGTACACGGCTGATCTGCAGTACCACTACAATGTCGGCTACGGCGGCCAAGTCACGGGCTTCGTGGGCCTTCCGTGGGTGAACGCAACCGCCAACCTCCTCCTTGCCGACGCAGACGACGCCTCCGTGCAGGACCTGTACGTCAGCTTCACGCACCGCGAGCTCCCGCCCATGGTGCTCGTCGCCCTCGGCCTCTTCAACAACTCTGCCTTTGGCGGATCCGCAGCGACCATCAACGACACGATGCCCTCCGACACGCTCAACTACCGCCGTGCATGGCGAAGCTCGCATGTGCTCCCCTTCCTCACCAATATCGCCATGGAGAAACTGAACTGCACGGGCAGCTACGGCTTCGACGACGGCCAGTATTACCGCGTGCTGGTCAACAATGCGCCGCAGCCGTTGCCGGATTGTGGGGATGGTCCGGGCACGACGTGCTCGCGGGCGACGTTCGAGGCGTTTTTGCAGCAGCGCGGGGATATGTTCGGTGGGTACTCGGCTGCTTGCAATACCTCGGGGGAGTATTCGAATTCGACGGATGTGTTGAGTATTTACACAGATTCGAGTGTTGGGAATGGCACGTTTGTGGGCAAGAGAACAATGTGGGCGTGATGAAAAGCACAATGTGTAGGTGATATAGGGGGAAGGTTGGGAGGAAATAATGTGTATATAAATGAACTTAAGATGTTAATATATTGACAGCACGATATAAGATGATCTGACTGGACTGTTTCTCCTTTGTTCTTTTCAATTATTGTAGCCCAACACTGGACAGCATTCGAGAGGACCGATACATGCCCGTAGTTACGGCGAGTAATCCCAGAGAAGCGAAGATATAAAATAGAAAGAAAAAAAGAAAAAGAAAAATGGACACCACTTATTGCAGGAGGGCTTCATTTTACAAAATGCTGAGCTTGTGAACTGTAATTTATCCTCCGGTGTGACCAGAGGATGGTCAGCCCAGCCATATATACTTTGCGTATGGTTGGCCTCGAAAAATCTGTTCACATAATCCGAATTACCTTTTTGGGTCAGGTGGCCTGGTGATGGTTCCACTAGATCTATGCAATCATCCAATTTGCGCATTTCGTCGTTGCTACAGAATTTTGTTTGTGCCATAACCGCGGTTTCTATTATTAATGCTCGCTCCAAGCATTCTGAAGCTTTATGCCCATGTACAGCCTCAAGAATTGGGCAAGCGTCGAGATATGCAAATTGCGCGGCCGTGTCGAATTGTTGCGCATGTCTAACTCCTCACTGTTGGTTGTATGACGTATGCACAGGCTCTTGGGCACAGCCCTCAATACGGTACATGTGCTGAGAAACGCCCTGTATCCCCTATGTCCGAGCTTTCCAGGCTCGCGTCAGCAGCAGGCGCCGCTGTTCCGGTAGCCACATGGACCCCTGAAGAACACCGCATATACTATGTACCTAGGCAGTCTGGCAGTTTCCTCCGCAGAGGCTAGAATGCGGGAGAGAGCCAGAGCCTCGATTTCGATCTCGATGGATCCATATGTCTTCTGCCGACAAACAAAGCGACCCCCATTGCGCAAAACATTTCTCCCTGCGATTCTTCTTCATCTTGTCTCTTTTAGTGCTAGCTGTTGCAACATCGTCGGCAGTATCCCTCGGAACTTTTGTCACTCTAGCCTGATCACGCACCCATTTGCGCCCCCCGGGACCGTTTGGCCGTTATCTTGCCCGACATGTCAAACACAACGTTTCGCATCTTCAACCCGCGCGGTAGGTCTAGGCCTCGGCAGCCCGAGAAGCTGATGCATAATCAGACTTACCCATAACTAACGCTCTCATTTTTCTTGCCCCCCACCACAGCTCCCAAAGAAGACCGCGTGCAAAAGCGACGGGCCCAACTCAGACAAGCACAACAGTGAGTGGGACGACCCCAATAAGCCTGTCAAACGCACATGCACCACGATTCGCGGCCTGGGTCCTGGATCCATTAAAGGACGTAGAGTCGCTACGAACATTGCTAACGCCGTGCAGCAACTACCGAGAACGCAAGGAGAAATACGTCAAGGACTTGGAAGAAGATGTCTCATCTAGCAGAGCGCGCGAAGCCAGGTTAATGCGGCAGAACGAGCGGCTGACCAATGCCGTCCAAGCCCTGACGCGCCTCCTCCAGCAACGCGGTGGTTCGGTGCCCCCGGAAATAGTCGACCTGGTTCAAGAGCAGCCCAACGACAAGCCTCTTCCTGCCTCGCCGAGTGTCATGTCAGAAGCGACTACTGCAGTGTCCTCGAGTTTCAGCCCACCTGTTTCTACACCTCAACCTGCCGCCGATGTCGACCTTGATGGCCTGGGCGTCGAGTTCGTGCTGGCGTGAGTGAGCTCTCGTTGGACTGTTGTGTGTATCATGACTAACCAGTATCGTTATCCATAGCCTGGAAAGACCATGTTGGCGGCACCTTCACGGCGACCCGGACAAACCAGAGGACCCCTCTGGCCACACACTCACTGCCTCTTCCCAAGTATGCGCCATTGCTTCGCCACCGTCTTGTGCCTTACCGCCGGCATCCGCAGACTCGATAGACCAGCAGCAGATTCCAGCAGCGATGCTGGAGAACTTGTTGAAGCTCTCGCAGATGCTCAACGATTCGGATCGTGAAGTGACACCGGTGCAGGCATGGCATTATCTCCGCTCGCAATACCAGTTCGGGACCACTGAACTACAGAGCCTGCTGTCATTAGCGCAGTCATGTACAGACGCGGTCAAGTGTCATGGGTAAGTTGCCACTGTGGACGCGAGGTTACCTTATATTATGCGATTGTGTGGCTGACTCGCAGGTGCTTTTGTGGTTTGTTCACAGGTTCGGTGCCGTCATTGATCAGAACAAATTCAAGAAGCTGGCTTCAAGCGTCCTACAGCAGAAACACGAAGACTCCAACCCACCAACGACGGAAGAGATGGAGCATTTATAGTCATACCATACTTATTCGCATGTTTGGGAGGGGATTTCATTATTATCACCGGAACGGGTGGTCGACAGTTGGCGTTACTTGGCTATTCTTGAATGCCTTTTCTTTCCGAAAGGCAATGGTGGATATGAAGAGCATCCAGAAATTGGATTACTCATAACGAATATTCTGCGGCATCTCTTTGAGATGGCGGCGGTGTTGGTGCAGGGGAGAGATTGGACGTTGTTGAAGAACCGAAAGCTTGGCAGGACGTTCTCAACAATGGACAGTGTGGAAGGTAGCGGAGCAGCCTTGTAGGCTCCTTCCTCCAAGTTCTATCTCGCCTCCTTCCTATCTCGTATATGGCACGATTACTCAATCGAAATTCTCATCTAGCTCTCTTTGACAAGTCTACTCTGTCGGCAGTTTGGCCTGGCCATGACTCTGACCTTTCTCTGCAACTTTCCGTGTCGGCCTTGACCACTCACCAATGCGCTCAACATCTCACGCTCGCTGGCAACTTTGGTTCCAAGAGGGATGGATTATGGCCCCATTATCAGATTGCAGACCACCCAGCAAGCAGCCCCGGAATTATTATTATTGGGCAACCAGTCGGCTGCGAATACACTCTCGAGACACGAGCACACTTGGCAGCCCTAATCCGGAGACGAATTCGACACTTATGCTTTCGACTACTGCTCAGGGTTGATGGAAGCTGAGATACCCATGTTCACGAGACTCTTTCAGCTGATCTGTGATGGAAGCTTCAAGCAGGCACGCTTGAAAACGAGATCTACAAAGCCGCGACGATAACGAGCTTCAACACAAGAATGCAGCGACGCCATGACACCTGATCTTGGCGTATCAAAACCGCAGTCAAGGCCGAGTGCCCTTCTTTGTGGATCTTTTGCTGCTATCGATGGATTGCTCGCTATCAGCACGATGATCTGGGTACAGGAGTCAAGCAAGGGAGGGACCCACCTTCGGCATTGCACCTGATCTCATCACTAGTCTGGATAATAAGGTCTTGTGCTATCTCAGAAAGCTCCCTATCCTCCCAAATCAGCGTCTTGCAGACCTGCGCGTCACCCGTTTTTCGACTACTGTCGGTGTTGACACTTTTGCCCTCTGGAATGCCTGGTTGACCTCTTCGATTGCCAAGCCCAATTCTCCTATTCGATCATCCTTTTGCGCTAACGACGTTGAGTGTTGCTGCTTCAATGCGTCAACCTCCTCCTGGTGTTTAGCTCTCAGCGCAGTGACTTGCTCCACGGCAAATTCGAGTCGCTTCTCCAGATCCATGATGGTGGCGTTCTTGGTCTCGAGAGCCTCGAATTGCTCTTCCTGCATTGCATACTGGCCTTCGTTGAATTGTTGCAAGTGATTATTTGCCGCAACTAAATCGCACTCAAGCTTCTGAGCCAACTTCTCGAGCTCGGCAATATCGCGCGTGTAGGTTTTGACCGACATCCTCAGTCTGTCCATCCCCGCCTCGAGCTCCTGGATTCGCACATTGCGCAATTTGACTTTGCCCTTCAACGTGCTAATTTCTTCCTGCATATCAGCCATGTTGTCGAGTTGCGCCGTCAGGTGTCTCCGCAACGAGAACGCTGATGCGCTATGCCTTTCCTCGTTCTCTATTTTCTCTCGTGCAAACGTGCGCAGGCGTGCAAGCAGAAGGTCCAGGACTGCGGGTCCTGAGGCTGTCAAAGGCAGCATACTCTCGCCTGGGTCAAGGTATTCCAGCTCTAGACGTGCGGTACGGAAGGCAGCGACAAGCGAGGCAATCATTTCAGCCGCATCATTACCTCGGAAGCCCAAGTTACTGAGCCTCTCTGTCACCGTGGACAGCGTCCCAGTCCGCTCTTTGAAGGTAGTCAGAAACCGGTTCAACTGCACCTCCACTTTAACGGATGGCGACCGAGATTCAAGGATAGCATCGGCTGCTGAGCCATTAACGGGCACAAACGGGGCCAATCTCTCGGATAGGCGGCTCGTCATGGCCTCGTATCCTTCAAGGGCGCTTGTAAGCTTCTCGATTTCAAGATACAGTGAGGCGGTATCATCTTCAAGTGGGCTCGCTTCTTCTTCTTCTTCTTCTCCTTCTTCTTCTTCTCCTTCTTCTCCTTCTCCTTCTTCTTCTTCTTCTCCTTCTTCTTCTTCTTCTTCTTCTTCTACCACTGTAAGTTTGTCATAGGGATGAGAAGTTGGTGTCAATAGTCGACGTGTTGGAGGCGACATGGACTGCATAATAGGGCTGGTCGATGGTGGTGTAGGGATCGAGTTCCTATATTGTGCTCGTTTTTGACTTGGCGTGCTGCAGGTCCGCTCGGCCTGGGTGCCACCCATAGAGTTTCGGCCCAAGCCGCTGCCAACATCCCCGTCTATCTTCACGCAATGCTTTGACGGGGCATTCTCTGATTCAGCCTCCCAGCAATCCTCTTCTGCATCACCACTAAGGCCGTTCTCGTAGTCCAAACTCGGCAGCAACGCCTCCTGGAGAACGTGGCGCAGCAATTCGGCCTGATCCCTAAGACTTTGGACGTCTTGATATGCGTCACCGGGAGTGATTGTCGCGTCCGAAAAGCGATCGAGCTCGCCATTCCTCAGTGCCACGGCAACCTTCACTTCGTCGACCTCACTCTCGACCTTCAGGCCCTTCCGCTTCTTGCCGGCAGTGACATGGTTCATCTTCTCACTGACACTATCGCGACGAGGCCTCCTTTCAATGCGACCGTCCAAGACCTGCTGCCGGGGCAGGAAAGCCACTTGCTCTGCACAGCCCGCGTCCGAGTTCAGCAAAAGTGGTTTGCGCGTAGCCGGGCCAGCAGGGCCCGAATGGCGGCGCCTTTTGCGGCCATCAACACTGACACTGAGCCTGGCGCGGCGCATGAAGGGCGTCAAACCGGTAGAAGGACTGCTGCAGTCGTCGTCCGGGATGTCCTCTCTAGTCGGGCCCGGCTCCGAGACGCGCACGCGCTTCTTGTCGCGTCTGGGAGTTTCGGGCAAAGGTAGCGAACGGGTCTCCGCAGGCCGCTCCTGAGTCGCGCCGCGACGCGAGCGGCGCAGCGCAAGGGGCAGATTGTCAGTCATGGTGGAAAGGGGGGTATCCCGACCGGATCGAGTTTTGGATTTGGGGCGGGAAAGTATTGAAAAACAGTCGACCTGGCCCGCACGCGACAGGCTTCAACAGAAAATCAAGGGCGCGATCTTTGGACTGTATCACACAAACGATTTCATTGTGTCGCGCGCAGATGATGCATTCATTTCACAGTGCAGAGCAAAGCAGAGGATAGGAGGGTAAGGGTTGAGGGGCCGCGATAAGTGGGATCCCCATCGCCCAGGAGAGGAGGAACGGCGCCCAGCAGTGTGCATGGACATCCAATCCCACTGTTTGTTTACTTGTTTACTTCTCCTTTCCGCTTAGCGCGCTCGGACACTCGCTGCATGTGGTCTTCTTCAGCCAATCAAGAGACGCGCTGCAAGGGACTGGGACTGGCAGCATGTGTTGTTGGCCCATCAAATTACACGGTGGGATGCGTCGCTGCCAGCCTATCATTAGCGGCTTGCTGTCGTCCTGTTTTTTTCTTTTCTTTTTTTTTTTGGGAGGGGGGGGGGTTGTGTCTCTCATTTTGACCTGGAGTGATCATTTGCATCGTCAACGTCTTTGTCACTATGTACATGCAAGCGTGTTGGTATCCAGATGCGCTTGTCAACTTGAATCTGACTCGAAATGTGCGTTGAGCTTGCTTCGGCCTTGCCGCACTTGCTGTTCTGTGCCCCCCTTTTTGGCATTCATTGCGTTCATTTCCGAGCCATCAAGCGCGTCTTGGGTATTTACCTGGTGACCGCGCCTAAAGCCGCCAAGATTGCAGCTGCATCAAATCCTCAGGCATCCATTGCCAACAACAGACGATGGCAGAATGGGTATTCGACAATGCGATCTAAGATCTGCAATATCCTGCTTTTTCCAGTCTGTTGGCGTGGCCAAGGATCATCATATCCTGTTGCTGGCTGCATCGAGATCCATCATGCGACGGACCCCGTGTAACGTGGCGCGCCAGCCGACGTTAATTCGCTTCTTGTTAGCGGTGTTTTTGCACTCAAGTCGTCGTCGGCCATGACTAATAACCTTTGACGGACAGCACCATGACCGACTGTTCCCGGCCGCGCCGTTGTTTTTTTCTTTTCTTTACCTTCTTTTCTTTCTTTTTTCTTCTTTCTTCTTTTTTCCCCTCCTTCTCTTGAAATTTTGAGTGGAACGAGGTAGTGGAATGCAACTGAGGTTATTCTAGTGGATATACATTTAGTGTTGGTAATGCGAATTGCCAACTCACGGAACAAGCCGATGCTTCAGACGCGGCCGATGTAGGTCACTTTAGCCATATATACACTGCTATCCCGTCCACCTCATCAAAAACTTACGAGATAATAGAGAGATCCGTAGGTTAAGCCGTATTGGAGAGACCGCAACCATTCCTCGATTAATGCATTGGCCATTTATTATGCTTATAAGAGTCATATGTCCTAGTTCCTCACATCTACTCAGCTTGAGCTCACGGACATCCAGTTGAAGACACAAATATACGTTGCCTACTTACTATGCTTCGAGTCAGCGATATGAGATAGAAGAGTGGCGAACTTGGCTTATTATACTAGATCTTCTTCTGTATCCATATGTCGCGTATGTTGAATAGTCGCAACCCTAAGTATATGTCTGTGGATGCTGTGTACATAAACATATGTTCCACAGCGCTCGAAGCCACCTGGTTACCGACTGTAGATGCATGTACTGTGCAACAACCTTATCTATCCATCCATTTTTGTATCTGGATACACTCTCCTTGAGCATCCCCATCAATAAGGTCTTCGAAAAATAAAACTTTAAGTATTATATTCCAACTTTAGGTACTTTGGTACAATCGTAGACGGTATGGTTGGCGATGTTTCATCTCTTGTGCAAGCGAGGGAAAATACTTTCTTGCAGCTGAAACCTAAGGAGTTTAGGTTCACAGGGGAATTACAAAAAGACGACCAAAGGAAGGAATTGATTATCTGGGTAAGTAGCTCATAGATGGTTGGCTCTGAGGGCGAATTCAGATATTGTGTACCGCATGGTGTATCTGGATAGAGAGGAACACTTTGAGGTATTTTGCCAAACGCAGTGGTTGTGTGTAGAGCGCGCGCTGGAAAAGCTCAAGCCCGATACAAGCGTGCTTCCTGAACCAAACACGTATACATAGTGAACAGGTTCGTGGGCCACTTGGACGACTCGAGCGGACCATAGTATGTATACAAGCTGACGATGAACAGTGGGACTCGATATGAAGTCTATTGTAAAGTATGTGTTATTTGAGTTTTGCCTTGTTTACAGGAAACACTGGGCTGGCAGTAGTTTGAATTTTGATATGGCCGAGGAATGTAAAACCAACGCTACAACTCACAACTTTGGGAAAAGAAACTATTGATTTTCAAGAGTATAGGAGTGGGCCATCATTCCAAATTACGTTCGGTATGTATTTAATCGTGATGATCTATTCCAATGACGACTCGGAAGTCTTCATCACTTACTGCATACACCTTTGTGAGGTTGAAATCTAGGAGGTGCGAATCTATTTGACACTGGGATTCGACCGGGCAGCGGATATGTCATTCCGCTCGGCAGCAACTGCCCAACTCTGCTTAGGAGCTCCCGCGAACCGTTGGGCCAGGAAGGATAGATTGTAGCGCAGTTTCAAGGGCTCAGGGGGGTGCGCGGGTTGCTATGAAGATGCGCGACTTAATTAGCTTTTAAGCTTATCGTTTCTTCCTCTCTGCGCAGGATCTTTTCTGCAAGATGACCGAGCACGAACAACGTTGGCGATTTTCATGCTACGAAATCCTTGCCTTGCTGGTGTTTTTTTGCTTTGAGGAGTGAGAGAGAGAGAGAGAGAGAGAGAGAGAGAGAGAGAGAGAAAAGTGGCCTACTCAAGGACCTACAAGCTTGGGGTTTCTCGCTGCTTGTATTCAAACATACAAATTTCTAACGACTCATCTTCTTTCCCATTTGAGATGAAATGCAAAATCTTCAATATCAGACGAAGCCCTTTTGCTAGGGACAAACTTGGCCATCCTTTGCACTAATGGTCTCACCTTCGTAAGACGAAAGTAACATGACCAAATATCCAGGAGTCCATGTAAGTTTTGCCTTCATAGCAGTCAGCAGTGAGCAAAGTCAGAATGGATGCTATGGAGACAATAATCATCGGCGTCTTGTCACACCAGGAGGAGAAGAGAGCCAGACTTAATTGATGCCAGAGTTGCGAAGCGTATGCAACCCGGCTAGTAGGCGTCACTGGCATCCATTTGCCGTCTGTTTTAACCTGGGAGTCTGACAAGGAGGAATGAACCTCGTCAGAAATCGTCCGAGGATCTCACTGTTGGCCCAAGCGGCGGTTTCACGTGGTAGAATCCAGCTTAAGCTCGAGTACAGGGATCCAAGCACAAATGGTATACATAGTACTCGGCAGACAGGCATGGCCTGCTGAGCAGTGGACAACGTTACATGGTAGTGATGGAGTGAACTGTGTAAACGACGGGCTACCATTTGCTCCCGCAGAAGTGGGATCTTGATCATGTACGATCGATAGTTACATTGCATATGCAGGATGTTTCCGCCTGGAGACCGTGGGCTCTCTCCCCACTGTCCCGAGGTTCCGGTAAATGTTGTTTCCATTGTTATCATTCGGGCTTTCTTTCTCTGCTCAGGAGGTGTTAAGAAAACCAATCTTCTAGTCAACAGCGGCGGACTGAGTGAGACGCTCAACTCAAGTGCTCTCTGTCTACGTTCAATAACACAGCGAATACTATACTCCACAGCAATACCCAGCAGACAGACTCATGGGAACCAACACCAACATAACCAACGGTTTGAGACTAAGAGTAGTAGCGTGTCTTTTCCCAGGCACGCTATGACAAAGTGGCGCCGTCTCCAGTGCCAGAGCGCAGTTAGTTTGTGACCTCGGGTTGTCTGGATTGCGTTCCCGGGAGAAGGACGGAAGGCTTGGCGCCCGGAGATCGGCTCACTGACCTGTGAAACTCGGCAAGGACTAGAAGTTATCTGGTGTGATGGTGTACCTGCGTATTTTTGAAGAGGGCTATAGAAGGGCTGCACGAGAGCGTTTCCGGCTCCTAGATGTACAGAATCTAAGTTGAAATGGAGGGGTTATGGAGAAGAACCAATGAAGGATGATGTATAATGCGCTATGAGTCGTGGCACTGCCGCACCGTTCACTCACTTTACACGGAGAATATCATCGGCATTATATGATGGTGAGACACCTTTTGCTACCGAACGGTCAGGTTCTCAAAAAGCAATCGAACTCAAACGATGACATACACCTTGCTTGTCTTTGTGGGGTCTGGAGGTCCTGTCAATATGTCATATTCTCTTGACTAAATTATGCGTTTGGGTATTGGCGTCCCGGGGCCCAACCAAATCGCGCTCGGGAGTTGTGGTTGTTCTGCCGGTTCTATGAACGCATTGACGAACTCCTGTTAACGAAGCACGAGTCTTGACCCCACGAGATCGACGACCGCCAAGTACGATGAGCTTCTGTGACTTCAATAATAGCCTTAAAGTTGTCAAAAAGAACATATCAGAAAAAGGAAAGGACAAAAAGGAATAAACACAAGAAAAAAGAAACCCCGGCTCGTGAGACAACCTTTGCCATGTATCTGCGAGTCATTATATCGGATACGATGGTGGAAAGGAGGACACCGGCGGTGTACCGCCATTGGAGCTACGCGTGGTGTCTCGCAACTATACCGAGTCAGAGCCCCCTGGTAAAGCTATTGGTGTTTTCCTCCTAGACAATTGGACAAGCCTGTCTTTATACTTCCCCCGTGGATCGAGGAGCTAGTATTACTTAGAGATTCAGTTATGTTGGTCTTATGCTTGGCTATGTTGTTGGCTCATTGGCTATTAATCGCGACTCGCATACGACCTTGTATCAGGCTCTTCCTTGGCTCTTGTGCCCACTGCAGTTCATACACTGCCTAAATTTCAAAAGATTCAGTGCTGGGGCTTTTGGCTGGATCCAGAGCTCCCTCACGGACTAGAGATGAGGGATAAGAACCTCAGACAATAGGAGCATGTTCTGGCACGGTGAACAGGGCAATTGAGAAAATAAGGCTATACATGAGAAGAACACGGGTGCCTCAAGCTCGAGCTAATACTAAGTCTCTTACACGAAATGGACCCTGGGAGCTAGGACGCGTTGGACTAGCTAACAAGCCACAGATAGGACGAGACGAAAAGAAGGCCCCAAACAGCGGATTGAGTGGTTGCAATGGTCCAGTCCTTGTATTGTTCAGCCAACCCCTCTCCGAAATAGACCTGCCCTCTCACCGTAGGGTCCGTTCAGATCGGGTACGGGACCTGTCTTTAGTATTCTCAGGGTGAGACTAATGGTCTGAAAATTGTAATGAACAAGACCTCCTCCGAACACAATCGACGAGGACATTTGGGAGTACTCAGAACTGAACCACCAATCTAACCCATGGGTCGATAAGCCAAGGCATCCTATAACGAGAGTGAGCCACCCGCCAGGCTTCATTGCAAGACCCTGTCCTGTCCTGTCCTCCACGGCCATCGTCAATCAAGTATCATAACATGACGAGACTTCCGACGAACCCGGTAAGCCGGGATCCACATCTCTCATTCGGATGCCATCTGTCCCAACAGCACGGACCGGCATGTCATCTCAAACCCGACAAGAATCTGATACAGGGCGGGGAAACAACAACTCAAGGACTGCCCTGAAGCGCCATATTCTCTCCCTCAGTCTGCGGCACATGCTTTGCAAGTGGGCAAGACAGACCTGCAACTGTGGACTCCAGATGCCGCTGGTCTCGAGTAAAAGAGCACTCCATCCGGGCCAGTCATTGGCGGATCTACAACTGTGTAATACGTCCAGGAACCGGGGGAAAAAGAAGGAGGAGAAGAGTAAGGATATCCATCTCCAGCTTTGCCTTGTCAAGAATCACTCCAGTGCCTCGGTATCAGCATACCTTACCCATGTCCGGTAGATACGATTCCGATGACCAGTATGTCCTTTGCCGTCTTCTGTATCCCCCTGCCTAGGCAAGGGGGCCTGCTGTCATGGACTGATGCTTAAACTAAAGATTATATATCGTGTGCCAGTCCCAAGAACACTATCAAAGTCTGTGGTCTGATTATGCATATTCTAGTGCGCTTCCCAACAGCAACGTTCAAGACCACGTTGAACAGCCATTGTTTGGGCATGTAACCACCCCCAAACTATTATGTCCCGCTGGTGAAACAACGCCGACTCGTCGAAGTGGTCGCTACATTCATTATCATGGCGCCACGTGCACAGTATGGACTGCCCAGCTCGGCGGACTCTTTGGCACCCACACAGCGACCTTATGCCTCGGTGGATCTTGTCCAATGGAATCAGCCACAAGCGATCAAGCGGGACGATCCGAATAGTCCCTGTAATGGAAATGACGGCGTCGACGATGAGGATCGTTCTTGTGGCAAGAAAAAAGGTAGTAAGTATGCTTTGGAGTTTGGGCAACTGTATATTGTCGATGGATTCGAGGATCATCACATTAGCATGAGGCTCAGGTTTGTAGCTGTTCCAACTAACATCAACCAACCACAGGACAAGTTGCATCGCCTTCAACTTCGATGGCAGCGCCTTCACCACCATCGCCTGAGAGCACGACTTCATCGAGCTCATCCATCCCTTCTACTACCATAACTAAGACGGAAAAGGAGCCAAAAACGGTGATACTCACCACCACACAAACAGCAGTAGGTGAATATCAAACTTGGTCATAAGGCGACTTTCAAAGGCCCAAGACTAACACTACAACGTAAAGGCCACAACAGTGACTGTCGTTGAAACCACCGCATCGAGATCTTGTGACCATAGAGTCACGTCTACAGCGCTCTCGCCCCTATCCACGACATATCAAAAGAGCTGTGCCTCCGCCACAAGCATATCAGCAGGCATTGAGGCACTCGACAGTAAAGCTATAACGCCTGGGGCCTCAGCAGGCATTTCTGGTAAGACTACTATTGTCGTCAACAATTCTCTTGGAACGCAATCCATGGATTGAAGGATGAACCAAACCTGGCAAGTAGAGCTTTCTGCTAACATCCAACCCAACAACAGCGGCCGCAGTAGCTCTTTTCCTCCTGCTCGTCGCTGTCCTTTGCCTCTACCTGCTCCCTTACCGCTTCCTCACCTGCATCAGCCGTCGTCGCAACAGAGACTCGTTCTCACGCAGTCACTCATCCGCAAGTGGCCACTACTGTTCCTGTCGTTTTGGCATGCCAGTTGGCATGGCTACCATGCCGCTACCAGACGGTGCAGGCCTGGGAGGTCTGGATTCACCAGCAAGCACCCGTAACCCGTACCGACAGCAGCCTCAGTATCCTTATTCTCCTTACCATATCAACACGCACATCACCGCTGCCACCGCCCCTGTCAACAGCAATAATATGATGAGCGGTTCCAGACGAGGCAGTCGAACAGAGAACCTCATCAGCCCCTTGCAACAACATCCTGTCACGCCGCTATCGGCTGCAAGCCAGCGATCTCTCTGGCGAGCAAGCGATACGTTTGCGCCGCCATCGTTCCACACTCAGATCCTGTCTCCTTCACCCGCCATCTTTGCGGCGTCCAACAATAACAATCACAACAGCGTCAGCAGCAACAACAACAATAATAACAACAACAATAACAATGTCGTGAATAATACCTCTACCATCCCCAACTACAGCCATATTCCCATCCCACCGGAACCTCTCACACCTGTATACCTCAGCGGCTACCCAGGCACCTCGCAGCGTCTCAGCGGCGCGAGCTATGGCGACGAGACAAACAGCATGTATACCTCCGCGGCTGCCAGCTCACGCTACAGTTCCAATGGCGCACAATACGTGACAAGGTTAGCACCTGCTCCTGTACCGCGGCGCTGGGCGTCCACAAACACCGGATCTCCTGCTCCCGTTGTGGCTTCCCAAGGGAACACGATCCCGAGAGTGGATCAGAATGCTGCTCCTCCAGAGCAGCGGCAAGAGACGTGGTTAGACTCAAATAGCAGTGGATCTGGAGCGAATAGCCATTATTCCGTCGCGTCCCTGCCCATGGCTGGCTCGAGATCAAGTGATATCCAGCCCGGGTATGGAACTACGCATCGGCACTTGACGTCAAGTCCTACGCAGAGTCAGATGATGATTCCACAGCAACAACAGAATCAGCAACAGTACGCGATTCAAGGAATGGATATCCTGGATGAGGCTTTTGACGAAGTCCCACCGCTACGACCTCTTGGGTCAGCGTTGCAGAGGCAAGCCAATTACCAGCAACAGCAGCAACAACAACAACAACAACAACAATATCAAGCGCCACAATCACCAACGCATCCATACTCAATGTCTTCGCTCTCTAAACGGCCACAGAATTTGTATTGATAGATTCAAGCGCCACAGCAGCATCCGAGAATCATGTGGCCATGGCGTGCAAGGTGATAGTTCGAGGTGTCTTGGTTCTGAAGCGTCTTATGAGAGGCCGAACTTGCTACAAGTTTTAGGTAGTAAGCCTGTAGATACATACCCAATTATGATAAGAAATGGATGCAAAGCCATTAATTTGAACATATAAATTCCGTTTTATACAAGAATCAACAATGTTAACCATCTCTTTTCTCGTAGGTCAAGATGAAAAATCATTAACAATGATACTATACTGACATCTGTTCCCTCGAGAATCCTGAAATCGACCATTAGAACCCCAATATCTCATTCACCCTCCTCACAGCCTCCCGCTCACCCTCATCAGCACCACTCCCTTGCACCACCAATGGCTCGAATCCAAGACTAGCGAGTCCATCCTGCCCAGCAATTGCCCGTAAAAACGCCTCATCCGGCCGTCCTACATGCTCAGACTCGCCCTTGCCACCGGGGAAGTCGGGCCCAGGCGTCCCCTTGCGCCATGCCTCCCGCATCCTCGCCACATATTTCGCGTTGGTCTCTGTTGCCGGGCATATGGGAATGTAAAGCACGCTTGAGTCACCTTTACCCTTGTGGTGAAAGTCGACGGCGTGGATCGCTGTGGCAAGAACATCAGTACGATCAAGTATTGACAACTGTTGGAGAACAAGAGAAGAACCAGATCGAATACGCAAGAGCAGCACACTTACTATCACAATGCCACGCAACGTAGTCCCCCGGCCTCACCCTCGGCACATGCACCATGGTCCGGTCGAGCTCCAAGTGCGGATGCAGCGCCCACCGCGGAAACTCCAATCCGTACCCGGGCGTCGCGCCCTGGAGCTCACTCGTCATTTCCCCTCCCTCCGTGCTCGCACCCCCCGTAAACACCCAGTTGTCCTTGTCCAGGAACCTCTTCCGCGCTTCGCTGCCAGGGTTGCTTTCGGCAGTTGCCTCTAGATGTTGCACGGTCCTCTTGGGCGTGAAGAACGGCCGCAACAGCGTATACACCGTCGCCAACTTTAACAGCGGCCCCACCAGCAGGGAGCCCTCGTTTGGCCCCGTATCGCTCATGCTCAGCCAGCCTTGGAACATCCGGAACGCACTGCACGTTCCGAGGCCATTGAACAAGTCCGACTGTACGTCTAGGCGTGTGCTGGAGTTCCAGGGGTCATAGCCGCGCCCAGGCGGCGCAGTGGCATCCCACTCACCTGCAAACACAGCCTCGTAGGTGCCCCCCAAGCCGTACCCTTCCCGCATCCACCTCTCCACACTGCCCCCGTCCTGGTGGGGACCGAGAGCAAACGCTGCGTCGCCCGGTTGGCGAATGCGAAGACGGTCAGCGTATGCGAGCGGGTGGGCGAGCGAGATGGTGGACCGGGAGGGGCCGGGGGGAGTGTGCGTCGTGGCGGCGGCCGTTCCGGTGTGCCAGGTGGATTGCATCAGGGCGCGTTGCATGGCAATGAGGTTGGGGTGTGTGCGGGCGCGCATCTGCGCCGGGGAAAAGTAGAGTTCCCAGACCTGGGGGTCCTTATCTGGGAACCCTTTTGTCTGGGGGTTCTTCTTGATGTACTCTTCCACTTCCGTTTTATAACCCCTTGCTTCTGCCTCTGGTATCACGCCCCGTACGACTACCGTCCCTCTCTTTCTTATCTCTTGCTTGGCCTCCTCCAGGTCGCTTTGTAAATGATCAAATCGAATCTCGGGAATAACGCTCGACCCCTGTTTGGCAATAATGTCATTCTCCACGCGCAGCTGGTCTAGCAGCCTGTCCCAGCTCGCCTTGATTTTCTCTTCGCGGCCTTGGGATAGGGATAACTTGAGGAGGCGGAAGGAGTCGGGAAGAGGATCATTCTTGATGCCTGCGAGAGAGGCGAACGAGTCGGATATATCGCCTTCGCGCTTGTCTGTGGACTTCAGCGGAGGAGGAGGAGGAGCAGGAAGGGGAGGAGAAGCCTGGCGAAGGGGGTCAGGTGATGGTATTGCCGGGAAGCCCATGGCCAAAGTGCGTCTTTGGGTTTTCTCGACGGTCATACTGGGCGCGAGTCTATATGACAAGCCTGGTCGGACTCGACCGGCTCGTCTTGCTGCCATCTGCCACATTTGGACTCGGGCAAGACAGAATGGGATTTTGTATTGGCTCAGTTGGCAGATTGAAGGTATAGCAAAGGAGAAGTATGTACTGAGGCTTTTACGGATGACGGCTTGTTCAGGCCCAAAACCAATTCGCCCGTCACACGAACACTTTCTCCTCATCTTTTATATAACCAGTCCAGTCCAATGGCGGCGCTCAGTCTCCCGATATACGGAATTTCCATTTTGAGCTTAGCGCGTCGGTGCAGCGGGACGGCCATCAAGCGGCACTACTATTTGAAGTTTAGCGCGCTTGTCCTTTATAAGTCAGCAGCCGCGGAGCTGCCAAAGTCAGGCTCAGCTCCGACGACACACTAATGTCCAGTCTTTGGATGGAAAACATCGAACTCGCCAAGGCGTCTGAGGACAGACAGCATGCGTGCGCATCTTTCTGACGGCTTTTGGAAGACAACAATCGGCTATACAAGAAGGCCAATCTGTCGGGGCTAGCAGAAACCTTGCGTTTCCTCGCAGCAGCTACCGGAGCCACATTTGTTTTCGGCGATCCGGTTATGCTGTAAACCCACGACTCTATCTGATCTCTGCTTCTACCCGGCCCTTTAAATTATTCTCCGCCTGTGACTCCGACTTCCATCATCCTGCCGGTATACCCATAACTCAGGGACCGTTCAAATATCACGTTACATATCACATTGGCGTCCATGGCCTCCGCGGAACTGCCTCATCTGGCAGCACTCTCACCAAGTCTACCAGCATCAGCATCGACATCGACATTGACATCCCCGGATACCACAACCACCACCACCACAAACAACGACAGCACAAAGCGTCCGCTTGGAGCATTCGTCAAGTTCGTGGCCTCAGAAGCAGACGGTCTACCAGTCAAGCGGCGGCAGGTCCAACGGGCATGCTCATCATGTCGCAAGCGAAAGGTCTGAACGTGACTCCCAATTCCTTTTCTGCTATCCGCTGCTCGTAGTTTGGTGTCTGGTTGGCTGTGTCAAGGGTGGCGGAGGAAAGTGATTTTGAATTTTGGCAATTGTCCTGACGCGATGCTCAGAAAAGATGTGTCCACGGATCCAACGCCCCGGATCGTAATACAGACATCTCAGCACCACCAACACACACGCCATCTGCCCCATCCTGTCCACAACGACAAAGGCCACGCATCCCCCACAAGCCACCACAACGACATTCCTCTCGCTCTCGTGCCACATGGGGAGTAGTCCAGCGAGAAGAAGATCCGATATCAACACCAACACCAACACCAACGTCTGCACAGGCAACAACACCCTCTTCGTCGCAACCACTGCGCCAAAAGGACCAACTGTCCACACCCTCCTTTTCCCCGGCCGAGTTGGGTGCCTCGCAACTCGTAGAGCTCTCGACCTCAGCCTTCGTTGGCGACCTCGCGCCAGAAAGCGTATTCATCCATGCCGCAAACGAGAGTCTGGCGGGATTCTCCACGCCGTCGCTTCGCGAGAAAAGATCCGGACTAGGGACATGGGTTCGACGGCAGTCCTCGCCCGGGAATAACTTCCACGATGCTGAGCCGCCCTTGGAATCAGCCACGATTACTGGCAGCCCTGAACAGGTCGGAGGCAGCCGACGATTCTCAAGAACATCAAATAGTGGCGTTCTCCCTCCTGTATCCAAGGTGCCATCCCGCAGGCAGGAACAACCGCGCTTCCACCCCCTCCAAGGTCTTCTTCTCACCCAGTCACCTGATGAACGAATGGCCACCATCGAACAATATCTCGCGGTCTGCCCGCCCGCTGCAGCATACGAGCACCTCCACCGCATCTACGCAGAACGCATCCATCCCATCCTCCCCATCCTCAACGACTCGGACCTCCTCGCCATCCACGACCCAAGCACTTGTTCCACACCACGCTCGAACCGCCTCATTGTCTTTAGGCAGGCAATCTGCCTAGCAGCATCTCTCGACCCATTAGCACGCCCCCACCTCCACCTAACAACCACCAACGACCCACCGCTGCAGCCTCAGGACTTCCATAACCGCCTCTCCGCAGCAATTCTGACTTCTGTCAATACAGACGTCTTGACTGATCGAGTAGACCACATACGTGTCCTTCTCCTCCTCTTTCTCTTTTATCAGCCCCGTCACGCCTCCGAGAGAGATACGTCGCCCCTCATCTTCAGCCAAGCAGTGCACTACGCACACACGCTTGGCATACATGTGCGTGGCTTTGGGAGAGACACAGGAGGGGGTGATGACGACAGTGGTGAAGCAGAGGTTCTTTTTCTCGTGCTTTGGGCCCTTGACGGCGTCAGCGCGGCGTTTTACGGCCGTCCTTGTATCGTCCATGAGCGCGACACCGATCTTGACCTCGATGCGTGTATCGAAAGACAAGGAAAGGCAAGACCCGCGTTTCAATTGTTCCTGAGGCTGTCGCAAAAGCTGCAGGAGGTCATATGCTTATACCGACCGCGCGCGGAAGGTCTCGCGGGCGTTGAGATGCCTGTCTTTGAGACAATGATTCTGGACGCTGGTGCCGACAAGATGGCGTCCACGTTGCTTGGTATGTAATCTTCGTCGTCACGTGAGTATGCAGGTAATGCTGACTGAGGGCCCCCGTAAAGCCACATTGGAGGTCTTTTACCATGCAATCACCATCTTGTCCTGTCGGAAATGTCCAAAGGTAGCGACCACATCGCGAGGAATATCCTCGGCTCATCTCCCTGACCCAGACGCGAACGCGCGGCGTTCGCTCTCTGCTGATCGCATCATTGACTCTGTCGTCGCTGCTATCTCATCATCCCGGGGTCCCTCCTCGGATGGCATATGTGTCTTGCCGTTTGTCCCCTACGGTGTGGCTCTCTCACTTAGCGTGACTTACCTCAAGATGCGCTCCACCAAAATTCCCATGTATCGCTCGAGGGCCAAAGCTCGATTCGGAGAAGTTGTGGGATTGTTACAGTCTCTGGGCGAGGTCTATGCATGTGCAAGGTTCAACGCAGGGCTTGGGATGGCGATCTTGCAGGAGATGGATAAAACAGCCAAAGGACTTGTCAGCTCAAATGGCGCAAATGGTGGTTGTGGGAATGATTCTCAGCAGATTGAGGACCGGCAAAACGATCAGGTCGGTTACGAAAAAGCCGCAGTATCCCAGCCTGGAGTGTGTGTGCCAGCGAAGGGGCCTAACACCGAGTCCCTTGCTCAGCTGGATACCCTGTCTGGCAATGATCAAATCCATTTCGATGGCGCTGAGACTGGAGTCTTGCCCGCGTGGTCTGACATGTCAGATGTTGACTTGTTTATGCACTTTGACCCAGAATTTGATTTGAACGCAGTGGATGCGGCCTTGGGAGCCAATCTTGAAATGGGAGTCCCCCAGGCATGGACAATGCAGTATCTTGGGAAATGAGTCTGTGAGGGGCTGTACATGACATGACCACTACCACGTTGAAGCACACTTGTACAGGAACTTGGTTATATGAGGAGTAGATGCTCAAGGGATGCTTGTATTGCGTCTCTAGGTTTCTCGGATCACGAACCAGCCTGCTCACGTTTACTGAGCGATGAATGGCGTCAGATAATCCATCTTGCCCAGAGGCACGCCTTGCTTGCGAAGGATATCATAAGCGGTGACAAGGTGAAAGAAGACGGTCGGTATGCTGTGCATCGCGTACCAATGTTGGAATGGGGCCTCCATCTCCTGAGTATAGCTGACGCGCCTGTTGCAACGGTGCCGTTAGCCGGGTTGTCCGCGCAGAGTGGCCTAAAGCAGGCGCTTACGCGACCAGGATTTCGTCTTGCCGTCCATTGAGCTGCTCTGGGCGGATAGCCTTAACGAAAATGCGGAGATCTTTGACGGTCGCCGATAGTTCAGCAAACGTCTTTTCTTCAGCAGGCCTCTCGGCACATTCCATTCCAGTTGTCCTAGAGAAGGTATTTCTGGTCACGCGTGCCACTTCCAAAGTTGTCAGCGTTAACAATATCTCCATCAGATATTAGATGGCAGAGAGCACGCACAGATCTGAATCTGCTTGACGAAAGGGAACATCTCGTCGGCAATGGCTGCATTGATGTATTCGGCGTCAACATTGAGCGCATTGTCTTTGGCATGCTGGACGGCCTTGTCGAGGATGGCGTCGGCCGCGTCGAGGCACTTGAGGAAGATGGGGACGTAGGCATCATAGAAGGTGATATCGGCCATCCTGGGCGGAGCTGACGGTGCTTGAGGTCTTGGAGGCCTGTTTGTTGTGCAAAAGGGTCGGCGATACAAGCTACTGAGAGTTGAGATGGTGCAAATGTTGTTGGAGCTCGAGCTGTCAGGTACCTGGGCCATGTTTAAGGGCGAGAATGGAAGGGCTATGGTGTTTTTATGAGCCACCGGCCCTTCCTCGTTTGATGATATACGTCTATACGTACGCGCCCCAGTGGCAGCATCGCTCCTTCCATGCGTTTCTCAGGCACACAGCGACAGGTTTGCCAGGACAATCAGTACCGGCGCAATGCAAGGCTGCACAATCTCCTATGCACGTATATTGCGGGCCAAAAGCAGATAGCCTAGCTTGATATTTTGCGTCGCTCTGGTCACAATTGTGGAATCTGATAATGAACCACTGCACTGGTTGACAGAGGCTAGATCACAGTTGTGTTTTCGGCGCATTGTCATCCTGGTGGCGGTTAGCATGTGACATGCCATTTCCAGGGTCTCAGTGAGTCCTCAAGCGCTACAGGGCGCTGCACGTCTCGATGCCCTAAAAATACAGCGGGTTAGAGGGTGACATCAGCCTGTCCACAGCCCTGAGCAATCGAGCTCGCTTCTCAACGACCAACACCATGTGATCAGCCGTCTTGCCCGATCATCACTCCTGCCGCCATACGCGTTGAGCCGTCTGAACTTGTCTTCTAGCTGCTGTCGCGACAGTGTATTCCCAGGATCGCCCTTTGGACCGTCACAGCCTCCTTGGACAACCCGACCGTCTGCCAAATGCACCTCGACTCGGCCCAGCCAACGCTTCGGATACGCACCGTCGATTTCTGCATCGAGCATCATCGAAAGTCGCTCGCGGAACTGCAGCACCTCTGGGTCCGTCAGCTTAGACTGCTTAAAGTCCACCAGACCTGCGCTCTCCTTGAGTGCCATGAGCGCAAAGCGTCGTCTTCATGCTGAACTTGGCCGCGTGCACCGTTGCGGGCGGCGACCCCGCGTCGACCGGTCCCAACACATCAATCGCACCTTGATGGACCCGCGCAACAACCTCGTGTACCTCCGCCATCGGATCCGCAATTCCATGTTTGTCAATCGCATCGAGAAGCGCGTCCGCCGCAGGGTGCGTGTGTCGACAGCAATCATGGAACTTGAAGCTCGTCTCGAGCACCGCCCACCGCCGTCTGTTGTCGTGAGCGGCGGCCAGAACCGCTGGAAAGATGACACTGTTGGTCATGTTTTTGACGGTGTTTGATTGTGGACTACTGACGAGTCTGCGCAAGGGGACACTGGCAGGAGACCCAACTTACGTAGCAGTCTTGCAGTACACTGCTATTGTGTAGATCGTCTTGCTCCAGTGTCTGGCTCGAAGCACCGTTCAGGCAAGCAGCCCAGTACGAACTCGTCGACCTGCCGGTGGTGATAACTACTGCCGAGCCACCATCTGGTCCCATCTGCCGCGCCAGTTGCTCAAAAGCTGGGATCGGATGCGTCTTGGAGGCGGCCAGTCCAGGAATAGCTCTTGGATTTGGAGCCAGACTGGCTCGGGCACGCTGTCGGCCGTCAGATTTTCTGTTTCATATCGAAGCAGCGCGGCGGTATTTGGGGATGTTGCCATTGTGAAGATTCACTGTGATAGTCATTAGGATATAGTGGCTGACTGAGACTTGCACAGTACCAGGTCTCTTTTGCTTCGAAGCCATTACTCACTCCGATGCGACAATGTTGTGGGATTTTGATGTGCGGGGTTCAGTTGGGAACTCACCTCGGTTCATATGGCATAAAGCACTCTGCTCAAGCCAGTCAACATCTCAAATGACTACTGGGCTGATAACATTTACTCTACTTACTATCCTGCCACCGGACAAACACCGAAACTGCGGTTCGATAACATCTTATTTCGCCACAGTCCGGTTACAGTTTGCCGCGTCCGCAACCCAACCATTCTCGCTGGCAAAGATATAACCATTGATGTACAGTGATCGTCATGCAGAGCCCGTTTCCAGAAATAAGTTGCTCGGGATGATGACCCGGACGTTGATTCCTTTTTGGGTCTTCCAGTTTACAATTTATGCTCTACGGGTGTATTTATGATTCACATTTGAGGCAACCAAATCCGGCCCATGAATCAAAACATTTGGGCACGTGTCTGAACCAAGCGTCTTCAAGTCTTACCACTGTTCAGAGCCTACATATGCCCTCCACAGACACGTGTTGGTGCTACCCATGAGCCGTCACTATTCCAGAACGATATCCAATCATCTCCTCTTGGCTGCTTGAGGAAAGCTTGGCTGACAAACAGGGGCTCTGTTTCCTCCCTTTTGGATGGGTTCGCAGCTGCCAGAGCAGCAAGCCACTGCGCTGGTATGAGGGCGGCCCCTAACTTTCGCCTGTTGACCTTGGGGGAGAAGGAATCGGTGCATATGAAGGAGTAAGCCGGTGTGGGATAATGGTGTAGCAGTCTAAAGCAGGGAGGGCATGTGGGGAGGCGTAGGGATTGGTTCAACTTGCCATGCATCACTCAGCTTGGGACACTTTTTTCAGCGGGACTTTGCGCCCAAAAGCCGTGGTGTGTTGCAACCAGTGCCGACGCATGTCAGCAAAGCCGGCCAGTCGCGTGGGGTTGCCAATGTCGGTATTCTTTTGTTTAGGCGGTGATGGTGGCCCTGTGTGACTGTGAGACGACGAGGGCTTGGAATGGCTTTTGTTCTGCCTTCTTCATGCTGACATTTTTGCAAAGTCTTGGGAACGGCTGAAACTAGCAAACATTCTCGAGGCTTTAAAGAAAGAGATCCGTTCCACTGCCCATGGGAAATTTCAATCTCAAGATCATACATTTTACTTCCTTTTCTTGTTCTGACCGCACCGGTTTCCCTGCGTACATATGACATATGTAGCAACATCCGCAAGAAGTTGGATGAAAACGCGACTGTGCAAAAGAAACCGATCATCTCACTATGGCGTTACAACACCAATCCTGGTTCCACTACTCCCTCGAACGCCCCTATCCCTTCCGCTGGTTCACGCCTGTCTTTGCCAGCCTCGCCGCCGTCTTTGCCGTCCTCTTCACCTTCATCAACCTCGCCGCTGACGGATACACCCAAAAGGTCGTCTATACCACAAATCCCAATTCCACCCTCGGGGAGCACCACTGGTACATGAAGGCGCCCTGGTCGTGGATCAGCACGGCGCAGTTCTCGTGCCAGTCACCCGGAATAACGATTGGGAGCCCGTACTATACCTCGAATCAAAACACAGCGAGCTATACGGTGGAGAATATGAATACCACGTTACCTCCGGCTGCCGACGGGGACGCGGCGGCGGAGGTGTATTCGGGGTTAAATGCGCAGTCGTTGGGGATCACGACGTACATGAACAATACGTTGAGGAGTTGTGAGATGGGGACGATGGAACTTGTTTTTACGTCGGGTGAGGAGCCTACTTCGGCACAGGTCCAGATTCAGGTGAGTGGTCATCATTTCTTTCTTCACAAGTTCATACTCTTGGGTCGATGATGATTTGGGAAGAGAGGGCATATGTGAGTCTGACAATCGTGTACTAGACGGGACCTATCTATTGCTATATTGAGGCGGAAAAGGTCATTCACTTTACGTTGCAGCAGACGTTCACTGGGACCGACTTTCTGTTTGACCAGCGGTCTAGTCTGAGCCAGTACTTGGTCTATGACTTTATGTGAGTGCTTTTTGTTGGTGCTTTGAAAACTGTTCTCTCTTAGGTTCAAAGTACTGATGTGCTGTTCGTATAGGAAACAAAGCTACACTGCCTTGATGAATACGATATACGCCATGAACAGCACAGCCGAATACACCGGCACAACAATGTGTAGGTTGAACTCAACGCCACTGACACTACCTCCAAACTAACTCGTTCCATCTCCATCCAGCCCTCCAAGTCTCTGCAAACCAAGACATCACCTCAGCCGCCTTCTTGACCGCTTCCCTGGTCCGCCCAGGCGCATCCGCCAATCTCCTCTCGTCCTCTTCCTCCAACGACACCTCACCAACACCCTTCCCGCTGGCCGAAGCCACGCCAACCAACCTCGCCCGCCTCCTCGACGCGTTTGCCAAGTCCTACTACTCGACCGTCATGTGGGATCTCGCCTTCAACCGCACGACCAACGCCTTTGCAAGCCAGTCCGCCACGGCGTCCCTCCAACACACCATCAACGACGCTGCCGCAGCCGCAGCAGGCGAGGCGACCATCGGCAACCTGTCCGTCCTGGGCACGTCCGAGCTCCAGGGCAGCCCCGCGCAGTTCAGCGTGCAGTACATCTGCTCGGTCCCGCGCCAAAAGGACACGGGGTCCCTTGTCATCTCCGTCGCGGTGGCGGACATCGTGCTTCTCTCGGCGTTTTGGAAGATGTTTGAGATTGTGGCGCGGAGGTATCTTGTCGCGCGGGATAGGACGTGGAATGTCTGTCCGGGGTGTCTTGAACTTGGAGGAGGCTGTGACGATGGTGGTGGTGGTGGTGGTGGTGGCTTTGCGCAAGGCTCAAGCGGTACGCGTAGGTCTATGAGGATGATGCGCCGAGGGGGAAAGAATAGTATCTGGCAGCTGGACCAAGATCCTCTGTGCCAGAATGGTGATTCGGACCAGGAGACATTGTATAGCCAGCCTCGAAGCCAGCCGGATCTGTGCTTGGGCAAGGGGAATGTGAAATGTGTGCAGTCTGCGGGCTCTGTCTCGACGAGGGATTCGCAGAGTACGTTGAGGGCGGTAGAGGAGAAGGATGCGAGGGAGGGGAGGATTGTTGCTGGGGAGTATCTTGCTCTTTCGTAGGGGCTGTTTTCGACAAGTCTGTGGGACTGATGCACGATAAGTTGAACACAGCCGGTCCGATGTTCGAATTATTTCTTTTTTTTTTTTTTCCCCACGTATCATTACATTGCAATCCTCCACTACTCCATCTGCTTTATCCATGCCCCATAAACCAGCTCGGGCTCAATGTTTGTCCAGCTTCTATTAGAAATTCATCCCACTCTCATTACACCCAATATTATATATATATATATATTCATCACAAGATCCTCTCCATCCACGTCTACGCACCCTGCCGAATCTTGGACTTGCGGCAGACAATCCCACTCAGCGTCTGAATGCTCCCGCTGCTCAGCAGCTCCAGCACCTGCAAGCTCGCCTCGTACTCGCGCGTGATGAAATTCCGAATCTCAATCGCCGTCAGCGAGTCGAGCGGGTAGTGCGTCAGGCTGCGCGTGACGTCCAGCTCGTCCTCGTCCATCATCAGCACCTGCGCAATCTTGACGACCAGCCCGCGGCAGACGACCTCCTCTGCCTCGGCGTCGCCCAGCGAGGCAGTCAGTGAAGCAATGGCATTCTTCCCGCCGCCGCCATCCGCGCCTGTCTCGCCGCCATCGCCGGCCGATGAAGCCGCCACCTTCTTCCTCAGATGGCGGAACTTGGCATCGTCCGCCCAGAACGGCAACGAAACCTTGCCCTTGGCCTTGGGCGCGCCAAACCCGACTCCTGTAATGACATGTCCCCCACACGCGTCCGTCGCACCACCACCACCCACAACAGCAGCCCGCAGCAAAGCCAGCACCTGCGCCTCGCAAATCGTGTGGTTGGCTGCGTCGCCGCCCAGATTGCGCAGCACATCCTCCGCCCTCGCTGCGCCGCCGCCGCCGCCACTGCCGCTGTCGTTGTTGCTCGCCGAATCCGCAAGGTACCCTGCGTCCGAAACAGCAGCCAGCGCAAGCGACACGCCGGGGAGGTTCTGCGCGCGGCGGTGCTGCACCAGCGCGTCGAGGAAGGTGTTTGCTGCTGCGTAGGCGGCTTGGCCTCTGTTGCCTACCACGGCGGACACGGAAGACAGGACGACGAAGAAGTCGAGGGGGTGGGCGTGTGGTGGTGGTGGTGGTGGTGGTGGTGTCGACAACAGGTGAGAAGAGGACCTCGTGGCGTTTGCGTTGTTGTTGTTGTTGTCGCTGCCGCCGCCGTCTAGGGAAACGTGAAGGTTCCACGCGCCCTTGACCTTGGCTTCCACCACAGCCGTGTATTCCTTGTGCGTCATTTTTTCAAACAGCACGTCGTGCAGGACCATGGCGCTGTGGACCACGCCGCGGACCGGTGGGAAGAGAGCATCTTTGTTGTGAATCCGCGCGAGCAGCGAGGCGACGCTCCTCTCGTCTGCTACGTCACACTGATGGACGTGGATCTGAGAGCCGAGTGCCCGGGCGTCGTCGGAGAGTCTCTGCAGCGATGGGGTGCTTGCGGCGCGAGCGGAGCGTGAGAGCAGCACGATGTGGCCTGCGCCATGGCGAGCCATCCATTTCGCCATGCTGCGGCCCAGACCGCCTGTTCCGCCGACGATGATGTACGTTGCGTCTTTGCGGAGGAGGGGCGCGGTGGGTGCGGCGGGAGTGGCTTGGATTGTGTCGGTTGGCTGGGGGACGAGGACCACGGTGGAGGAGGGGCTGGTGCTGCTCTCACTGGCGCGCTGGAGGAGAAGCTGGTTGAAGGCATCGGGGGCTTGGGAGAAGGGCATGGTGGATAGGCCGGTGAGGGGGCTCAGTTTGCCGTCTTGTAGGAGGAGTGAGATCTGAGCCAGCGCTTGTGCGACGATCCTTGGCCTTTGCTGGGCGAGAGCGAGCATGTCAATCGTCACGTGAGAGGTGTTGCGAGGAGGATGGATGCTGTCCAGCGAGGACGACCCGTGGACGTCTTGGATCCTGTGGTGACGGGATCCGGGTTCATTGCCAGGGAGTTGTGGCTGTTGGACCTTGAGGAAGTGGCCAAAGTCACTGAGGCTTGCTTTCCACAGCCGCTCCAGGCTTGACTGCGTGGTCTTGGGCGAGGACAGGTCCATAATCACATGGAAACCCGTATTGTCAGTCGCAGCCATGATCTGGTCGTATGCCTCGCGGAGCGCATGCCCACGATCGTGATGTGCTGACAAGGGGCCAAGAATGTGCTCCTCAGGAACGGTTCCAGCGTATTGGCTCACCAGCACTGCCTTCTCATCGCATGTTGCAGCAAAAGCATAGACCTGCGCGCCGTGCAAAGACGCAAGACTGACGGCTGCTTGGCCGGCCGGCGTCAGGGCAGAAGTGACGAGCACCGTCTGGCCGCGTTCCAGCCGAGCCTGGTCAATGAGGCTGTAGTACGCTGTGCCGTATGCCAGCGGGAGAGCAGCGCCTTGCTCAAAGGAAACACTGGGCGCTGCTTCCTTCAAGGGGAGTGGCATGGCCAGAGACGCTGAGGCACGCGCAAAGCTTGCGAATCCCCCGTGGCCTGTCTTTGTCGTGTCTCTGCTGCTCACTGCCGTCGTAAGGCAGGCGATGGGGGTTCCAATGGGCAAGTGTTGGACTGCGCTGCCAACGCGAGTAACAATGCCGGATGCTTCGAAGCCTGCGGGGTTGAAGGAAGAGGCTGAGGCAGAGCCTGGGTGAAGATCGTTCAGGCTCGCCGCCACGGCCCTGACTTCGAATTCGATCTCGTCGTCAGCAGCGAGCGGTGCGTTCTTCGCCTCTGTGTCCTCCATGAAGTGCACATGCTTGGCCGTCATGCTCGCTGCGCTGCCTTTGCACGCAGAGGCCCTGCTGATCTCGAGCTGCATCCTCAGCGCGCGTCCGCCAGCAGTTGCCTGCGCATACGACTGCATCACAACGGCATTGGGATTCGTAGCGCGCGCGACAAAGCGGTCCATGCCCTCGTCGTTGATCACGCGCGGCACGGAAAGCTGTCCGTCGCGGTAGACAAACTCCATATCGGCGCTGGTCGCGGAACCACCAAAGGCCTTCGCGATCACGGTGCCAATGGCCTCTGCCGACTCCCGCTCACCAGCACCAGCACCAGCACCATGGATGTCAAGATGCGCAAAGGGAAGCATCGTCTCGGAGCGAATCGTCCGGCTCAGACCGCAGACCATGTTGGACAGCGGCGAAGAGACGTTGGCGCCAGAGGTCACCCAGAGGATCCGGCTCGCTGTGCTGGCCAGAGCCTGGAGGCAGGCGAACTGGGATGGCGACGGGTCAGAGAGGAAGGGCGAGTCGAGCTCTGCCAGGACGATGCACGTGCTGTCTTGCATTGTCGATTGGATGTGCGCGACTGCGGAGGGCTCTTCTGTTTCGCGGCCAAAGAGGGCGTTCTCGCGGCGCGGCTCGATGGATGTCATTGGCGTGAGGAGACTGGTGAAGTGCTGCGCGAGCGAGCCTGATGTCGTTCCCTCTTCGCCGCAGATGAGGACAATTTGGGAGTCCTTCACCGTGGTGCCAAGTGCGGATATCATCGCTTTGTGGTCCTCTTTCTCAACCGGTTCCCACTCGTATTTGTAGCAGACTTGGCCTGTCGTGTTTTCGCTCTCGTCCGCAGTTGAGCTGCCGTCCAAGATCGGGGAGACAACAAGCCCATCAATGGAAACGACAATGCCACCGTCCTCGGCTGCAGCGGTGACGATGTCGACGCTTGTTGCACGGGGGCTGCTCCGGTCAAACTGCGCCGTGCAGTAGACCTTCAACGCCTCTGACGCGGTCGGGTCCGTGGAGTCGAGCGCAACTGTCATGCTTTTGATCGAAGAGGCGAGGTATACCGTCTCTTGCAGCACATCCGCCGTGTGTCCACTGTTGAGGATGGGCCAGTACATGTCCAGAACCGATTCGAGGATGGTTGGGTGGAGAGTTGGCGTGGACGTGGCCTTGTTGTCAGCTGCGGTGGTCGGGCTGAGACGCCCAACTGCATACTCGGTGGTCGCCTTGCATTCTTGAAGAGACTGGAAGGATGGGCCGTATTCGACGCCGAGATTGTCCGCAAGATTCGAGTAGAAGGCAGCGACGTCCTCGGCATCAAGATGGGTCGCAGACTGTTGCTCAGCAGCCGACACAGCATTGTCAATGATAGCTCTGGCTCGAGACGAGGGGGCCGTCTTGTCCTGCTGGGTGGTTCTAACAAGACCAACGCAATGCTCTGTCCACTCCGTGTTCGCCGACCACGAACAGACCGAGAAGGCCTCCCACTCCTCTCCTGAGCCTCCCTCGCGGCGGTGGTGCAGCGAAATGCTCAGCTCAATGCTGCCGTTGCCGCCCACGACGTCAGACGCGAAGATTAGTGGCTTGAGCACTTCCACTTCGCGCAAGGCCACTGTGTTGTAAGCCTCTTGCTCCTTGGTCACCTGGCTGTTGCGCCTCCGCTCACAGACCGCTTCAGTCGCCATCGCGACATACCCAGCAAGCGGGAAAACAACGACCCCCTGGATCTTATGGTGGCGCACCCAGGGCAGGTCATCCAGCGAGACCACGTTCCGCCACGTGGGCGCAGTCGCCGTGGAGTAGATGGCCTCGAGGCCAATCAGCGGACTGCGCCGGTCCGTCGCGCCGCGGTGGTTGTGCATGCGCGAGAGGCGCGACTCGTGCCAGTAGCGCGCCTTGTGGTTCCATGCATAGCGCGGCAGGTCCGTCAGCATCGTGGCGGTTGTTGTTGTTGTTGTCGCCGTCGCCGTCTTTGCGTCGATCATCATGCTGCTGCCGCTGCCGGCGGGCGAGTTGACGGCGTCCATGCGCAGGAGGCCGCCGTTGGCCGTGATGGCGGCGGCGGCCTCGAGGGCGGTCTCGACGGCGTCTCGCTTGCGCACCAGCATGGAGGTGTAGGACACGTCCCTGGCGACGCCTGCGGTGTGGAGGATCTGCTTGATGGGCCCTTGGAGGGCCGAGTGTGGGCCCAGCTCCAGCAGCATGTTGACGCACGCTTCCTTCTCGGCGAACGCCCTGCTCATGAGCGAGAGCGCTTGGCTGAAGCGCACGGGGCGCGTCAGGTTCTCGACCCAGTATCGCGCGTCGCATTCGGCGCCGTCGACGAGCCGGCCGTGCAGGGACGAGTAGAATGCCACGGGGGAGCCGGAGCGAGGCAGGGGGAGCAACGCCAGCGTGGCGCTGTACGCCTTCGCGACGAGGTCCATGTGGTGCGAGTGGTAGGCCACGTCGACTTGGAGGCGTCTGTGGAACGTCGCCGGCTGGGTGTCTTGGATCTTGTCCTCGAGCAAGGCCATGGCGTCTGCGTCGCCCGAGATGGTCAGGCTCGTGGGGCTGTTGTAGCAGGCAATGCGGACTTTGGCTCCCGTGGCTTGCAGCTGGGGGCTCGCGTTCACGGCGTCGAGCAGAGGCTGGACTTCCTCTTCTGACCCGCCCACAGCCATCATCGTGCCCTCCAAGGAGGGATACTCTGTCTTCAGGAGCGGGATCATCCTGCCTCTGTGGTAGGCAATGGCCATGGCTGCCTCGAAGGAGATGAAACCCGCAGCATAGGCTGCCGCGATCTCGCCGCTCGAGTGTCCGGCCACAGCCGTCAGGCTCACCCCCCACGAGCGCAGCAGATCCACAAGACAGAGCTGCACGGCCGTGCAAGACGGCTGGCTGACGTGCGCTTCCGACACGTTGGACGTGTGGGCGTCCTCGGGGTGGATCAGCTCGCCGACGAGGGACCACTGCGCGCCCATGCGGCGCAGACACCGGTCGGCGCGGTTCAGCGACTCGGTGTAGACGGGGAAGCCCGCGGACCCGTAGAGCTCGCGGCCCATTGCGTGCCACTGGGCGCCTTGGCCGGTGAAAATGAGGCCCACTGCGAGGTCCTGGATCTGGCCTTGCCCGCGGGCGGCGGTCTTTGTGGGGATGATGTTCTTGCTGTTGAGGGCTTCGATGAGCTGGAAGGAGGTTACTGCTGGGATGGCGACGCGCCATCTCAACAGGGAGCGTTTGCTGAGTGTGTAGCAGAGGTTGTTGAGGAGGTCGGACTGGAAGATTCTGTGGCAAGTCAGTAAACGTTCGAGTCCAACTATCCAGTCTTGGTAAAGGTTTCTTACTCTGGTCTTTGCTCGAGGTAAACCACGAGATTCGCCATGGTCGCCTCAAGCGACTGCCTGTCGTTTGCAGACAGCACAAACAACTTCCTTCTCCCCGACGAACTGCTCTCATCCAGGCTGTCGTTCCTCGACGCCCTTCTGTAATGCGACGGTCGCTTGGGCGCAGAGGGAGCCTTGCCCAGCACCACATGGGCATTGGTGCCGCCAAAGCCAAAGTTGTTGACGCTGATATACTTCTTGCCCTTGGGCCACGGCCGCTGGGCCTTGGGCACAGCCAAGTTCCACTCCTTCCACGGGATCTTCTTGTTGGCCGTCTTGAAGTCGTGGTTGGGCAGGATGAAGCCTCTCTCGAGCATGAGCGCCGCCTTGATCACGGCAGCGATACCCGACGCTGCTTCCAGGTGGCCAATGTTGGACTTTACAGAGCCGATGAAGAGCGGGTCGCGGACGGTGCGGCCTTCGCCCAGGGCGCGAAAGATGGCGCCTGCTTCGGTGGGATCGCCGATCTTGGTGCCGGTGCCGTGGGCTTCGACAAAGGCGCACTCGCGGCGGTCGAGGTTCGCGCTGGCGTAAACCTGGTGGATGAGTCTCTCTGGAGATTATATGCGAGTAAGCGTTAGTTGAGTGGTGGTTGTCAGGGACATTCTGGGCGGGAGTGGCGGAAACGGACCTTGTGCGTCGCCGTTGGGCATCGTGATGCCCGGCGTCTTGCCGTCCTGGTTGATACCAGTTCCGAGAACGACAGCCCTTATAGCGTCGCCGTCGTCTATTGCTTGCTGCAAAGGCTTCAACACGACAATACCACAGCCCTCGCCACGCCCAAAGCCAGTGCCGCGCTCGTCAAAGGCAATGGAGCGCCCAGAGTCCGAGAGAAGGCTAGTGACAAGTGTCAGAATTTGTTGGTTTTGGTACAGCGAGAAATACACAACCATGACTTACCGGCCAGTAGAAAAGGATATGAACGAGTCGGGCGCCATATTCAAGTGACATGCTCCGGTGATTGCAATGGACGACTCGCCGTTCCGGATACTCTGGCAAGCCGTGTGCAGCGCCACCAAACTCGACGAACACGCCGTGTCGAGAGTGAAACTGGGGCCGCGCAGGTCAAAGAAGTGCGAGAGCCTGTTGGACTGCATTGCATGTGCACAGCCTGTTGTTGTTGATTGTCAGTTCCAACTGTATTCACAACTGCATCTGGAATCCTGCAGCGAATAGTGTGGTATCGTTTACTGACCTGTAGACTGATACATCGGCATGGCATCCGCGTCCCTCGAGAGATGCGTCTCATACTCGGACAGACTCCCGCCAATAAAAACACCCACGTCTTTGCCCACGACAGAGTGCTTCGGAATGCCCGCGCTTTCCAGCGCCTCAAACGTGCATTCTAACAACAGCCGTTGCTGAGGGTCCACTGAAACGAAGATAGACAGACCGATTTAGCCTCCATACAATCTTGATAAAACACCACACCAGGTTATGCAGCGCAGAAAGCCTCCGTGGTGTAGAGACTGTGGATTGGTTCGGTTCAGACTTACTCGCAATCGCTTCCTTCTCCGTCAGCGAAAAGAAGGGCGCATCGAAAAGAGCCGGATCCTCGTGCAGGAAATACGCCCCCTGCGCGTGGTATGCGCCCGTGGTCGCTGGGTTGGCGTCGTAGAAAGCCTCGTGGTTGAAGCGCTCCTTGGGCGCACCGGCTGTAAACCCACTGCGTGCCCGCGAGCACAGTTCCCAGAACTCGACGGGGTTGCTCACCCCGCCGGGCAGACGGCAGGACATGCCTACTACGGCAATGGGCTGCTGTTGTTGTTGTTGTTGTGGTGGTGGTATTGGTGAGGTTTCGTTTTGTTGTGATGGTGATGTGTGTGAAGAAGACGACGATGAGGAAGAAGGGGAAACACCTGAACCTGCATGGTGTGTGACAAAGTGCTCCTGTCCTGTGCCGGAGGAGGGGAATTCGAAAGAGAAGGCATCGGCCATCTCGCCTAGTGCTGTTGCGGGCGTCATTGTGTCTGGTATGGAGGAGTGGCCTGGGCTGGAGGGTGGTGAGGAGCTCCCACGCGAGGAAGCGCTGGAGAAGAAGGGTGCCATTCGATCGTGGGTTGTGGCCTTGTTGTGGTCTCCGAGTCAATGAGAAAGCACTGTGAAAGAGGTGTTGAACGGGAGAGAGAGAGAGAGAGAGAGTGAGTGAGTGAGTGAGAGAACGTGAGAAAGAGACGAGGGCGCGATTACGTTGGAGGGCTGGTGAAGACCAAGGCAAGATCCATCCAGACAAGGAAAAGAAGGCCTCGAGCAGCGGACCGAACTGGATCACAGGTGTATTAAGACAACATGAAGTGACAAATTCCCACCCTGGCATATCACGCCGTGGCGTCTGCGACTTGCACACCAGCTGTCGGAGGTTGCTAGCCCTGGGACAGGGTCATCGAGTCAAGCACATGCTCTCTATCATAAGGAGAATAACGGCCCCGTCCCAGAGCAGAGACCACTCGACACTGACAGCCAAGCTTATTAGCGCAGTTCCACACCTTGGTCTGATGTTTTGAGCACAGCACTGACAGGTCGGCCGGGATCCATGTGAACGAGCCCAGGAACTGGCCAGCGAGCATGTGGTGCTGCTTGAAGCCCTGCCGAGGTTTAGGCTCTGTGGTCTCTCTCAGATCCAAAGAAAGCACTAGTCAGAGACTCGAGGGAGCAACGAAGCAAGTCGTTGAGATGGTAGACTGTCCGACTGCCAAGACTTGCGAAAACGGCAACTTTTTGTCCCTTTTGACAACAGATGAATGTGAAATACGATCCGTGGACGACTCTATCATCTAGGACGACGAGCAAGAGCAGAGACTTGTGCACTAGCTGTGCTTAGACACGCAAAAGAATGGTCAGCATGAACAACGAACGGGCCGAATTCCACCCCGGTATTCTAGATTCATGGAGGCAACATGTTGATCTGTGGCACGGCCAGATGATCCTGTATGTTCTTTTGTTTCTTTTTCTTTTCCTGGGACGCCCTCCACCCAGCTCTATCTTGCTACTGCTATTCAACCCGCAGAAAGCTACCGTGCTCTCACACTAATGAGATTGCAAGCCAGTGGTCAACGAGCTGGGGTTGTCATAGCGCGGAGATTTAGAAACAAGCCCGCCATCCGGACCGTGAGGCGCTAGCATCTCGACGTTTCACGCTTAATTCAAGGGCCGCCGTGCAAATCACTGCTCAGCGGGCTGGCAGCAGAGTGAGACAGGCAGACATCGGTCCTTGGGATGGATGATAGTCAACGGAGGCCCACCAGCCGGCTGGTCGATGCGGCCTGTGCTGTGACTGGGTGAGCCGGTGTTGGGGCGCATTGCTTGCTGTCCTTTTCCCGGCTTCCGCTGCAGATAGTAGAACTACTTGTCACTGCAACTGTGTGGTCTGATGAAAGGACGGAAGAAGGCTTGGAACTTCTCCTACGTTGTGTGTCCGATATCGTCTCGTTCCGAGGAGCCACTGCGGAGACGTGTGGCATGGCCCAGTCACTACGCAGTTGAGGTGGTACAGCAAGAAGAAAAGGCCGTTCATGTATATTGAGCTTATAATTCCTCCTGGTCTTTGGCCTGCCTGAGCCATTGCCTCATGATCTGTCTTTTGATATCTTCAAGCTTTTACTCTGCCGTGCAGATTGTCCTTCACTACATCTTGAATCCCACATCAACAAGCAAGTCATTTCTCTAATCCTGTAATCTTCCACAACTCATCATGAAGTTCCTTTGCTTGAACGGAGCATACGGCAGTGCCGATGTAAGTCAACCACCATCTTCTTGGAGTCTAATGAGCATCGCAGCTGACATGTTGCACAGAAATTCCAAGTCCAACTAGGTACTTGCCCCCCTCCTCGGCAAGCACACAACAGTGCAGCCATATCACTAACCTCAACACCATCACAGCTCCCTTATTAAAAGAGCTCATGGACGTACGCGACGGCCAAGTCTCCACCTTCTACTTTGCCAACGGTCCCTGCAAAGCCGTCCCGCCCCCCGGCTTCGAAGACTACTTCGGGCCCGCACCACACTTCCGCTTCATTGAGCCAGACGTCGCCTCCAGCTCCGGCTGCGCAGACGACGTGCTCTCGCGGATCCGCGACTTTCCGCAGTGCGCAACGGCAGAAGACACCATGCGTGAGCTCCTGCGAGGGGAGCAGGATTCCGACGAGTACGAGTCCTCCGAGACGGACGACTCGGACTGTAGCACGGCGGGAGGCGGCCGCGCGCCCGTGGCCTCGGCACACAGGTCCACCAACAACGCCATCAAGTACATCCTCAACATTGTCAAGAAGCACGGTCCCTTCGATGCCGTGATTGGGTACTCGGAGGGGGCGACCATTGCCGCTACGATGCTGCTCTACCAGCAGCGGCAGCAGAGAAGATGGGGGACCAAGCCGCTGTTCAAGTATGGTATTTTCTTTGCTGGGTGGCCGCCGCTGGATCCCAAGACGCACGATATCGTGCTGGCAGATGAGAGTGACGAGCGGATAGAAACGAGAACGCTGCATATTGGTGAGTTTCTCCGCAGGTGTCCAAAAAAAAAAAAAAAAAAATCGATGCGTGAGACTTTGCTGACACGGGGTGGTTGGTATTCAGTTGGGTCTCTTGACCCGTACATTGACGGTTCGATGGCTCTCTTCAACGTCTGCGATATGGACTCTGCAGTCTTGTTCGACCACGCAAAAGGGCACACGTTGCCCCGTGACAAGGAGACTATCAGGGAGCTGGTCGATGTGATTTGCGACACGGTGGCGGAGATGCGGGAGGAGGGTGAATATTAGATTTCCATTTTGTTTGCCTTTGTTTTCTTTTTCTTACTCGTTAGATACCACATCCGCGCCGCTGTGCTGGGCATAGACGTGCAGCCTTACTTCTTGTATGAACATTTAGAATTTAATAATGAACATGATTCTGCAAAGTTACCCCGGTTGTGGCTTTCACTTCTGTTGGTGACTATAGAGTGAGTGCTACGTGAACTTGATGCGACCAAACAGCCTCTCTCTGACCATGGGACCAGGTCCAAACACCAGACAACCACGCGAGGATAACAAGCCTGCAATGAGAAGACCATGATACAGCATTCTCCTCCGCATATTCGCTGGCTAGAATCTGTAACAAATTCACGATCGCCGCATGGATTTCCACTTCTGCTCAAGAGGGTCCAGATGCCAGATCGCGCGTACTTGGGAAACCAAGGGAAAAAAAGCACTGGGTGGCACGTTTCAAATCCCTCCCAGGCCGCATTGACCAGCCTTGACTGTTTCAACACAGCTTTTGAAAATCGTCCCGTCACCGGTCCGCACGGCCGAGAGCGAAATGAAACAGCCATGCTGGTGTTAAGTCGGTCTAGGGCTCACAACATTGCGCAGGAGGCGAGGCGACACCGGAATACAAGGCCGTCCCAGCGTATAATGGTGTCCTCAGACAGTGCTTGGACGCGGGGCGCCAGAGAGCCTAGCGGCAGTGTCCTTGACTCGGAAATACGATCCAAGTGAGGAACAGACACACCTCCATCGTACCGTGGCCCAAGTGAAATGAATTGTGGCGTTGGAGGGGCGAACCAAGAGCCGCATGGGCATTATCTCTATGGACACAGGATCTGGTGTAAGGGCTACCTGTTCTGCTACCTGGCTGCTGTTGAGGAACTGCCAGCCTGTGGCTGCTTCGCCTCCAAGGTAAACCTACAGTAGCCTGCTTGGATATCGCATGCACATGCAGACTTCTCGTGCCGTGACTGAAGTGTGAGGTTATTGGTTATGCTATTGGTCAGAGACAGCAAGAAACATTGAAACACTCGAGGTTGAATGAAATGATCGTTCAGCAACAATGTCTGCTGCAGTCGAGGACAATCGCGAAGCTAGCGGGCTCGGCTTTGCTGCCCAAAAGGCCGCAACCATTTCCAGTTTCATAGTAAGTCTACTCACTCACTGTTTCATTGGTTTTTCTGAATACTTGATCTTGTGCTGATGATGGTTTGGCGTAGAAAATATTCGCATATGCGTCGCCCAGCGACAAATGTCTGGTGGCGGCCTCGTGCCTCGCCGCCTTCGGCTCCGGGCTGATCATGCCCGTCATGTACATCCTGTTTGGTGAGGCTGATCCATTTCGAAATCCAAGTCTCCATCTTCATGCTGTCAAGCACACGATACTCATGAGTCTCACTCAACAGGGCGGCTTACAGGGGACTTCACTGGCTTCTTCGAGCAGGGCTCCCAAGAAAGTGAAGGTGACTTTTTGCGTATCGTCAATGAAACCGTGTATGTCCAGAATGCAGTTCATATATTGATACAGATATCCATGACTGATGGGCAGTGTACACTGACACGCGGCTTGCTTCTCGCTATATCAGATCACAAATTGCCCTTGTCTTCGTGGCTAAACTAGGTCTGACCTACGGAGCAAATGTGCGTCTCTACCATACACAGGCAGGACAAACCCCCAAGCTAACAAGTGGCAGCTCGGCCTACGGATCACAAGCCTCCGTATCTCAGCGACCGTCCGAACAGCCTACCTCAGCTCCCTCTTTGCCCTTCCCATCTCGACCCTCGACATGCTCCCCACCGGCCAGACAGCCGCCATCATCACGACCGTGGCCAACAACCTCCAGCTGGGCATCTCCGAGAAACTCGGCGACATCTTCTCGGGCGCGTCCATGATACTGGGCAGTCTCGCTGTTGCGCTCACGTGTGACTGGATGCTGACCCTCGTGACAAGCCTGGGCTTCATCTTCATAGCAGTGATTTACACCACGGTGACGCCGCAGATTAGCGGCGTCGTGGCCGCGGTGATGGAGCGGGATATCCATGCGAGTACTGTTGCGGCCGAGTGCTTTCACCCCGGGGCTGCGCGGATATTGGCTGCCTTTGGGGCTGGCGAGAAGCTTGTGGCGCGGTATGCGGCTGCTGTGGATGAGGGTCGGCGGAAGGGGGAGGGGATGGGGAGATTGGTTGCGCTGCAGAATGGACTTAGTAAGTTTCTGATGTTCCAGGTGAAAGAATTGGGCCGTGACTGGCAGTGTGCTAACATTTGTTGAGTCAATTTTGCTGTATATGCGTAAGTCAAGGGTGATGGTGTTGCCAACTTCATTCAAGCCGAACTGATGTGAATGGCACGACAGGACCTTTGCGGTTGCGTTCTGGACCGCCTTTCAGATGTACAGGCTCCTCGAGATCACCAGTCCCGAGCCTCTTATAATGTAAGTGTCACCAATACTCGCCGAAATCTGTTGCCAGTCGAGCTGACGACACGCCACTCAACTACTAGAGTACTGTTATCCACCATCCAGATGGCCTCATCACTCGGCCAGCTGTCAACACCCATCACAGCAGCATTCCAAGCCGTCGAAGCCATGGCCGTCTTCAACACCATAATCCACTTTCCCAAACCAGTCCACGGCACTGTCAAGGACGCCAACGCCCGTGGTGCGATCATCCTGCAGAATGTCAATTTCGTGTACCCTACAAGGCCGGACGTCAAGGTGCTTGATAACCTGAGCGTGGTGTTTCCTGCTGGCATGGTCACGGCCATAGTCGGTCCGTCAGGTTCTGGCAAGTCTACTATAGTTTCCATCATTGAGCGGTGGTATGAATTTGACGGCGATCCTGTCACCAATCCTCTTGTAAGTGCAAAAAAGCATATACTTTGCTATTAGATGATTAGAACCACTTTTCGGCAAATCTGTAGTTGACTGTGTGCTGACACAATCAAGGTCTTTTGGTGCAGAAACGGACTCATCGCCGTCTCGGACACAAAACTGAGCGACCTTGATCCCAAGTGGTGGAGGAGCCAGATCGGGCTCGTCCAGCAAGACAGCGTCCTCTTCAACACGTCCATCTACAAGAACATTGAGTTTGGCCTCGTAGGAACGCAGTGGGAGCACGCACCGGATACACTCAAGGCGCAGCTGATTCACGATGCTTGCAGGGATGCTTTTGCCGATGAGTTCATTTCTCGTCTGCCCGAGGTATGTGGTGGGATTATATTGGCCCACTTGACACTTTCTTGGTAGCCCAGGCAGATTGAGGCCATGAATTACGGACACTAATTCTATTGACAAACAATCAGGGCTACGACACAACAGTAGGCCAAACAGGCCTGAAGCTCTCTGGCGGCCAGCGGCAGCGCCTCGCTATCGCCCGCGCCATTGTCAAGCAGCCCAGCATCCTTATTCTCGACGAGGCAACGTCGGCCATTGACGTTCGCAGTGAACAGATGGTGCAAGCTGCACTCGACAGAGCCAGCCAGGGCCGAACGACAATTGTGATTGCGCATCGGCTGAGCACCATCAAAAAGGCAGACAAGATTGTCGTCCTGCGGAAAGGACAAGTCGTGCAGCAGGGGACGCATGCGAGTCTGATGGCTGAGACTGAGGGTGTATATGCCCGCTTGGTGTCTGCGCAGAGGCTGAATACGGAGACCGATGGTGCGAAGGTGGAGGAAGAGGAGATTGATCTCGCAGGTCCAAGACTCAATGATGTTGATATCAGGCAGGAATCTGGCAAGGGCACAGCCCAGGACCAGTCTGACGAAAAGTCCACAGCCCTCCTTGCCGGAAAGAACTTGGACGAAGAAGACGACGTCGATATCCGCGAAGGCCGCGTTCAGGTCATTGGCGCACCGAGCATCGCCTTGCCGACTTTCTGGTCCAAAGCCCGCGCCATCCTCTCCGAACAGTCCAGCCATTGGAAGCTATACGTCGTCATGGTCCTCGGTGCTCTAGCGACAGGTTCCTCGACGCCTCTGCAAGCCTACCTGTTCGCCATGCTGCTCTCCCTCTTTTCCACCTGGGATGCCATCCTCTTCCCCATGTCCGTCAACTTCTGGATCCTCATGATGGCCTTCCTCGCGCTGGCTGTGGGAGCAGGCCACGCCGCGCTCGGCTGGTCCACGACAACCCTCGGCTTCGCCATCTCCCGCACCTACCGCAAAGAATACTTCTCCAACATCCTGCACAAGCCGGCCGCCTTTTTCGACAACGACAAGGACAACTCCGCCGGCGCACTGACGAGCCGCCTGGCCAGCGACCCGATGCAGCTCCAGGACCTCGTGGGCATCCACATGGCCTCCCTCGCGACCTCGACAACGACGCTCGTGGGCTGCGTGGCGGTGAGCCTCGCCTTTGGCTGGAAACTGACCCTCGTCGCGCTCGCCACCACCCTCCCCGTGATCCTCGTCGCCGTCATCTACCGCATGCGCTACGAGATGGAGCTCGACAAGCGCAGCACCGCCGTCTTTGCCGAAAGCGCGCGCTTCGCAGCCGAGAACATCGCCGCCATGCGGACCGTCGTGAGCCTCACCCTCGAGGACGACATTTGCGCGCGCTACGCGACGGTGTTGCGCCAGCACACGGCGGACGCAACGAGTTTGCGCGCGGGCGGCCAGGCGCAGTTGTCTGTGCTGTTGTTTGCCGTCAGCGATAGCGTGTCGCTGCTGTGCATGGCGTTTGTGCTGTGGTATGGCGCGCAGCTGATGGGCGGGGGCGAGTACACGCCCTTTCAGTACATGGTTGTGTATATTGCTGTGCTGCAAGGCGGGATGAGCGCGGGCCAGTGGCTGAGTCTGAGCCCGAATATTTCGAATGCAGTTATGGCTGTGGACCGGATGCTGGCTGCTCGGCAAGGCCAAGGGGAGGATGAGGAGGAGGACCTAGAGCGGGTTGTTTTTGATAGTGACCGTGGGCGGCTGCTTGACGCAGCGACGACAGACACAAGCGAGAAAGAGGGGGCGGGCGGGCTTGAGATTGAGTTTCGCCATGTCTGCTTCCAGTATCCCACGCGACCTGTCCAAGTCCTCGAGGGTTTCAACCTCAAGATAGAAAAGGGCAGTTTTGTTGCCATTGTGGGGCCCTCTGGGTCCGGCAAGTCGACGGTGATCTCGCTGATGGAGAGATTCTACACGCCACAACGGGGCCAGGTACTGGTGAATGGCGTGGAGCTCGCCAGTCTGGACCTGGAAGCATACCGACGGGGCATCTCGCTCGTTTCCCAGGAACCGAACCTCTTTAGCGGCACGATCCGGGAGAATATTGCCCTGGGATTGGACCCTCAGGACGATGGCGACGACCAAGAACAGACCATCCACCAAGCAGCTAGTAGTGCTGGCATCCACGACTTTATCGTCTCGCTGCCCTTGGGTTACGATACGCCCATTGGTGCCGGAGGGCTTGCTCTCTCGGGCGGGCAAAAGCAGCGTATTTCGCTTGCGCGCGCGCTGGCTCGCAGAACGGGCTTGCTGCTCCTGGACGAGGCCACGAGTAGCCTGGACAGTGAGACGGAAGCGCGCGTACAGGCTGCCTTGGCGGCCACCAGGAAGGATCGCGGCAGTCGGACCATGGTGGTCGTGGCGCATCGGCTTGCGACAGTGCGAGATGCAGATGTGATTTATGTGCTCGGTGATAATCACAGTAGCATCGCCAACAGCAGCAGCGGCAGCAACAATATTTGTGAATACGGCACACACGCCACGCTCTTGGCCAAGAGAGGTATCTACTTTAGCATGGTAAGTCCGTTCCTGTGCTTCCAGCATCGATGCGTGATAAACAGGACGTATCTGGGTGATTTGGGTCTCACACCTGCCACATCCCATCCGTACCCTATCCTGAGTCTTTTTCCCAGCAAATATATGCTAACAGTGATCTGAACGTTGTGAATAGTGCCAAGCGCAAACCATGGACCAAGGTTGAGGACACAGCGGAGAAAGCTTCGCTTGCGACTTGCAGTTGTAGAAGCCAGCGTGGATAGATCTCGATGGGGAATGAGCGTGCATCATACATATAGGTTCTGGAGACCTAACCATGATTGACTGGCATGTATGTAGTAGGTACATATATGAATACATGATGGTGGCAATATAAATAATATTTGAAGCCTGAAATGGTTACCTGAAATTTGACGAAAGATTGTCTTGTTAAATGACAAAACGAAAGGATTCCTTTCAAGGCATAGAACAGCTCTACGTCGTCAACAAATTACAGACAGCATCTCTTACAACCATCCAGCTGAAACTGAACGGCATGTTATGCCGTTGAGGAGAAAACACTGAAGTACTGAGTCAAGTATCACATATGAATGGAGAAGTAGTCACCCCAGTGGAGAGGACGGCGAAGTCAAACAGTAAGATAGGCAACCAGATTTATGGGCCTGGGAGCGGTCATGATGGACGGCTATGTGGCTGAGTCTTTCGTGAGGTGCGGATGTGATTGCGGATCAAGCCTGGAAATAGTTTGGAATAGACGGATCTATGGCTACTGCGTATGTGTATCGAATCGCTGAATGTCAGTCCTTGAAGAAAGGTGAAAATGATCAAGATCTGTGTATGAGTGTAAATCTCTGTGAACCAGCACGAATAGTAGGAAAAACGAGTACGTGTGTGTGCATATATATAAGTATCCAAGTCTAGTATATAGGAAATGAAAAAGAATTAGTATTCAAGTCGTACTGCGTATAGTCCTGTTAGGAATAGAATAGTATAGAGCACAATAGTTGTGAATCATCAATATCACTCAGGATACCATATTCGCAAGAGAATTGCTTCACGCTGGAGCAAGTACCAAGAATTGTTGTTGGCGGATCCATTTTATTTACCATTTATGCATATTATATCTAGAATATAATTTATGTGAACGAATAATAGCGGCCGTTTCATGAAACGTTAGGAGACACCTACGTTATACTGCGGTATACTACGCCTCTAGGATATCTTTCGTTTTCTGCTTTGCTAATAAGCTAATATTACTTCCAGGAACCGTGGTTGAGATTCAGTTATTTTCATGCAAGTGCCCACTGAAAACTGATGGTCGTACAAGTCAGAGGCCAAAGTATCCCTGAACACTGCAGAAAAAGGGGCTCAAGCTCAAATCTTGGAGTACTTGTAGATTCCTTCCCATATAATCTCGATCAGGTGTGAATGCTGTTCAATATATTCATCCTCGGTCCAGCGCGGACAAGCCACAGGATTGCATGTGGCATCACTGGCCAATAGCCTAAACCAGATTGCTCGACTTGAAGCTATAAAAGGAACTCCTTCGTCTTTTGACCCCCCACGCTCATTTTGCCGTCTCATCCTACTTACTGTTTCGTCTCACGTTCCCCTCCCTTGTCGCTGTGCTCATTCCTAACATGCCCACCTTATTCAATTGAACTTGTCTGTCACCCGCAACGGCCTCCGAGTCGACCTTGTATGAAGGCGTCCCCTGTCCTACTGACTTAGCGTAAATCACAGTGGACATTATTAGAAAGAGCTTACAGCTTTCTCCTTAGTCCAGATAATATCCCACATAGTCTATGCGACGTCCATGTTAAGGAGGAATCAAGCTTGGAGAGAGATTTCGCGTTCATTTACGACGGTTTCGAATAACAAGATCAGGTAAAGAATACTATCAGCGACCTTCTCTGATTCTCTGACTATAGAGAGCTGGAATTGTGACTGCCATCGGTTCCATGGAAGCAGGGTTTATTTCGGTCAAGGGGCACGACTATCCATGCATTCTCGTCTCTAAGCCATGGATTAACGAGACTTGTGAGCTCAAAGCTATCGAAAAGCACGCAGGTGGTGATGTGTATGGCAGCTGTCTGCAGTGCCCAGCATTTCAGTAAGAGCAAACGTATCATCTGGTATCTTCCCCGGAGTCTCAAATGTGAGTTTCCAAGCAAGACCAGATCTACACCAAGTTCCATAACGAAGGTATCTCCGTTGATTTCATTTTTCCCTTTAAGATATGAGCGCAGACTCGCGAATATTATCTCTCATCACTCTATATCTGTGAGCACGGGGAGGAAAGCAGCGAGGATTGGCACAGGGAAGAGATATCACATTATAGAGGCATCTACCGAAGAGGAAATGCCTCGTAAACAACAATATCCGTAAGCGGGCTATGATCAGCATAACAAGCTGTGTTGGCATAGTACTAGTAAGGTGAACAGGAAAATCAAAGAGGGGGAATAGTCGATTCTGGCAAAGCTATTGGCTGGAACCTTAAATTATGGGGGTTCCTTTTCCAATAGAACAGACATGTTCATAGCTGAGCGTACGGCAGAGCGAAACCCCGCCGTGCCGGACGTTTATTACGCTCCAAATGATAGATCCAAGCATCTTTTGGGCATGGCGAGAGCAATATCGTCTCTCCTGTCCAATCGCTTCCGCGCGTGACTTGTTTCCGCGGATGGGCTCTCGAAACTACGACCCGTCACTTTTCCGCAATGCAGTCATGCCTGGCTGTTTATGCTCTCTGCCTCACCCACCAATTCGCCTTCTTTGAGGAAGATTGTATTGAACCAAAATGACCAGCAAAGAAGCCCAAGGTAAATCACCTACAGAAGTCGGAGCGTAGAGTCAAACATGGGAGAAGCTTTACATAAGTCACAAGAGGATGTCCTTTTGGAAGACCTCCAGCCTTCAAGGCCGTTCTTACCGAGACCCATTTCTTAGTGGGAGCCTCAAGCCCAACACACCACTCCCGCGCGTAGATCTCGTGAGCGATTGGAACACTTGTACTCATAGTCTGGTCTAATTGCTGTGGGAGACACTAATAGTGTTGACTACAAACCAGGGCAGATGCAGGAGCCCACATCTATGACACAATTCTTCCCAGCTAGCATTCCTGTCACACTTGCCCAAGCTTGTCTAAACACAGCCTACTCTGTCATGCAGCGCGTATGAATACACAATCATTGGCTTCCATGGCCCAGCCAGCGTAGCAAGCGTAGCCAGCATGGTTAGCGTGGCTTGCGTGGCCAGCTGAAACAAGTCACGAACAGCGAGCGAGTGAGCTCAGAAAAAACATCATCACAAGGGCATGTCGCTAGTATTCCAGCCGTATGAAGAGGATCGTCACGGGCAGTGGTTGCCGGAGAAGGAAAAGGGTGCATGTGCATTTTGGGTGTGTGTTGTTCGGATATGAATACTTGAGAGGCATATATAAAGGGCCTCGCATCTTTGAGCTACAGAGCAAGAATCAGGACCATCATCTCCCTTCGCCAACCTATACAAAGCTGTCGCGTTGCTTAACCTTGTCAATACCTTCATCACCGAGCTACCTTGACAGGTAATAACAAATTATTTGACACAAAAAGCTTGTCCATAATGCTAACTTCAAATAGGAGACAACAATACCACTATGACTGATCAACTTACTGTCTGGCTCGACGAGAAGGAGCATTCCGTCGAAGGCCACATTTTCAACTGCACTCTCACGTTCCGCGACAAAGTTATCTGGGGGCCCGCCTCGTGCCACGACAATACGACTGCTCTGAGAAACGCCATTCACGGGGCGGATTCGCGCTTTGACATGGTCTTTACCAAGAAGGAAAACACGGTTGAAGGTCATACATGCTACATCAGCGTCAAGTCGAACGGCAAGGTTGTTCTAGACAGACTCTCTACTCACGACAACATGAAAGGCTTGGTCAACGCTATCAACATTGCCCTGGCTGTTGCGGACTAGCGCTCGTGGAGTGCTTTTGTCGAGGATTCTCTCTTCTGTAAGAAGAGATTTAGGGGTTGTTTCGCTAGAATAGCGACATTCATTTACGTACTCAGACTTAGTTACACACCCCACACTCATTTCACTACCTTCCTCTGAACCACAGAATTCATACCCATCGACAGCCTTGGACTATATTTCTGGTAGAGGGTGTAAATTAAGAATGTGGAACCGAAGAATGTGTCAAAATGCAGATAGCCAAAGACATTTTGGAGGCTTGTGATGATGTGATTGCTGTAAACTCCGGCTTTCGTTGGCCTTCACCAATTCCGAGCGGTCGAAGGCGACCGCAGCGTGGCAACGACCCAACTGACGCCTCATGGACCTTGGCCTGTCCAACCAGCGCTTTGCCTGACAAGCTATAGGGCATTGCACCTCTGGGAGAGTTCAATGGAATTTGGGTGACAGTTTCCCAAGCAGGAATGGCGGCAGGGGGTGGAGTGCAATGCTTTTCTTAGCCGAATAACAAAAAGTGCCATCATAAGTGCAACGAGCAGGCTTAGTCTACTAAACCCAACCACAACCATAGAGTTTCTCAACTTGGTAATCGCGAGAACTAGAATCAGCCTCGCGATGGTCGTCAAGAGTAGGGAGACTTGACGATTGTTTGGACCATGTTAGCAATTTAAAGACGCTGTATCCAAACATGGCTACCGATGGCGAAGTCATCGGCTACCTAATATTCAATAGATTGAAGGGCTGGCTACAAAAAGGTCTACACAATGCAGGATTCTACATTTACACGAAGTCAACCAGCCAAACTGTTGCAAAGCTTATGTTAAGCATATGCTGGGCTTCTGGGCTCGATATAGCCGACGGCTCCGGTCGATGATAACGGAGATATGCCTCGTATAGTTTAGCCTCGCCCGAAAAAGCTTTTACATAATACAATAGCATCTTCTCTAGCTGGAGGAAATCTTATCCGCAACTCTCCTGACCCCGTACCAGCCTACACATACCATATGTGGAGGAGCCATCATTGACGACATTGACCATATGAAACAGCATCCCACAGTTCCGTGGGAACTAGCAAGAGAGAAAAGCGTGTGTGGGGAGTCTTGACCCAGAACCAAGCCGGACAATGTCATTGCAGGCCGCGGACTTTACTACTGCCGTTGCCATTGGAAATACCAACCCTTCTGTCTTTGGCTACCATCACGGTAGGTTCCTTGTCCTCCACTGCTGGCTTCTCCGAGTCGGCCTGGTGGGCATGGCATGTTGCTCTGTTGTGCTCATGACTGAGCCGCTGAACAGGACCGATACCGAATCCAAACCCTGGCTGGGTGCCCGAACGAATCCGGATCGCCTTGGCTAATGGCATAACGCGTATGTGTATCTCTGTGTGGTGCTTGGGTGTGACAAAACATCAGCTCCCGCCTGAGGCTAATGCGATTTCCAGGCCCCCCTGCTCTCAACGCCCAAGATGTCGCGAGTAAGTACAAAGTCGAATATGATGATGCGAAAAACAAACCAATGCCCATTTTTAACACGGTCAATAGATCCTCCTAATCCTGCTTCGGTCCTGTCCAGCATCAACACCCTCGTGTAAGCCAGCCAGCTGTCCACCGGCTCAGCCGTCACCCACAACTCTCGTGATGAACCCACAACCTCGGCTGACAATGTTGATGCAGCTGCGACATAGATCTTGGTGGTGGGCAGATGTGCGGTCGTGTCTTTGGAGATCAGCCTACTGTGAGTTTCCCAAGTTGTTGTCGTCACCAACTTACAAATTCGGGGTTGTCGTCGCTCACAGACCATGCTGCCAAAGTACCGCCGTCATGTCCGCACCTTTCATCCCGGCGCCGGTGAGTTACAAGCCCAGCACACTTGCAAATATCAGACTTGTTATGACTATGACCTCTGACCCTAGAATCTCGAATCTAGTCACGAATCCGGCTCGCAAAAACACCAGCATAGCCGAGAATCTCAGCGGTTCCAAGTACGTCTGCCCCACGCGACTGTTACATGACGTGTATACTCACACTGACCGCCCTTTTACAGCGCCATTAAATCGTTTGTTGTGACGCAGGGCTGGCGGAACGCGCGTTATCTCTACGAGCCCGGGTTGGTTGCCCTTCTTTCGATGCCTGCTGGGCCCATCTCGCCCTTTTGTTTCCTGTTTCGTGCTGACAGCTAGCTCTGTAGCCGCGGATCGAAACACATTGCTTTCCTCTGCGATGAGGCCGAACGAATAGCGTATGTTTGTGAACAGACTGCTGCTTTCTGTGAAAGAGACGTCCTTTCAAGAGAGGTGCCCTGTGATGTCTTTGCCACTGACAGCTGTTGTCCTGATACAGCGCCGAAGATCCCGACTTTGCGGCCGAATATGGGACCGTCTTTCATCGCTCAGTGAGTCAAGCCATATCAAATTGTCTCTGGCAGGATATCGTGAAGGCTTATATCCCTCTCCCTGTAGAACGACCCATCCCGGGGCCGGCATTCCAAAGCACGAAGCGCGCAGGACGTACCACCAAGCCCGTCCCTTAGTGTTGGGATTGCCCACGATATACATCCAAGGGGTCGAGATGCTCCGACCAAGAGCCCAGATTGCAAATCAGACCAAGAGGAGGAAGAAGAACTGGGGTCAGATCAAGCAGACCCAGCGCCGCAGTGGCTCGTATTAACACCGCAACCAGTCTGTCACCCCACTTTGTGTTCTACTTGATGTTGTTCTCTCAATTACCCTCTTGCCTCGCTATTGACGCAGCAGCATCACTAACATGGAAGAAATAACTAGTCTTCAACTTACGCTCCCGTGGCAACGCTCCATCACCCCGGTGCTGGTAGAAACCTCTCCTCTTATGATACCCTGCTGGACAGTAAGTTCGAGTGACAACACCGTTTGACAGACGCATGTGTTGATCCAAGATTGCTGATATGGCCTTTTTCTTCTCTCACTTGCAGCAGCAACATCGAGTCGTCGCCACGCTGGTCGTGTCCAAAAGAAACGTGCAAGTAAGTAGTTCTTGTTATGTGTGGAATGAGCCCCAAACGAAACATTGCTGCTGAGCTATTATTGATTTCCTATAGAAACCCCAGCAAAAGTACCTGTCAACAAATTGAACGACAAAGGAAATTGAGTGTCGTTAGCGGACTTGACCCCAAAATGTAAACATTCCCACAATATGTTCATAACTTGAAGCGGTTGGTGGCTGTGAGGCTCGACTCTCAAAAGCAGCATTTTTCGGCTTTTATAAGGCGCGGACAGCAACGCCGCTTATCAAAAGTGCATGATTCTTCCATGGTATGGGCCGTACGGAACAGGCGAAGAGCAGAAATTCAAGCTCGGACCGCGTGTACATTAAAGAAAGAAAAAAAAGAAAAGGCATAATGAAACTCATCTCTCGCCAACATGGGTCTGGGAGCCGGCATTATGCCCTGACCGCGCCTGTTTATTACTTAGCACACTGTCTCTCCGCATTTCCACTGTGGCTCCATCTGCAAACTCAATATCACTCGCGTATTCCCCCTCAAACACAGTAGTAGTGCTAGTGGCGCTCAGCATCCACCGCGTCAAGAGCCAAGTGAAGCAGCCCTCTGTTAATTCATCCTGGGCAACTCATGCGTCGCTACGCTTCGAGAACAAGTCGCCAAGATCAAGTCAACACTGGTCAATGCCAAAACAAAGTCAAACATTCCCTAGAAGCCCTTTGACTCGAAAATAAAATAAAAAAATAAAAAAAATACATAGTACACGCCCCCTTTTGAGGACTTGTTTGGGTGGCTTGCTGTACATGACAACACATTCATGCAACAAGCCCGTTTCCCGCTTCTCTCAACTAGGCTAACCGAGCCCTCAGAGCTTGAGTTACTGTACGATCTCCCCGATCTCCCTATCCCCTTTTCCAACGGAACGTTACGTCGATCCAGGGCAAGTGGCACTGGCTGATCTGGCCTGCGGCTCGGGAAGCTGCAGCTTCTATGCGCCCATGATCCATGATTCGATTTTCTGTCAGCAAACTGACTTGCAGAAACATAGTGCTTCCCCACTCCGCTTATTCACTCATACATAGTACTATGACATAAAAGTAGTAGTAGTATGCGGAAAAGGGCAAGACACCTCGTTCGGCCGGCCTGCTTGCTCGGCCTCTGGCCGGGTCCGGGACAAGAGGGCACGCCGATTTCCCCATACGTTAGCACTCCATCTAAAGATAGATGCTATGTAGATCCATATAGCGTATGCCGAGGCCGAGAGGAGCGAGCCTAACTTGGTCTCCCGTGTCTACCAGGTCAAGTTTTCTTTTGCTTGGCAAGGCTTGTGGCTTTGTGACGTAGCACTATAGTACTTCTTACCACATGGGTATCTTTGCGAGAACCTCCTGCGTTACTGTGCTATATTTGTATACATGTATATACCTAAGTATACCATGTACACAACGAAACAAGACCCTGAGAAATAATCCATGAGCAGCGCACAAACCGCATGACGTCTGTAGCTCCCTCTTCTCTCCCTCCCCCCGGCGGTGGTTCCGCTTTTTGGTGTGGCGAGTTGGCAAAAACCTCGTACCCATATTTGTTGAAGTCGCAGCCGCATACCCGAAGTCTTGGTGTCTTTTCTCTGTTCGCGCGCAAAGGGCATCATGGCTCCTGTGTGGGTAATCCCACCAGAACAGTCCGAGGAAGGGAATACGAAGAACAGGAAGAAGAATGGAAGGGGAAGCGAAGATGAGGCCCCGTTGCCCGGCACACCAACATCTAAACACTGATACTGGCACGGGCACGGGCAAAGCAGGCTAACGGCACTTCTGTCAAGCTTAGAACCGTTTAAACATGCGGGATGAAAATTAAGCTTCAACCTTTACTAGGGGGCTCTGGGGGTGGAAGGGAGGCCGGCTCAGCCCTGCGAGAGCGGTCAAGGGGCCTGCTCCACGGGCATTGGGTCCTCCTCCAAGAGCGTTGAGAGCGAGCGGCAGAGTCCACCAGCCCACCAGTCCACAGTTATCCCCTTTTTCTCGAAGCTTGTTTGCCCGCCTGTCCACGGCTTTCTCCGGCCAACCTGTAGACGTCGAAATACCCAGGCGTGTGTGCTTCGAGAGCCGTGCTCATGGTACACAGAATACTGGGGTTTTGCTGCTTCTTTTTTCCTTTTTCTTTTCTTTCGGAACGGCCAAGTCTTTGCCGACGACCCTCTGTGCTCCCGCTGCGCCACTGGGTCCCGCGTGTGGAGAGCTCGTATTGGACGAGGTCTTGGGAAGATCGCCAATATCAGTTTGTCACGCGAGGGGGGCAACGTTGGCTCCCAAGTGGTTGATGACCGTGCCAAGCAAAAGAGACGAAGATGCAGAGGCTGTCCTGCAAGGAGAGAATGCTTGGAATTGTGTATATAAGAGACGCTTCAACTCCAGATATCGGGTGGTTCTGAATTCATCTTCATCCACTCACTCACTCACTCACTCACTCTCACTCAACCAACCAACCAAGCAATACTCAGCTCTTCACACTCACTTGTCTTCTTTTTGACTAAAGTCCACATCAACCACAACCACCAACAATCAAAATGCAGTTCACCATCGCCACCGTCTTTGCCCTTGCCGCCGCCGTCTCGGCCGTGCCCGCGAGCCCCCGCTCCGACACCATCGCCGCCGGCGATGCCTTCGGCCTGGTCGTCCTGCGCTCCGGCTCTGCCCTCCAGTACCAGAGCATCCAGGCCAGCAGCAACGGCTTCTTCTCCGGTCTGTCCGGCCAGAACGCCAGCTGCGCCACCGACGGCGTCACTGCCGCCACCTTCACCATTGGCACCGATGGCTCCCTGAACCTCTACTCCACCTCGGCCCCCTACCAGAAGGCCTACGCCGACGACTCGGGCATGGGCCAGGGCGTCTTCCAATACACCACGGGCGCCGAGGAGCCCAGCGGCCAGACCACCAGCTTCTCCCTCGACGCGTCCAACGACTTGTCCTTCAACAACCTGACCTTCCTGGCTTGCCCTTACCTGAGCGGCTCCTACAGCTACCACGTCAACGTCGGCGTTGCGGAGCCTGAGGGCATCTCGGGCTGTGTGGATGTTTCGCTGCGCGCGGTCAAGACTACCAGCCCTGTTTCGTGCCTCTACACCGAGTAAAGGGTTTATCTTGGATAGACTTGGATGGATAGTCGAAATGGTTTTCTGCAAGCGAGGAGCAGAGGTTGGAGGAAAAGATGTTTGCTTAGACTTTAGACTTTGATTTTCGCGCGAATACACTCACCCGTTAATGGCTATTCTTATCCTAAATTCCTATTATCATAGAGGTCCCGTTCCACTTTTGTGATGAAATCGAATGTCTGTTTTCACAAATTCAGATGCAGAGTTTCCGACATGGCTGGCCTTTACAACACCATATTCCACCGCACAGCTTTGCGCCTCATCATAGCCAGCACACCCAGAGGGAGGTACTTTTCCTCCACCAGCCTCATCCCCCCAACCTCACTCCTCAACTCATCTCGATACAGTTGCAAGTTCCACTCCAGTTCAGCAGTCTTGTGCGCCGTTTTGTTGCTGCCCAAGTCACCACGCGCCACTCTCACATCGCGATCCAGCGCAGGCTTCCTTGGATGGGTCCTGCCTCTGCGCCCAGCATCGATATGCGAGCCCGGCGCTTTCATCAAGACCCGATACGCGGACTCCAGGTCCGGGCTGAGCATCTCCTGCCACTGCATGTACTCGTCCAAGCTCATGAACGCGTCCAAGTCACCGCCCACATGGCTCTTCAGCCACGCCGCGGCTTCATGCACATCGTGCGAAGGGTGGCGCTGGGCAAAAGCCCGCATGCGTTCCCCCGCGCTCATCCTCTCGAATCGCTGGCGGCACGTCTCGTACGTCGCCTGTCTGCGCTCGTGCGCTTGGGCAAGGAGTGTCTCGGGCGCGCCGAGGTCCCCGACGGCCTGCTTGGCAAGCAGCACGGGGAGGAACGGGTTGCAGACCCCCAGGCCGCCGAGTTCCTCGGGCAGCGTGATGAAGGCATCGGGGATATCGTCCTTCTCCTCATCATCCGCACCAGCAGCAGCAGCAGCAGGATAGCGAAGCAACCTCTCCCGCAGCATCTTCTTCACATACTGCACGACGCCCACATGCGGGCTGCCAAAGAGCGTTGTCTGCATGTCCTGGTAGGTGCGGAGGATGCTCTCTGCGTGCGCTACCCCAAAGCACGGCGCGGGCTCGCCAAACGTGTGGCTGAAGAAGCGCCCGATGCAGCTGTTCCACGTGCGGATCCATTCGAGCACGCTGCGGCGCTCGCAGGCGGCGAGCTGCTTGCCGAGCTGGGTGACGTGCTCTGCCACCTGCGCCTCGTCGATGATCCAGTTGCCGGTGGAGGGGTCGAGGCGGAGGTGGCCTACCCGGACAGGACCGGTGGGCAGGGCTCTTTTGATTCTGCCGTGGTTGGCTTCTTGGTGGTCGCGGCAGTTGTTCCTCTTGTCGGCGAGCAGCAAGACGGAGCCTGTCTTGGCCATGTTGAACTCGAGGCCAAACACGCGTGCCACGTCCTGCATCGTCGCCCACGCTTCTGCGCATTGCTGGGGGTCGCCGCAGAGCCAGAGGTCGTCGTGGAGGCGGTAGAGCAGCATCCCCGTTGTCTGGTTCACGGCCAAGTCCATGACGAAGAGGATCAGCTCCCCGATGAGCTTCTCGACGGCGTGCGCCATGGGCACGCCGCGCTGGCGGATGCGAGGGGGCTTGTACGCGGGCTGCTGCTGGTGGTGGTGGTGGTGGCGGCCGCCGTCGTGGCCGGTAAACTGCTGCATGCTCAGCGGCGCCTGCAGGACTTTGCGCAGGAACTCGAGCAGCGTGGGTGAGAAACCGAGGAAGCGCAGGACGGTGAAGATGGCGGTGTGGGAGAGCCCCGTTGCGTACCACTGGAGGTCGGACTGCACGACTGCCACCTCGCCGTGGAGGTGGCGGTGGAGGAGGACGTCCGAGGCGAGCAGTCGAAGGAGCTTTTGCTTGATGTTGCCTCGGGGCTGTGCCTGGCTGTCCTGGTCCTGGCGGTGGTGGGTTTCGTCGGCTGCTGGGCCGTCTTCGCCGTCGTGCACGTACTCGTTGGTGTAGAGTTCTTCTGTCTCGGGCAGCTGGGAGAGGAAGAACGTCTCAATGTACTGAGCTTTCCGCGTCGCCTGGACACTCGCTGATGGTGCCTCAGTGGGCAAACAGGTATCATAGTACGCTCTCTTGGTGCGCACTGCCTGCGGTACTTGGTCGTTCCACTTCCACATGCCCCTAATCTCGTCCGCGCCGTCTTGGCCAGGAAAAGGACCCTCTTCCGGCGAGGGCGTCGACACAAACTCAGTCAAGGCCTCTCGCGTGAAGACACAACACTTCATTCCAATGTAATGGATGAGGATCGCCTGGATGACATCCTCGTCCATCCAGATGCGATACTTGCCATTGAGTTGCTGCCGCGGCAACACGGGGATTCCCCTTTGGGCGCCGCTGCCATTCTCGTTGCCGCCGTCCGCTTCCTCCCACGACCAGTTCTCCAGGTCGCCCATCCGCATGTTGAGCACGTCTGCGATTTCGCGCAGGACGACCGTGTTGCGGAGCATGTCGCGGAGGAGGTCCTGCTTTTCCTCGCTGAGGAGGTCCTCCACGAGCAAGCCCTGGATGGCGCGCGTGAGCGTCGGGACATCAAAGGGGGCGTGGGCCTTGTGCAGCAGCGCGGCCTCGCTGTTGCCGATGTGGTTTCTGATGCGGCTGAGCAGCTTGGCGTTGTTCTTGGTTTCGTTTGCGTCTTGGCCCGCGAACAGGTTGCACAGGTAGGCAGCCATGGCTTCCTCGTCTGTCTCGAGCGGCTCAAAGACGACGGCCTCGAATTTATCGCAGAGGGCTTGCAGGCGTTCCTGTTGGCGGTCTACAAGCTCGTAGGTATCCTCGCCCCCGTCGTCGGGTGCTGCGTCAGAAGATGGAGATGGCGACGACACATCCACCTTCATCCATTCCGTGACAAGCTGCGTGTACAGCCTGGCGAGTCTCAGTTTCCGCGTCTGCACCTCGAGCGTGGCGCGGAGATGGGCCTCGTAGCCCGCGAGCATCGCACTGGTGAGCGAGGCATCGTACTGGGACTGCTGGAGCCAGAGGCCAATGTTCTTGACGGTGTTGTTGGCGGCGAGGGCGTCGGGGTGCAGCTCGCGCACGCCGGTGAAGAGGATGGCGATGCGCTCCCGGCGGCAAAGGGTGTGGTCGGGCGAGGCCTGGGCGAGGACTTGCGATTTGCGGGACTCGTATTTGGATTGCTGCTTTTGGAGCTCGCGGATTTTGGTCAGGGTGATGGAGTGGAGGGTTTGGGACAGGACGGAGGAAGTGGCCATTCTTGGTGGGTTGATATGAGGGCTGGTGAGAGTGAGGAGTGTGCTGAAGGAAGAACTCGAGAAAAGGCCAAGAAAGAGTGGTAATGAGCATACGTTATATACTGAATATTCTCCCGCTGAGGCCGATAATAGTATAAATATCTGCGACTCGAGGACAGCACATCGGTTCTATTCCTGTACCTCTCTTAGTTGCGGCTGAACACCAATTGTTGGTTGACTCCTGTGAAAATGCGCAATCGCGCACTTGGACACGTCAACAACTCACTACTACCACAATCAGGCAGCTCAGGATTGGGGGGTTTCTTCTGCCTTTCTTGGGGCTGTGCAATCCACATTTGTCCTTCGCTTGGCAGCAGGTGAGCCTATATAATAAGCAGCACGAAATTCAGACTCCTTGGTTGCTTACTCTGCCTAATGGTTGTCCCACTCTGATTAGGGTGCTGAGTTCTGATTGGTCCATTTCGACTATACAGAGCCTTGTGGCGGTTGACAGTTATATACAAAGCAAAATGCGGTGTTGTAGTGTAAATGGAAGAGAAGGCGGTGCTTGATTTTTTTCTTTTCTTTTTCTTTTTTTGTGTTTCTCCTTTTTTCATTCTTTCACTTCTCATTCTGCGAGTTCAGTGGTATCGTTGGCGCAATATCTTGCCAGTTGAATCCGCGATATGTCTTCAAGATTCAGAGATAACAGCTAAAGTATCCATTCAAGTGGACTTTCTCACCAAAGATATCCGCACCTAATATCTGATGGGACTACAGACAACAACACAGTCCTACGGGGGTCAGTTGTAGTTCTTGACTGAATACAGCTAGCTGGTGCTTCACATATGATATATGCCCCAACACCTCACGACCGCCAGCTTCCGCTCATTCCCTAGCCTGGAGCCTGGCTTATCGACTACGTCGGCGACGCGCTGTCCATCTACTTTCCGGCGGCCCAAAGGAGATGATGACCAGCCAGTGTGGATGATGATATACTCGCAGGGTGTTATCCTACTCGCCATCATGGTGCCTTACTATGCGCGGTGCTGTTACAACGAACAGCCAAGGGCGCTCGTGTCCTCCAATGTAGCGCCTCTGGCGGCTATACACTGGTCAGTCGCTTACCTCGTTGCCCCGATGCGAACATGGGCGCTCAGTGCTGCCTGTCCTACCGTCATGTACCTGCTCGCAGCAGACCAGCCTGTAGCTTTCTGCGGGTTCGTTATACCTGTCCGGATACTAAGTCGATGATAGTCCAGCAGCGTCGGTTACAAGGCAATACGGAAGTGGCAGCGCGATCACGACGGTGCAAGTGAGCCCTCTCGAGCACGAAGTCGAGAAGAAAGAGACAAAGATCCTGTTTGTGAGGCACTTTGCATGGCCTGTTACGTCTGAATACCGTCCATCTACTTGGACAAAAAAGAGTCAGGACACAGACTTCAGCTAATCACTATGAGTGGCTGCATATCCATATGTATGCCGGAGGGTCGATCTTTATTCCATCAAACTCGAACACTAGGAATTCAAATTCAGTCCGTTGCTCTATTGCTGTGAAGCCCGCGCCCGTAATGACTGCGAAAGCATACATTTTTGTTCAATTGGCTGCTGCTGCATAGCACATTTGCGAATTCTCTATGATATTGTATACTTGGAAGAGAGGAGAGATCATCAATCATATATATATATACACTCCTTGAACCAACTTACAGTTCTCCACCAATCACCTTCTGGCTGCCACTCTGCTTTCCCTGGCCCTGCCTCCCTGCAACGCCGACCGCCTCACTGGCCGGCCTTCTCCTTTCGCCATCCAGCGGCCGGTCCAGCCCCAGCCGATGCGCAGTCGAGTACGTCGCAATGCCGCCGTCCGGGTCCGCTTCCGTGACGAGCTCCTTGCGGCGCGTGTCGACAAGCAAGCGGATCAGGTCAGGCCGCATGTAGTGGCCCGCAAAGTCGGCAATCACCTTGGTCAGGTGCGTCTCGTCCAGGTCAATGTCGACAAACATCAGGCCGTCAAAGTCCTTGTCGGGCTTGGCGTAGAGGCTGCCGTCGGGCCGGTAGATGCGCGCGTGGCCGTTGTAGGGCGTGGGGTCTGTTTCGGGCTCGACGCCCTCGGGGGTGGTCTTGCGGAGTCCCTCGACGCTGAGGCGCTGGAAGGGAGCGAGGGTCCAGGTTCCTGTTTCGTAGGCGTATGCTGGGGTGACTGTTGGAAAGGGTTCAAGGCAGCTCGTTAGTCAGAAAGTCTTTTTCTCTTCTTGTTTCTATTTTGTCCCCTTTTCGTTTGGACATGTAACTGATGGGATGATGACGGCACTATCTTACCCAAGTCAGACGCGCAGTCGGCATAGTTTGTCGCTGGATCGGGCGCAACCTGTCGCTCAATACCAGGATACACAGGCCAAGCAGCAACGTGAATCTGCTCTCCAGCCGAGACATTCAGCGCCTTCAAGAACGGGTTCATGTTTTCCCAGCAGTTGAGCTGGCCCAGCCGGCCAATGCCCGTCTCCGTGACCGACACGAAGGTGTCGCCCGCGCCATCGCCGTAGACGAGCTTCTCGACGTGCGTGGGCTTGATCTTGCGGCGCAGGTTGATGATGTTGCCCTCTGGGTCGATGAGCGCCTGGGCGAGGTAGAGCGTGGCGTGGTCGATTTCCGAAAAGCCGAGCGAGACGTAGATCTGGTTGTCGCGCGCGGCGCGGCGGATGCGGCGCATTTCCTCCGAGTCGACGGGCAGCGAGCTCTCGCGGTACTTTTTCAGCATGGGGAGGCTTTGCAGGTAGTTGATTTTCCACATCCAGTAGGGGTAGCCGGGAATCCCTTGTGCGATGGGCTCGGTATGAGTATGTCTTTTCTGGGTGTTTGAAGGTGGGTGAGGGAGTGGTGATGAAACGTACAGACTTCGGGGAAGGCCACCAACTTGCAGCCGGCCTTGCCAGCCTCGTTGATGAAGTTGATGGTCTTTTGCACGCTGGCTTCGAGATCGAACCACTGGATGAACACTTGTCAGTGCCGTATTCAAGCTTCATCACGATGATTAGAGACGAAATCACATACTCCCGGCTCGGAGGTCACAGCCGCGGCCTTGTACTTGGTGATAGCCATTGCGAGCGGAATTTGGTTGATTGATAGAGAAACGAGGAGTCTTTTGTTGGAATGGATGTGTCTCTTGAGGTTGCTGTGAGCCCGAATGTCTGAGTATAACAGACTGCATCGACCCCTTCGCAACTGGAAGTGGTTCCTTTTATACCACGGCTACATGCACCATCTAGCCACGCTTTCTTGATTACCCTCAGTCGCTCTCAGCGTGAGTTCGTTGAAGTCATCGCATCCGCATGATCCGTTCGCTGCCCTCTCCTTCTCGGGATCTGAAGCTGTCGCCGTTGGACAAAGCCAATCCCCAAGCATACCAGCAATGCATCAGGTGTGGAGTTCATGTACATAATGCAACGCAAAGCAACACATCGTTGCTACTCAATACTATTGTAGTTCATGCGCGGGTTGATTCGGGACAGGCGGATTCCATCAGGTCAGACCACTTTTTCTGGGACGATGTGCAAACCCCCCAGCCATCCGATGCGGTCGCCATGTACGGGATGTTCGCTTGCGACAAACATGACTGGAGTAACTTGCTCTAATAATGATTACCCAAGCAGCAAAGTGAAAAATGTCATGTCATTGAGCAAGTTGCAGTAAACCCCGACCGCACGGCCGAGGCTCGGCATCTCTCAAGTGTGTGCACGACAACTTCGGTCTTTGAACTGGAGCAAAGCCCGTGAAACGGCGTCCACCGGGGCTGGAAGTGCGCCGTTACGTGATGAGGCGAGTGTGTACATGATGCAATTCTCGGAACTTGATTGAATATTATCGGACAGGAAACAGACTTGTTCCGGGCACGAAAATAGCTCGGCATTTTAGTAGTCCCAGTGTTCTTCTACAATGTAAATAGTACTCTAGACACCCACAGTTACACAATATACAATCAAGCCACGACTCCGAAAGGATACTTTTATTAATGAAGTGTATTGGCTTGATTCCTATTGGCTAGTTGCGATATATTCATAATATCAATTGATGTACATTGCATGAACAAGTGTTACTACCCTAACTAATCCATTTCATTCTATACCAAACATATAATATGTACTTAACTGTCGCTTAATTTACACACAACCCATGGCTTATGCTTCTGAATGGTAATCGATCCAAGAGGTAGTATGGCTCTAGGATAATATTTGTCGCAAGGAGGCAGATATTTAAATCTTTGTACCACTTTCGAACCTCGATCAAATCTCAATCCTTTTTTTCGACAGCCATAACCCTGGGATCCATGTGAACAGTAGTTCATTATAACCAGGAGATGTTAGCGAATGAGTTCTTGACTGCTGACTAGGAATTTCATACAACAGACAAATAGTAAACAGCTATTCCCCCCACAACGGCTAATTATACGGGCAGCCGGCTCGTCTTCAATGCAATGCCCAATAACGTAGGGCTGCTGAATATATCGGCTACTGTGAGCCCAAGAGACATCTTCCGGACAGCATTGATCATGCGCATCGCTAAGAGAGAATTCCCCCCGCAGCGAAAAAAGTCATCCTCCACTGTGATAGATTCCAGGGGACGATGTAGCACCTCAGACCAAGCGCGCTTCAAGAGAGTCAAGATGGACGGCTGCACAGTCGTGCTATCCTCTGTGGGGGGGAGTGTTGCAGAATCAAGGGGCTTCTTTGAATGAGTAGTTTGCGGATCGCGCGACTCAACATGGTTGAGACTTGGCGTACGAGCTGTCTTTGGGATGGTCTCGCTAGTTCTCAGGCCACGGCTGGCTTTTTGCCTGGGTACCTCAGCGACATCTGGGCTCTGGGTTGGCGGTTGCTCCAGAGATGCTACCAAAGATCCAACGTTCTGCTCTGGATCCTTGATAATGCTTTCCACTACCATGCCAAATAGGTCGTTCACCCTCGACGCAAAGGCGGCAGGTATCTGTGCGTCGTGATACCATACCCTTGACATGAATCGATCATCGTCGTAGATGACTGCAAGGACTAGAGGGAACTATAAAGACATCAGATATCAAAAAACACCTCTGTGCGTCTGGAAGCTCGTACAAACGCTTGAATCACTTACTTCGGACGGATTATCCTCTTTCAACAATGGGCTGACGCTGATATCGCCCCCATCAGCTAGATCGCCAGGACCAAAGCGGACAATGGTTACGGCTGTATTAAAGAGCGGCGCCCGTCTGAAACCGAATGTGTCGACAACCTTACCCAGGGAACAACCGCCGTATTCCTGTGCTTGCGAAGCGTTCTCGAGCGCGCTGCTCAGGAGTTCAGACACAGTTGTGCTGGGCGCCATGTCAAACTTGCAAACCATCATGCTGATCAGCAGCCCCAGTGTCTGCGCGCCATTCTCGACCGCCGAGTGCTGTGACTGGAGACAGCCAAACGCCGATGATTCCATGCCTGTGCATTGGCGCAGCACTATGCCCCATGCAACTTGCACCAAGGTCGGCACCGTGACAGCCTGCTTCATGCAGAACGAAAGCATCGTCTGGGCGTCTTTCTCCCGAACTTGGAAGTAGCTTGCTGTGCTACTGTCTGAGGCGCGTGCTCCGTCCCCGACGGTAGGAATCAGACAGGGGCGTGCGTCGGCAAGGTAGGATGTCCAATACGTCTCCGCCGCCTGATTTTGTGCTTGCAGCCGGGTCATGTACTGCGTGACATCGTGGCCATTGCCAATGGGCGCTGCGTCGGTATAGGCTTGGCCGAGCAGTGCGCCCATCAGACGCAGAGATCTACCATCTACAAGGGCGTGGTTGATATAGATGGTGGCATATACGAGAGAATTCGTGACTTGGAGAATGTGTAGGTGATGCGGCGGCTGCGATGCTGCAAAGTCTGGTCCCTGGAACTCGTCCAGAACCGCTCGCGCCTCCTCCTCGGACCGAGCTGAGCTCTTGGATATGGACGGCGTCGTCTGCTGCAAGATGACTTGCTGGATAGCAGACTCGGGAGTCAAAGCACAACTCGTAAACACAGTTCTGAGGATAGGTTGAGTCTCGCAGAGGGTTTTCCAAGCTTTCACAACCCTCTCAGTGTCCACGTACTCGCTCCCCACACATAGGACGCAAACTGGAGCATCCGTACGCCGGGTTGCCAGCCAAGACGCTGGCCAAACGCCTTGAGTGACGTGACTAAGCTGTGATGCTCGATGACGACGCCCTTGGGCGCTCCCGTGCTGCCGCTTGTGAAGAGGATATAAGAAGCTTGAAGGGGAGAAACAGGATTGTCGTCCACCCAGGCAGTAGCAGGCAGTGAGGACAATAAGCGCGCATCAACTGCCAGAATGTCAACGGCCACCGCATCTGACCATCTTCCTACTAACGCCGGCGAGCACAACACCAGGGCCACTTTGCAGTTGTTGATGATGGCTTCTTGCTGTGGTAGTGGATGCCCCGGCTCAATGGGGACACATGTACCACCCGCTTTCAAGACAGCTAGCTGGCAAACCACAGCCCAAATTGACTTGTCGAACGCGAGGGCGACAGCGCTCTCGGCTGCGACCTTTCTTCTTCGAAGCTCGCCCGCCAGCGTGTCGGACAAATCTCTCAGTTCTCCATAAGTCAAGGTTCCATCAGGGCCGTCAATTGCCGGCTCAGCGTGATATTGTCGCGCATTGCGACTGGATATGTCGTGGAGACATTCAGTGGCCATGTCTGGCATGTTCATGTTCCAACGCATGAGGTCAAGTCGGTCGTGCGAGCTGAGAAGACCTAGTCGGCCGAGTTTTGTTTCCTGTGGCGTCTCAATCAATAAACCCAGGAGGTGCTCGAATTGCGGCAGGATACGGGCCATCTGCGTCTCACACACGACTCCATCGTCAAAGGTGGCTTCAACGGAGATGCCACTAGAGCTGAGGAAGCACCCTAGCGCAAGGCAATATGATCCGTGAGGTTCATACTCGCTCTCGAACTCCAGGATGCTGGGGTGAGACGGGCGGTCGGATAGCGGGACTCGGATATTCAGCAGCGTGGAAAATGCGGATGCGGCTCGCGCAGCCTCGCTGACAGAGCGTATATTTTGCAACCCATAGTGCAAGGCAGGGCTCGTTACCACTGCTCGGTGCTCGCGCGCCTGTTCTCTTATCAGATCCGCGATGGTGGAGCTGGACTTCAGCTTGACTTGTACTGGAATTGGTGTTATCGTAGGCCCAAGAGTGGACTGAAATCGGCGAAGCGCAGGCGTGCGCCCAGAGAGGACACAGCCAAATGCGACGCTATCCACCTTGAGATAGGACGCAAATGTCAACCCCAGTGCTGCTTCAATGTATGAAGGAAGTAGGGTCAGTGGAGGCCGATGGCTACCGAGTGGCAAGGAAAGCGGCTTATTGACCCTCTTGGTAGCATCGGCGTAGTAACCTGCCTTCACCGGAGGGAAGATGGCAGGTCGGCCACTGAACCTTGAGGCCCAGAAAGACCTGGCAGCGCTCTTGTCGATGGACAGGAAATACTCCACAAACAGCTTGAATTCCGCATGGCGCTGTAGTGCCTTGCCAGCGTATGCACTCGAGATGTCGTCAAGAAGCGCTTGCTGCGTGGTGTGATCACTCGGTGCGTGGTGTGCTGTGAACACAAACTTTTGTCCCACAATCGTTGCTCGAACCTGACAATGAAAGTCATCAGGACAAACTGTCACAGTGGTCCGAGAGAGTGACCTACAAGAAGTTGGATATCACCCAGGACCCCGGAGCGCAGGGCTTGGAGCTACAGTCGTACGACCTGATTATTGCTTCCAATGTGCTGCATGCCACGCCAGATATCAGTGTTACGTTGAGGAATGTGCAGTCCTTGCTCAAGGACGGCGGGAAGCTGGCCCTCCTGGAGCTCACTCAGCAGCCTTCGCCCTATACGATGCCTTTCGCCATGCTCCCTGGCTGGTGGCTCGCCAACGATGGCTATCGCTCTTCTCAGGGGCCTCTGCTCTCAGCCACCGGTTGGGACAGTGTACTGAGGACGGTCGGCTTTTCCGGTGTCGAGGGCCACATGAGCGACTTCCCTGGTGAGCCAGAAGAGAACTTTGCCGTCATGTGGTCTACCAAGGTTCCCGCGGTCGCCCACTCGTCTCCTCAAAACTCCAGCATCTGTATCTGCCGGTGTGCCCAGGAAACCGAGTATACAGCGTTTGCAGAGACTGTATCTGCCACTGCTGGCTCACTCTTCGAGTTGCCAACAAGAGTCCAAGACTTTGTCGGAATGGAGACAGACAGCAAGCCGCTCTATATCGTCCTCGACTCCCCTCACCGGAGCATCTTCAACAACACCTCGGCCGAACAGTTCCAGGCCTTGAAAGACTTCTTCTGCCACGCCCATGAGGTACTGTGGGTCTCCTTTGCAGACGCTGAACCCGAATCTGCACTGGCAAAGGGCTTTCTTCGCGGCATGCGCCTCGAGGACACGTCGAGAAGTTTGTTCCTGCTCGAGAACATACCTCGCAACGACACCGGCAGCGCCGCTATTGCTCGCGTAGCTCAGTACCTAAATGATCCAAGTGCGGATACGAACAGCGACCAGGAATTTGTCTTTGTCGACGGTCTGCTCCAGGTTCCTCGCCTTCGGGCGCGCACAACGGCAAAGGACGTCTTTGCTATTGAAGCTGGCTTTTTGGTCAAGGAGAAGCAGGCAATTGGGAGCAGTAAGGACGCGCTAGATTTATCAATTGAATCGATCGGCAACCCAGACTCCATCTACTTCCGTAACGCGGGCGCTCCAAGCGAGCCTCCTGGAGAGGACGAAGTCGTGATACGCGTGGAGGCGGTCGGAGTGAATTTCAGAGACTTGCTGCTTGTCCTTGGATCAATACCCTGGCACAGCCCTGGCCTAGAAGGTGCCGGTAAAGTCGTCGCTGCGGGATCGCATGTCAAGGACCTCCGTGTCGGTGACCGTGTGCTTTCCATAGCACCCCGGGGCGGTGGCATGTGTAACTTCATCAGGTTGCACACCCAGATGGTGCACAAGATGCCCGATGGTCTCGACACAGTCAATGCCGCGACTTTGCCTATTGCGTACTCTACCGCAATCATGAGTCTTGTCAATATTGCTCGACTCCAGAGAGGAGAGTCTGTCCTCATCCACGCTGCTTCGGGGGCAGTAGGCCAAGCCTGTATCATGCTCGCACAGCATATTGGCGCCGAGATCTTTGCCACGGCGGGTACAGAGAAAAGCGCACTTTCTTGTCAGAGACATACCATATCCCACCGAACCGCATCTTCTCCAGCCGCACAGCCAAGTTCAGGGACGCCATCCTGCGCGAGACCAACAACGCTGGTGTGAACGTGATTGTCAACTCCCTGAGCGGAACTCTGCTCAAGCGGACGTGGGAGGTGATTGCAGAGTACGGCAGGTTCGTCGAGCTCGGAAAGAAAGACTTTTTGCAAAACAACAGTCTTCCTATGAGGCCTTTCGACCGGAATTCCAGCTTTAGCGGTCTCGACCTTCACAGTCTGTGTGCCCACAGGCCGCAAGACGTCAAGGCGTGCCTCGCGCTCATTGTACGCATGTTTAGCGAGAAGAGTATTGCGCCAATACGTCCAGTCACGGTTATACCTATCTCCCAAGTAACGTCAGGCCTTAGGCAGCTGCAGTCGGGCCAAAACATCGGCAAGATTGTCCTCACCATAGAGCCTGACGACGTGGTGGAGGCAGAGCGCCCTTCTCCATTGGGGTCTCCGTCGCAGGGTGGCCTCAAGCAAGATAAGACCTACATCATCACTGGAGGCACTGGCGGTATTGGGCGTTCCCTTGCTGCATGGATGGTCCGCGAAGGGGCGAGGAATATCATCTTGCTGGGAAAGAGCGGATCCTCTAACCCAAAGGTATCCAAGTTGTTGAAGCAGTACGAAGGGACCAACATCCGTATGCGTGCCATTGCTTGTGATGTAGGCTCTCGAGGGGACTTAGTACGCGCCGCGGGCGCTATCACAGATCTACCTCCAGTCGGGGATGTCATTCATGGTGCATTGTATCTGCGAGTAAGTCCTCATGGCCCAGTGCCAGTATTTCTTATTATAGTACTGACGTTCTTAATAGGACGCGATATGGGTCAATACGTCTTTTGAGGACTGGCAGAAGATCACGGCTCCCAAGATCCAAGCAGCGTGGCATCTGCATGAGCTTTTTCCCAACCTCGATTTCTTCATTGCGCTCTCTTCCGTGGACGGCATTATTGGCCACCTGGGACAGTCGATATACAGCGGCACTTGCGTAAGTAGCAGCTTTGTTCATTCCCTTCTCTATAAAGAGTGTTCAGCTTCCAGATCCAACTAACCTGTTGCCTTTCCCCTCTTCCATCAGACCTTCCTCGACGCCTTCACACAGTATCGCCTCGACCGTGGACTTCCCGCGACCTCCATAAACCTACCAGTGATAGACGGCGCAGGATATGCCCACGACCGCAACATAGGCGAAAGGCTCAAGAGCTCGATTGGTCTCAAACTCAACGAACAGCAGCTTCTCACGGTGGTGAAGGCAGCCATCGTTGGCCCCTCGTCTGGCCTTTATGAAAAGGGCATAGTCATATGCGCTGCGCCCGCTCGAACTGACAAGGACGTAGTGCCGTATGAAGATGTCAAGGCCCTCGCCGCCCTACGGGTGTCGAAATCTGTTGGAACCGGGAAGAATAGTGCAGCAAATACCGGCAGTAAGGCGCACGGGAACTAGAAAGATGGAAACTTGGAAGAGTTCCCAGACGCCCTGATGGACAGAGTTGCAGCCATCACCATGATTGACAGAGAAGAGGTTACTCTTGAGCGGCCAGTGGATAATTACGGCCTGGATAGCCTGGTTGCTATCGAATTGCGGGACTGGATCAAACGCGAATGCGGCGTTGACCTGGCTCTGAACGCTATCATTGGAGCAGACACCCTGAAGACTCTGGTGGACGATATCATTACCCAAATGCAGGCAGCTGGTCTTGCATGACGGAATGCCAGGTAAAGGAAACATGACTTATAGAGTCCTATATATATTCGGTAGGGTGTCTTGAAAACAATCTTTAACAAATACATGCCTGTATCTTCATGTAATACATTCACTGTTGCGTTTAGCTTCCATTGGCTTGCCCTAGTAATATATCTTTTGGGAATCTCACAGTAATCGCCTCATTCCTAGTTCTTCCTTGTGTTGATATTTGGACAGCTACTATCGTTCTAACTGTAGATAGGAATCACTGTCAGGATTGGTAGAATATTATGACCCACGTCCATCCAGGTTACAGCAATAGCCTGATGTAAAAGATTGAAATCTTGGAAAGTCAACAGAGTGACATGGTTTGTTATAAAAAACATCTACGTGATTACATCTTATGGATGGAGTAGGTTCTGTATCAATTGTCATGGAATTACATGTCGCCTCTGGCCTCAGGATACATCAACTCTTACAAAAGCTGCCAGGCGTAGGTCACATGTGCAGAGGAGAAAGTATGTACGCTTGACGGCCCATGACCAGGCTTGGAGGGTCCCACAGACACAACCCCGTCGCTTCGCTTGAATCCTGCGATATCGCACGCCAGCCTCTGCGGAGCGTTCAAGATCAGCTAAGAATACGAACTTGGAGGCTTGCTAAGGTATAGCGAGGAAAAACCAGAACATTTATCAAGCTAAGATGATCATGGATAGTGGGAGCTCGCAGCGATTATCTTACTCAATTCGTAGAGTCGGGGATAGAACGTCGAGGCCCGTCCGGGTAAACCCACGGGACTGGCGCATGCAACGTGTGCGTGGCAACGAGCATGATTGGTCCCTGCCCACGATAGCCAGACCACATTCCACATTCTCTGTATAAATCTGCATGAGTTGATCCAAACATCGTTCTGAAAAGACGTAAAAGAAGTCAGGCTTCGCCGTCTCACTTCTCACATTCACCATAGCCGTTTACGGCCCACACAAAGCACAAACATCACGACCATCACCAGTGCAAAGATGCCGCCAACCATCCCCGTCCCCATATCGCTCTCCTCCACCCTATCAAATCTCGTCTCGTCACCGCTCTACTTCACAGCATCCCAGACCTTCCACCTGAGCATCTTCCAAGACCTTCACTTTGGTGAAGCAGAATCCACTCTTTGGGGGCCCCTCCAAGACGCCGATACCCTCGAAGTCATCCAAACAGTCCTCGATACCGAGAACAACGCCACACAGCTTGTCGTGTTGAACGGGGATTTGATCACAGGAGAGGACACCTTTCAAGAGAATGCTACCGACTATGTGGATGTGCTTGTGAAACCGCTTGTGGAGAGGGGGTTGGTGTGGGCCAGTACTTATGGAAGTAAGTTTTGTTTGTCTGTTGGCGTCCCGTTGTTGCGGTGTTTGCTCCTGACATGTGTTGTGATTGACTGCTCTTTGGTCGACCCTCATTGATGGCGGTGTGGTGATAATGTGAATAAACTCACAAACATCGAAAACCAAAAAGAAAAACATAAGCTGACAGCGAGAAAAACCACCACAGACCACGACTCGGATTTCAACCTTTCCCGCACCGCCATCTACAGCCGCGAAAAGGCATACCCCAACAGCTTGACGGGCAACATGGTCCAGACCAACGATTCAGGCGTAACCAACTACTACCTCCCCGTCTACGCATACGGCACCAGTGTAACCGCCGATACCGTGCCCGCGCTCCTCCTTTGGTTCTTTGATAGTCGTGGCGGGTAGGCCCCTTTTTTTTGTTTTCCCTTTTGGCTTTCCTCCCCCTGTATTGCTTGTTTGTTTGGGCCAGATCACTACTATCCTTCTTCACTATCCTTTATACGCCCTGTGTCTCTTCGTCCGAGGAACACTCATAGTCAAACTGACACATGAACGCCCACAGCAACTACTACCAGCAACAGACCTCCACCGGCACATCCATCGGCCAGCCGAACTGGGTCAGCCCAGACGTGGTAGCATGGTTCAACTCGACCCGCACCGCCCTGGCAACCCTCTACAGCCCTTGCCCGCTTCCCCCGTCCCTCGCATTCGTCCACATCCCGACAGACGCCTCCCTCGCGTTCCAAACATCGTCATCCTCCTCTGGCGGCGGCGGCGGCGGGGTCGACGCACACAGAGAACCAGGCATCAATGCCGATAACCCGCTGTCCCAGCAAGGGGTCCAGTCGGGGGAAGGGTCATCGCAGACGACGTTTGCCTACGAGGGGCAGGATGTGCCTTTTATGCAGGCGCTGCTGGGGACGGAGAATCTGATGGGTGTGTTTAGCGGCCATGATCACGGGAACGACTGGTGCGCGAAGTGGGATGGGCACTTGGAGGGCATGACGCTGGTGGGGAATGGAGTGGATTTGTGCTTTAGTCGGCATACGGGGTATGGAGGCTATGGTTCGTGGACGCGGGGATCGAGGCAGATCAGAGTGAGCTTGGGGGAAGAGAGTGGGAATGCGGTTGGTGTTGAGACGTGGACGAGGCTGGAGGATGGGAGTGTGACCGGGCGGGTGACGCTTAATGCGACGTATGGGATGGATGAGTACCCCGAGGTGCCATTGACGTATACGAGTGAGTATGATGAGGGTGTTCCGTACACCAAGTGATGGCGCTCAGGTCTGTGGCAGTGGTACTTGGTTATTGTATATAACAGATGCACAGAGTGGTTGTGAAATAACAGAAGTAACCGCCTTGTAATCTGCACGAGTATAGCCTCTTGACTGCTGAAGACCTAACTAACATGCTGTTCGCAACCACAACAATCTTCCGCGACTTCTGATGGATGAAAATCGATCATATATATATGATATGAGTCTATTAAGCGGACGAGTCTATGCATCTAGAACAATATTGCCTTGTCTGTTTGTAATTATTAAGCATATGAACGAAACCACACCCAACCCTGACCGTCATATCGAACAAATCGTGTACGCCATCATCCAGAATGCTTAACCCAGTCCTCAGTTGAATTGAACCCCAGTACGAACTGCCAGATCCCGTATCTTGTCAACGACTAGTTTGACGTCGACGGTTTTGATGGGCAAACGATGGTTGCCCTCCCACTCCACCAGCGTCGTGGTACTGGGATCGCACCATTCCTCGAGGAGGACCTGGTGAAAGCCCAGACCAGGGTCCTGCAGACCGTGAACATGGATAGTGGGAATGCGTAGGAGTCTGTTGGCCGCAACGTTGCTGTCGTAATCGAACCTCTCTTCCTTGCCAAGCCACGGGGCGCCTTCCGGATCATATGTCAGCAGCGGGCCGCGACCCGCCATCAGGACACCAAAGCGGAAGCCGGCGTCGGAGCGGCGCACCCGGCCTAGAGCCTCGGGCTTCTCCTGCTGGCGCAACAGGATACTCGCAGCGACCTTGGCGCCCTGGCTGAATCCCAACACGATTACCCATTCGCCCGTAGCACCGAGCTTGTCGTCGGCATCCATCGCATCGCCAATCTGCTTCTCAATAGCATCCCACGTCTCTCTGGGCTTCTCCTCGACAGCATTGGGTGCCATGGAATACGTCCAGCGCTTAAAGGGCCCGCAGTCGGCAAAGACAGAGAGCACGTCTGGTCCCGGAAATGAAGGAAACGGAGCCACGGCATAGACAAGGCGGTATCGTGACTTGAGGTGGAGGGAGATGGAGCGGCACTGCATGTGAAAGATGGAGTGGTTGGTGCCGCCCCCATGCAGACAGAGGATGCGTGGAAGATGCAGAGTTGAGCTGTCTGGGGCAGGCGGCGGGTCGACATCCCCAGTAGGATAGCCATTACTTGAGCCGTTGCCGTTCATGGTGGTGAGAAGTTGGGCCGGTGACTTGTTTTATTTGCTAAATCGGCGGTTTCGTGCTTATCGTCCAGGAAGCCGAGGATGATAGTTTCACGTGTCGGTGACCGTCGGGCTGTTGATGATTTGGCCGGTTTTGGTGGTTGTTTGGCCGCAAAGCGACAGATCAGTTGGCGGTTGTCTAGGTGAATCTGGATCCGAACAGCTACGGGTATGGGGAGCTGGATTTGCAGAAGGAATGAAGTCGTGTTTGACAAGGGAGAAAGAAGCTGGGGATAGAAGGGGAGGTCCAGCTGTCGGTGGCTTCTAGGTACTAGATCGATTGCTGAGTCAGCTCCATAGCCTCCATCTCAACTCTTTGCCTTGGAGATTTTTGCCGCCACGACGAAAACGGATTATGCTGATACTGCTGATGAGCATCAAAATCTCATAGACCCTTGTATATCATCGACCGAGAAAGAACTCGATGGTCAGCAACATCTTGCTAAAATCTCCTGGAACCGGGCACACGGAGCGCCGCAGAGGAGACGAGTCATTTGCACCGACAGGGCTGCATCTCGCAATCGTGGCACGCTGCTAAATAAGGCTTGCTATTGGGTAATATTTGGCCGTCAGACTGCAGATTTCGGTGCGGAAAGGAACAGATCACACCATGGATGCTGGTGTTGCACATCAGAGAATCAACGCTTGTTGAAAGCATATCAATTTCACAGCAACGGGAATTCAAGGGTCGCCCGCCAAGCATTCAGGGCGCTGTACTCAGGTACCTGTTGCTGTGGACATTAGTATCACCAATTTCACTCGTTGACTAATCAAGGCGCAGGGATACTGTGATACGATGTATGCATGATCCATATGCTGGTACAGTGTGCAAGGGTACTGTCTCCTACCCTTTCGTCGACCCTGTAAAACCCTGCACTGTGGACTCACCTTTTTTTTGAAGAATCGGCGATCCAGCTTCTGATAGCCCGCTGCTTGGCGCCAGTTTTAAGTTCAACAGACTGTTCGGGTACCCTTGCAGCGCACCTGCACACAGCCAGCCTCTATAGACCCAGCTCTATAGACCCAGGCAGGCCAGGTATTCAAGTACCCTGTGCGACAACAGATTACGCATCTCAGCCCTGCCAAATCACCCACCTCATCAGTCCCTCACATGCACCGAGAGATAGATCAAACAATGTACGACACGCCTCGTTCGCAGCGCTACCAACATTCCAATCCGCATCTTCGGCCTCACAACCACCACAGCTCAGCCCCCACTCTTTGATTCAAACCGGACACCGCCGGCTTGCGCCCCACCTGCTGCGTATATCGGGCCCGGATCAAAGCATCGACAGGCGCCCGCCGTCTCCTCGGCCGCACTGGGCCCGGCCTGACCTTGACAGTCCTCCTCGATCCCAGTGCCCACGCGTCTGCTCCTGTTGCCGTACTTCGCTCATTCACACCCTGACACCATGACGGAGCTTGCTGCTGCATCGCACTCTGCCGGCGTTGGTGCGCCTCCTGGCGGACAAGGCGGGGTGGCTCGAAAGAAGTTCGCCGTGCCGCCTGTCAAGGCGGCCTGCCTCGCTTGGTGCGTTATGCCGCCCGTCTTCACAAATGGCACATGCTGCGCTCCGTCTGCCCTCCTCTGCCGTCTCCACTGCTGACGATGCTATTCCAGCCGAGCTGCCCGGACCCGCTGCGATGGCGCCAAACCATGTGCAACTGTACGTCTGTGGTTGGGTTGAGCACTCTTGTCCCTTTCTTTGCTCGCGCTATCCTCTGCACCGATTCTCAGGTCGTCCGGCTGACTATTGTCTTGTCTATAGTGCCAAACCAGGAGTCGAGATTGCATCTACCTCCCAAGCAGACGGGGTGGGCCGCGATGCAGGAAGAAGCCGCGACCTGACCAGGACGTAATCGAGGATCGCCAGCCCAAAACTATTCCCCAAAATGTTCTGTCCGTTTTATCACAAGAGCCTACGGATTCACCTCGAGAGGGTAAGTCGAATTCTTGAAATGGAAACCATATTTGCAGAGGTATACTGACCCATCGTCTCTGCGGCTCTATGCAACAGTCTCTGTCCAAGATTACATCGACCCAGGGGCTGGCCTTAAACAGCTCGAGGACTGGGTTCCTGACAGTGACTTCATCTTTGACAGTCTATTCATGAGCAGCATAGACGCCAGTGCTGCCAACGGGCTGTCATCGGACGCCATCAAAGCTGCTACCTCGTCACAAATGGGCCCGATGGTGAGAGCTTATCAAAGTGACGCCGCAATGTGAATATGCCCCTTCCCACCCATCCCCATTGGTGAACAGCACTTGTGTTGACTATCCTGGCGTCGTGTCCTCAAACCTCTAGACTAGACGCATACTATGTCTTCATACATCCTTATCTTCCCGTTCTACCGCCACCGTATACCACACCTATCGATAGACCGACTCTACGCCTACAAAACCAACTCGATGTCGGCGAGACCGCTTACGAGCCTACTTCTCCTCTGGCTTTGGCTATCTCGGCAATACTGGCTCTGATTCCATGTCCAGAAGACGAGTGCCACATGCAACCGGAGTCGCAGATCTTTAGGCGAAAGTACGCCCAATTCTTTGCACAGTCTGCGTTTGAAACGATCGAAAATGACGATGAAATCCCCGATTCCGCCACCGAGCCTACCAGAGCCCTTAGTGAAGAGCACAGGCACAATTTTCGCCTGCCCTTCCATCCTCAGGTGCCTGCCGAGCTTGAGAAGATCGTGGCCCTAGCCGTCCTCAGTGTCTACGAGTACGCTCAACGCGGCAACCTCAAAAAGATGCAGAACCGCGCAGGTCAGGCTTTGATGGCCGCCATGGATCTCTCTCTCCACTCTTGCACGATACAGGACGAATTTTCTGAAGCAAGGCGGCGTGTCTGGTGGATTAGCGTATGAGCCAATCCTGACTCATCTATCTCACTGCCCATCCATGACTGACGTGGGACTTGTCTTTTTTAGTATATTTGTGCTTCGCAAGCCAGCATCGTGAACAATACGGTACGCATCTCTACCTGTCGCCTGAAATCCTCATCCAAGCTTGACCGCTGACAAGAAAATAGAAACCATCGTTCATGGTCGTCTCACCAACCTACACTGCTGAGCTTCCGACATGTCTGGCTGATCCCGAGGTGAGATTTGTGGCCGACACTTCCTTTTTTTCCCCTTAAGAACTTACCTCTCACTAACCCGACGTACAGGCTTTTCCAATCTTTATGCAAGCCCAGCGCGCCATACTTGCAGCCACGCAATTTGTTATTGAGCTCAACAAGGCCATCAAAGACAATGCCGATATGGCTCCGATACATCGAAAGATGACAGAGCTCGAAAATTCTCTTGAGCCATTACTAGCGCGCAGCGAGCCATGGCTGTTACCAGCGACAACGACATCGCCCCTCGACCCTGCAGAGGCAGTGTTGGCACGGTCGCTCAGGTGCATGGCAGCAATCAAGCTCAACAGGTACGTCTTTTCTTGAGCCATCACAATCATGGGCCAAGTCTAACACAACCCACCAAGTGCTCGAATCAAAGTACATCGTTACTGCGCCTTCTTTGACATACCCGTGTTTTCTGGAAAACACTGCGACCTCAAGTCCTTGAGAGCACGCGACAGCGGCGATGACATTCAACAATGGCCCATGTGTTCCTGTAGCTCTTTTAGCCCTTACCCAGCCAGTGCAAGTACCCCGACAAGCAGCTCGCAATCAACCGGCCTATCACCTGCTTCGGATGGAACTGGGACAAGGATGAGCACGTCCGGTCCGAATCGAGCACCTACACCCCCCATGGGCACACCTGCTGCCGCCGCGCTTGCTGGCTCTTTTCCCTTTACTAGCCATCAATCCGCCAAGATCTGCCTTCGCAGTGCACTCAACATTGCGCGCTCGTTTGACGAATTGCCGTATCCGAACCCCACAGGGACGCAGCAGCCTCTTGGCCCACCCGTATTCCTCTCGCCTACTTCGGGAATCGTCTGCCCTCGAACCATGCCTTCGTTTGCGTGTTGCGCAATGCAGTGTGCATATGCATTATTAATGGTCTTTCAGAAGACCACGTCGCTGTACCCATTCGCAACAGACGCGTTGGGAGGCAGTCTTGGCGGCGGAGCTATGGGATATGGTCAAGTGCCCGCAGACACCAAGCCTGTAGTTGTGGGCAGCCTGCTCGTCCGGTTGCAGCAGGGTTTGATGAGCATATATGCTACACTGGAGAATTATTCCACTGCCTTTGAGGCTTTAGGTGGAATGAGAGGTGTGTTATTTCTCCTTATTTTGTGGTGCCAGGTGCAAACCTGCTTTTCTGAAATTCAAAATCTGACAACTTGACAGATCAGATACGGATCGCCATTGGCGAGTCGCAATTACTCTCTTTAGGGTGAGGAAGATTTAGTTCCTATAGTTGAAGCCTACAATCCAACGACAATCATCCTGAAGACGACATTGGAGACATCTCAATCACTGCCCAAACGGACACTAGCACTGGCAGTACGATCAGTGTGCCCGAATGCAAATTTGCATTTCAACTTGATTACGTACGCTATCTTGGCGACTTTCTGGTGCATTCACTAGCGTCACCTGCCAACGAGTAACGCCAACACGTAAACCAAAGGCATTGGATATCTGATGTGCATTAAAGGCAGGAGCGCAGGTTAGTGTCATTGAGTCGTGGCTATCTCCGGGCAAAGTGGTGGATAATTTGCTAACAAGGACAGGCGACTATCTTATCAAGTATCGACATGCATTAAGGAGATTTTCCTCTGGTATTGGTCCTTAGTTGAGCATAAGACGTTGATTTTGAATATGAGTTTGCTTGCATGTGAAGTTCACCATTGTCGATCAGAGGTATGTACTGGAGAAACTGGCAAGACTATAGCTGTCGAGTGGCCCCATATCTATTCTGGCCACTGAAACAACACTCTTCTCTTGAGGTTTGAAATTTGATATATTGATTCAACTGTATTCGGACCCTTTTGCAGTAGTCATGAAGCCTGTCTTGCTTTTTGATGCTTTGAATATATGGATATCTACGATGATGCGCCTCTTCAACTTATATGCACCTGTGTAACTCGCAAGTCACGATTTTCCGCCTAGCACCCCTCTACGCACGGTGACCGGAGCGTCGGCAAGTGCTAAAAATACAATCCAACCCCAGTCCAGTGCTTGTGAGGAGTTCCACCCCCAGCCACCGGCTGCGAGGATGCAGGCAGTCGTGGAAAGTGGCACTTGGGATTGGCGGGCGTTTGCTGCAGCAAGCACCGCATGGTAAAGTACCACGTACATACTATAGTCCAGGCCTGGCTGACGTTGCGATGTGGTTGTCTTGCAGTGGCTGGGCTGGGGCTGGGCTGGGCTGGTCTGGATCAAAGTCAGGCGTTGTAAATGCCAATGGTAGTACAGAAAGAAAATCGATCCTTTCTTCCTTTTTACCATTTTTTTTCCCACCTGCCCATTTCGACGGGAAACGAGGCAAGACGAGATTGTCGGGATCCATCTTTCGCTCTGCAACATCTTTTGCAATTTGCTCTTCACCAGCGAACATTTCACTCGTTCGACGGTTCGTACGCCGTACCTGATCGGTACCTTGGGCCCGACGCAAACCGCAACCCCCCACCCCCCCCCGGGGGCGCGCCGCCTGATTATTCACGACGAAACGTTGACGCGACTTCGCAAACGGGTTGAAGGGACAGTACAAACGACGGAAGGCTTTTCGCGTTGCGATTTATTTCACGGTTCGCTGCGTCGGCGAAAAGTAAACAGGGATCGACAAACGCCGTGTCTTGCGACGAATATTCTCAAAAAGGCGACAACCATTTAGTCACGCTGATGTCTGGCATCGAGTAACTGGCTTCCGCTCTACTTCTTGCCCATTTTGCGCTTCCACCTCAAGTGCCCCCGACAAGCCGACTCCAAGTGAGAACGAACGAGACGCGCGCGATTAACTTCCATCTGGCAAATGAACAAACGAGCGAGCGAGCAATAGAAAGACAAGGTCGGTTTTTTTTGCGCTCCAGTTCACACTACTCGCGAATCTCGGTGACGACGACGACAACGATCCTTGCGTTTGGGAAAGCGCAATCGAAATCGAAAACCGGCGAAGTCGTTGAGATCTACGCGCGGCGTTTTTGGCGATTGAATTCTTGACATTTGAGATTGAAAAGAACAGACGACTGCGCCCGTGCCGGTGCCGGTGGTAAGGGATTTGTCAATTGTTTGGTGGCTGGGCTGGGTGGGCGGCGTTGGCAATCTGATCCCCGTTCGCGTCGCAGGGAACCTCGGTCGAGGCCGCAATCGCAACGCGCGACTTTGAACCAATCCAGGGAAGTTTGTTCAGCATTGAATACAAGCAAAAACTCGTCCAAGAAGAAAAGGGAGGGGCCATCAATTCGGATAAAAACGGTCAAAGAGAAGCAGGCGCTTTTCCGCCAAAGGAACGCTCGAAATCGCAGAGCCCAAAACACACAATGCCTACCGATTCCATGACAGAGAGCTCGGTTGTGTACGAGCGGCGCGTTGAGCGCCTGCACAAGTACCACTGGCCCGCAATCCAGCTCAACATCTGGATGCTCTTTATGCTCGTTGCGTCTTGTGCAATCATGGGTATTTTTGCGAGTTTTGTGCAGACGCAGGGGCAGTTATTATTAGGTGTGCCGTGGTAAGCTTTTGTTTTGTTGTTTTTCCTCCTCTTTTTTTCCTGTCTTTTTTTTCGGCTCGAAGACGCCGAAAGCCCTCCTCCCTCCACCATTTGCGCCCCTTCTCCCTTCCTTTTTAATCTACAGAAATGATGCCCAGGCTAAATCAAACATTGTGTGCGCACAACCTCACACATATAGGTACTTCCCCTACTTCATCACCGTCGCAGCCCTGACCATCCTCTTCATCTGGCTCATGCTCTGGCTCATTTTCCAGCGCCGCCTGCTGCCCTCCATCGTCATGATTGGCGGGTTCATGCTCTTTGTGCTCTGGCTCGTGGGGCTCATTGTCGTGTCGGTGGAACTGTGGGGCCCGACGGGCAGCGTGGCCAGCGTGTGCAACACCGAGGTCTTCAACAAGAACCCGACGGGGCAGACGCTGCAGACGCTCGCATGGCTGCAGCAGCGGAGTATTTGCCAGAGTTGGCAGGCCGTCTTTGCGCTGGCGCTCGTGGGCGCGATTTTCTTGCTGTGGATTATGGTTATGGCGTATCAGGTTTTTGCCATGGATCGGTGATTGCGGCGTGGGATGGTTGGGGTGTGGTGGTGAGAGGGGAAGAGGGAGTTTAAAGAAAATCTTTGGTGTACAGAATATTCTTTCGAGTCGAGTGTTTTTTTTTCTTTCTTTGATTGCGTCTTACACGTATTTTTATTTCGTTTATATGGGTCCATGATAACTCTGGGTTATTGGTTTAAGGCCAAGAAGGTGACGATTTGGTCTAAGAATGGGTGACGAGCGAAAAGGGGACAAGAATTTGATGGATTACATCGTCATGGTTGATACCAAGACTTCGCTCAGGCAGATCACCAATGAACGCGGAAACAAATGGACTTGAAGTGCACAATTAAAAATATATCAGAAGCGAGTAGGAACAGTGTACAAGCAATGCGTCTCGTCGTCTAACGCATTATCATATTTGGTATCAATACCTATAGGTTTACCGTCCCTTCCATCCATTCCAGCCCGGGGATTTCGTGCCCCAAAATCGTCCCACAAAAAAAAGGGAAAAAAGTCCTCATCCGTCATCATATCGTATCGTTGCCAGCATGCGTCTAGTTGGAAATCTTTGGGTTGACCTGCTTGCCGGTGGCCTTCTCGTACAGGCCACGGGCGCCGTCGGTGATCTTCTCAGAGGTGTTGCGGTCGAGAGGGTGGCCTGCTTTCTTGGCGCCCATGTCGAAGGCTGTGCGTTATGGGTAGAAGGCATTGTCAGTCTTGTGGCCATCATTGTTTGGAGAGGCGTACCGACGCAACATGTAGTAGTTGCAGGCAGGAAATGAGGCTATCAGGTGCTGAATGAGTGAGAGACGACGGTTACTCACCCTTGTCGAGGTAGTCCTCCTTTTGCGCACCGCCAGCCTGTTGCTGGGGAGCGGCAGCGCCGGTGTTACCGGAGGAGCTGAAGGCGTTCTTGAGTTGATCCATTATAGGAGTTTTTGGATGAATGTGGCTTGAGATGAGTTGGGTTGGACTGAATTGCTTGGCTGTAGGTAGAGTTTGATGTTTGTAGTTGGAGAGTTCAGTGTGGATGGCCAAATATCAAGGGACCAACAGGCTGTGATATATATATGTCTGTGGACTTCCTTCGGCAGTTGAGAGCTGGCGGTTGGCTGTTGGCTGGTCTCGTTCCCGAACGGGCTGAGAAAGCCACTGACATGATTCAATCGCAGCCATTACATCACCGGTGACCGCGTGCCTGGGGTTTCGGTCGATGCTTGGTCTTACTGGCGGGGTCCGCTCAAGTTCTCTTGTGCTAAGGCCTTTCTTGGCTGGAATTGCACGCTCAACAAGGCCACCAAGAGTCTTGGCAGTGGGAGAAAGCTTGGTTTTTGGCTTCGACAATGCTGCTTACTATTGCATGTTTGTATCGCAGGCCTGGCTGGGGAAGGGGCCAGGGAAGGGCGATGCCTGCTGCGGGTGGTTTGGGGGGTGGAAACGGGCCTAAGCTTAGTTGGGCTTGGACCCTGCAGATCGGCTCGCTACGTCATAGCATCTTTACAGAGGACTGCGTATACATAGTATGACCAGAGTACGTACCCAGGCAGGTACCTCTGTATATGGTAATGGGTGGGTTGCGTGGGGATAAGGGGTTTGATGGGGTTGATGATACAGAGGGTGAGGAGATTCCAGTGCATGAATAAGCAAATAGTGAGATTTGGGTGATGGATGAGTCCCAAGGATGTGCGTAAATGGGGTGGTGAACCCCCGTCTCATGTTCTTCTGCCTGCCTTTCCTCTTGCGTCACCAAGATGAAGCTATTCCCAGCCTTGCAGCTTAGCCGGCCTCATCGACGGCTTCACTCAAGACACTCTTGTGCTGGGTATACATCCACTGGCAACCGAGACCACCTGCTGGTATACACCCGCCCCTCTTTCATCACCGCCAAAAGATGCTCTTCCGGCCTCTCCAGCACCATAACATCCTCCATCGGGTTTGCATTCAACACCAGCAAATCAGCCACAAACCCTTCCTCCACCCGCCCCAGCCTGTCTTCCTGGCCCAGCATCCTCGCCGGATTCACCGTCGCATGCCGCAGCACTTCGTCGTCGGGGAGCACCCGCGCCCGTAGCCCAAACTCCCCCAGCTGCTCCCCCCCGAGCAAGCCCAGCAAGTCACTGCCCAGACACATGGTCACGCCCGCCGCGTGCGCCACCTGGACACTCTCCAGCCCAGCGCGCAGCACGGCCTCGTTCTTGGCGCGGTTCGCAGCCGGCAAGAACGCCGCGTACTTGGGATCCGCCATGGCTTGGTACGTCACCAGCGTCGGCGTCAAATACACCCCCCGCTCCGCCAACAGCCGCGCCGTCGCCACGTCCAGGAAGTTGCCGTGCTCGATGCCCCGGACACCGGCCTCCACGGCACGCCGAATCGCGTTCGGCGTGTACGCGTGCGCCGTGGCAAAGGTATCCGCCGCTTCGGCCACTTGCACCGCGGCGCGCATCTCGTCCGCCGTGTACTGCACGCTGCCGAGCTTGTCCGTCGGCGAGGCCACCCCGCCGCCGGCCATGAGTTTGATGAAATCCGCGCCTTGCCGGAGCTGGCTGCGTGCTGCCTCGAGCACAGCGGGCACGCCGTCGGCCACAATGCTGAGTGTTGCGGTTCCGTCGTTCCCGCCACCACCACCACCACAACAACCACCGCCCCCAGCAGCTGGATCGTAAGCTCGCCTGCGGTCTCCATGTCCGCCCGTCTGGCTCAGCGCGTGGCCTGCGATGAACAGCCGCGGGCCCGCAAAGACACCCTCCGCAATCGCCTCCTTGAGCGCAAGGGATGCACCCCCGCAGTCGCGGGCTGTGGTGAAGCCGCGCTCGAGCATCGCGCGCGCCCAGAACGGCTGCCGGAGAAGAGACACGTCCCCCGGTACGGCTATGGTAGATTGCAGATCTGGCTCGCCGGGGACAGAAGTCAGGTGCACGTGCGCGTCGATGAGCCCCGGACAGAGGTATTTGCCCGTGCAGTTGATGTAGACGTAGTCCGTATTGCTGTCATCCTTGTTGCACAGCGGGACGGCGGCAGCGGAATCGTCGTCGGTGCGGGTGGGCTGGAGCGAGGCGATGGTTCCATTGGCGAGTTTGACAGTGTAGTTGTAGTGGACTGTGCCGCGCAAGGTGTCGACTACGTTGATCCCCACAAGGCAATACGAGCGTGGGCGGGCGGGGGGGAGCCAGGGCTTGGTGATTGATTCTGGGATGCCGCTGCTGAGTGTATTGTTTGTGGTGAACTTCGTGGTGGTGGTGTTGTTGGTAAGACTGAAGTCGGAGGGCCCCGCTTGCTGGAAGTGCGACGGATGGCGAGTTCTCATGGTTGATATAATCACCACGGCTACTTGTGGCACAGCTTGTGGATAGTGAGGTGTGGAATCTTCAAAAGATTGCAGGAGAATGAGGCAATGCCGCAATAAAGGCTCCTATGTGAAGGTAGGCAGGTTTACAGAGGTAGGAGAGTGACTGATATCTGCTGGCTTTGTGGAGGAGATATATAGATTTGCGACCAAGCATATAAACGCTGATCCGGCACACCCACAGGAAGACGATGCCGGAAGGCCGGATATGAATGACAACAGCACCTATTGATAACATTAAATCTGTGATCTCAAACTCATCCCAAGCAAAGATAGAAAAATCGCGAAATGGACTTCTGTGCACCAGAGAAGCCAATAACGAATATATAATATATATATCATGCCGGCGTTGGCATGTAAAGCCAGCTGGATGATCAATTCCAGATATCAGATTAGCGATAGTGCTGAATATCAGGTTAGGCATATGGATGTGAGCTCAACTCTCGCCGAGCTTGTCAGATATACCGACTGCGCCGCCTTTCAGGGAACCGACAATATCTTCGGGGTGGTAGTTGGAGCCTGGCAGCCTCTGCTCACTGTCGTGCCACGGCGGGGCCATCTTCCAGAACCCTACTGGCCCCCATAAATCCTCCCACCACGACCTCTCTAGCAAGTCTGTTGGCACAGGTGGCACAACAATTCCGCGGCCCGTCACTTCGCGCTCCAGCCACGGCTTGAGCTGTTCAAACAAGAACACCCCGATGGATAGCTCACCCAAGCCTTTAAGCGCACACAGCGCCGTAGTAATGTCCACATAAAACTCGTATATCCATTTGTACTGTTCCAGTTCCTCCTTGATGATGAGCACATCTTGCTCATCTTCGGGCAACATGCCCATATCGGGGTCTGTGAGGAAATACGCGTCTTCGAACACCTCGACATTGAGATGCAGCTGTGACGCCTGCGTGTTGGCGGCCAGCCATGCGACTACGGTGCGCCACTGTGCGAGGACGTCCTGCTTGGCAAGCTGTGGGCCAGGCGTTGAGTTCTTTGCAAGCATGTCGAACTGCGTTCGCGTGTGCTGGGCGTCCGAAGGAATCCAGGCGGTGCACTGAGCCTGGCTGATGGTGATTTCAAGGTGGCGGCACGCTGGGCTGACATTGCCGCGGCCGTCACGGGGGAAGATTTGACCAAGAACGGACAGTACGTCGACGAAAGAAGCGCAATGTAACATGAAACGAGCGTTGGGAAAGAAGACTGCTTGGGCCTCTGTACGCATCAAGCGGTCGACGCTGAAGAGGGCGGTGGGTATGATGCGGCATCTACAGGGAGGAGAATGTGTGCGATGGGCGCGGGGGGACGGGCTGGCGGGTGTTTTGTCTGTTTGTTAGTGGGTAGGAACTTGCCCAAGCCAAGTGATGGGCACGCAAAATCTACACACCACAGCTGGAGCGCGGGGACATGGCGATGCGTGGGACCATGCTCGCCCCGTGCGGCACAGGGCACAATACGCAAGTATGTGAATCGAAACTCGTAGCCGCCTGTTTCTGCAGGGCCGAGATGCGTATAGTTGAGGATGGCCAGACGAAGTTCTGCCGGCAGGGAGCGAAAGTTGGCTGGTGGATGGCTGGGCCTGGCGTCCATGGTCACTGGTGGCAGCAGGTTCTTGGACCTGGAGGCTATTCCCAGGCCCGCAATTGCAGGCAGAGTACTATGATGGGAAAATAACAAATGGGCTGGGAGGACTCCCAGGGTTGCACTCCTTCCTTCTGTTAATGCCTACCTAGCTAGGCACTTAGACAGGCAGTGCTTATCTAAGAATAAGGAAGGCATAGTACATTGAATCGATACCTAGCTACTTGGAGTTGATAGGTCAGCAATCCATACTGCTATAACAGGTCTCCTACTTCATCAGCCTCAACGTTCACTTCAAAAAAGTCGCGTGGAGACAGGCTAAGCCGGGGCAGTTCCAGAGATCGGGTCGATCAATACCATGGTGTATTGATGGGGTGCCAAAGAGGTCGAAACAGGAACCGTACTCAGTCTGGCGAACGGTCCGATTTATCCTGCAAGAAAGCCCAACTTTTGATGGGAAAAGAGCCAATATCCATCTTGGGCTGCCATTTGCCAGTTGCTCTTACTCGTAATTGCCGAATGCGCATTGATGCCCGTAAAAGTTGGTTCCCCTGGGCCTTGTTATATGATGATGCATGGTACTCCGTACTATGCTTTACTCCATCTAGATGGCAGTGGAGTGCTGTGCCAGGTGCGCGAGGGTGCCTGTGTGAGGTACCTAGATGCTTGTACCTTGCAGGAGTACCTACCTACCCCTGGCAGCCCTGGCAGTCCTGGCCACTGGCACCCCTAGCCTGCATAAGTACCTAGGTATCTGCTAGATGCCCCAGCAGCTTTCGTCAAGCTGCAGCACAGCAGCGGGCATGTGCTTCTTTGTCACCAACCACTCATTGCCTGGTCAACAACAACAACGCCCACAATTCGGATCGCTCCCAACACACACCATCACGCCGCTCCCTCTCCCTAACGGTGATCCTTCCACAGCATCTACGGAGCCGCTAACAGTCGACCCCCGAGACCAAAGAGACAATACCATCTTAAATCCCATCCAGCAGTTCGCACACGCCCCCTGAGCAGCCAGCAGCTCCCTGAACCAGCGCGAGACCAGCCGAGATCACCACGGACACACACGGTTCCCTTTGCGCACCAAGGACCCCCTGCCCAACCCCCTCTGGCACACCCTTCTATCTCAAGCCCGTACGAACGAACAGCGAATAGACCCTGCGTCACCGCACGGAACCGTCCCCAACGACGCAAAGGCGCCCACGCGCCTATCGGGCGGGACAAAACATATGTCCAAAGGCCGCTCTGCGCAAGATTCACACGGCAGCGAGACAACTTGCCCAAGATGGATGATAGCGGCGACCTCTCTGACATTGCTGCTGTGGCTGCTTCGAGGCCTCTGCCCCCGTCGTCCTCGACCAACACACTTCCGAGCAACGCCCCCGAAGACGACGACCTCGACTACGAACACCTTGAGCGCCACTCCTCGCGCCCACTTACCGCACACCGCGTCCAAGACCATGATCCACCCTCTGAGGAAGAATGGCCGGATCATCTCGATGAAGATGGCCAAGAACATGACGTGCCCACGCCGACCCACGAGTTCGAATTCGACCCTCCAGCCAGGCTCAATACTGCCACGATCCCCGACTTGAGACCACCAACCGCTACACAACGTCAGCAACAGCAGCAACAGCAACAAGATGTAGACACAGACGAGGCACCCTCCACAGGAGATCGCACTCCTTACGAGGGCGCCAGCTATTTTCCTCCCCACGACCCCAACGATTCGTACACAGCGCATGCGGTGCGAGACCGTCTCCAGGACGTGGAATCCAGCTTCGTGTCGCCAGTCTCTCCGCTGCCAACAATCAACTCGGCAGGCTTTGACGACACTTTTATATTTGACTCGCCCTCCAAGCCCCCCAAGTCGGGCCCTCCTTCCTCGACCAAATCCGTGAGCCCCATGCCCCATACTGCGCGACAAGACGAGTCCTCGCTACCCAAGATGGCCCCGCTCCGTCAAGACACAAACAAGAGTCCACTCTCAAGACGAGAAGCCGATTCCGAATCACAAAGTACCAATACTCGAGCCAACACCTCTGCGCTTGAGGCGTTTTCATCCCCGCCCCCTGCTCTCACGAATTCCAGAGCCATGTCGAGACAGAGCAATGCCCAAAGCGAATCACCCCAAAACAACGATGCTTTGCCGGACAATGGTGGTCACTCACCAGAAGAGCACAGAAAACCTACGAATGACGACAGCCTGCACGCCAGCACCGCCCTCCCGCCGCCCTCCATGACCCTTCCCTATCGGACACGAGAGCAGACCATACCCACGATCAATGTTGACGCAGCAGGGAATACACCTGGCAATAACTTCAAGAGTGGGAATCGACCAACATATCTACGCAGTCGTATGTCGAGTCATCGATCCTCTGACTCCGATTTTGCCCCAGGAGACGTGGAAAGTGACGCTACCATTGGCACAGCTGATCTTCGCGCGGACTATGCGCTGCAGTCTGGAGGTGCTGTGCCAACGATCAACATGTCTCGTAATAGTAGCGTGAGCAATATGATCACGCGGCAAATCAGCATGGGCAGTATGGTATCGGACTTTCGCGAGGACTCGACGGGGCGTATAGGCCTCGAGCCTCTGGAGCCATTGAACGAGGACGACGATATCCCCTTTGCGTCCGAGCAGCTCAAGACACCAAGAGGTCCCAGGCAGTCCTTAACCGAGCCAACCGACACGGTGATTGCAAGACACGTTAGGAACGTACAGGTGCCAGAGTCTTTGGCTAGGGAATACAAGACAAAGAGCGGCCTAGTGACCCCCAGAAGGAAAACGTCCGAAGTCAACTTGAATGCCAGTGCCAGCAGCAATCGCACCGGTAAGAACCTGACTCTCAAGGAGCAAAGCAGCACCATTGAGCGCTTGTCCAAGGAAAACTTTGACCTCAAGCTCAAGGTCATGTTTCTAAGCGACCGACTCGACAAGCTCTCTGAAGAAGGTATTAAGGAAATGATCTCGGAGAATGTCGAGCTTAAGACGAGTCTGGCCGTTCTTCAGCGCGACAACAAGGTTCTACGCCGCCGTGTCAAGGAGTTGGAGAAAAAGGTGAAGGACGACGATGAGCGGCCTGGAACGGCAAAAAGCGGCGCGTCCTCAACTGGCCAGACGGCAGGTGATTATGAGCAGCAGGCTGCCAATGAAGAGGAGCTGCTCTACCTGCGCGAGCGGGTCGAAGAGTGCATTGCGGAAATTGAGCGTCTAAGGCAGGAGAACCTCGGTAAGGAGGCAGAGAAGCGACGCATGGCCGAGGTGGTAAAGAGTTTGCAGACGCTTAATGAGAGTCGTATGGGAGAATCACTCGGCCAGGACGACGAGACTGAAGTATGGAGAGAGCTCTACTCCCAAGAGTCACTGCGTAGGGAGCAGGCAGAAGACGACAACCAGAGAGTCGGCGACGAGAATAAGAGACTACGCGACGAGGTCTTTCGTCTCAAGCAAGAAATGGCCAACAACACAACCAGCTCGGGAGGCAACTTGACCGGAAGTGGCATGCATCATACAACAAACATTTACAACATATCACGAAAACCCAGAGGTGAATCGCCCTCGCGGTCCAAATCGAGAATGTCTGAGTCGGAGACCATGACGAATACCATGAGCGTGAGTGTCACGCTTGTGGAAGAGCTGCGTCGTGAAAGCGAGCAGTTACGACATGAGAATGCTGAGCTGAGGCGCGAGGTGGGGGCGCAGACCTCCATGTTAACGTCGAGAAATCGAGAAAAAGAGAGGCTCTACCAGGAGATTGAGGATCTGAAAATGGCACAGCGTCGTAGTGGTACGGCAGGATCAACACTGGACAGTATTCTCGAGCGCTCCGCGTCTCGCTCTGGAATTCACGACCGGCCCATGTCGCGTGGGAGCCAAGTCACCCGTACGGCCACGCTCGACGAAGATCCGGAACGGGAAGAGCTGGAGAATAAGCTAGCCGAACTGCGTGACAAGCTCAATGCCGCAAAGATGCAGAACCAAGACCTGCAGCAGGAACTCAATGCATATGTGGAAGAATATGAAGCAGAAGGAGAGGCCAGAAAAGAGGTGGAAGCGGCGGCCCTGCAAATGCAAGAAGAACTCGAAGCCCTCCAAAATGACCTTATGGGACTGCAGCAAGAGCGAGACGAGCTTTTGCAGGAGAACACGAGCATGGACCAAGAATTCAGCAACCTTCGGACCGAAGCTCAGGATGAGATTGACCATTTGGAAGCCGAGGTTGAGCAAAGGGACGCGGAAATTGTGCGGCTCAACCAGGAGCTTGCCGAGCGTAGCGAGAACCAGGAAGCCTTACAGGAAGAGATGCGCCGACTGAGCGACGATATGATTCGCTTCGAGGATACGCAAGAGACTCAGCTCAAGCGCATCAAGCAGCTCGAGGATGAGCTCGCGCAGAGTAATGCTGAGCTCGAAGACCTGGAAGAGAAATTAGTGGCTGCGAACGACAAGATCTCGCGACTGAGCGTCCAGCAAGAATCCAACCAAGGCGAGATCGCCTTCCTGCGAGAAGAGCAGGAACAGGACAAGATGAAGATTGGTGAGCTGATTGGCCAGACTGCGCAGCTTGAGGTTGTCATTCGGGAGGAACGGGGCAAGTCACAAGATCTAGAGACGCAAATTCAAAATGAGCGCGAGCAGCACGAAATTGTCACCAATCAGGAGAAGGAGGAGGTGCAGCAGGTCCTCAATCAACTCAACAAGGAGCTCATCACGGCCAAGGATGAGTCTAGAAGGCTACGCAAGAATCTTTCTAAGCAAGAGATTGAAGCGGCTGAATGGAAGGAGCGGTTGCTCGAGCTTGAAAATAATCTCCGCGAGGCGCTTGGCGACCTCAATGGCACGCGGTCAAGCTTCCTGCGCGGCATTTCCAAGCTGCAGTACGACCTTGACAAGACATGCCGCGAACTCGACGCGACACGCTCGTCGCTCAATGAGAAGGATCATCTCCTGAAACAACGAGATGAGCTTCTCGAGACGTCTGCCCTTGAGGCCCGGCGACTAGCAGAGATGTTTGACAAGGAGAAGCAGCTCCATCGTACGACCAAGCACGAGCTCGAAACGTACCACAAAACGCAACTTCACATCCACGGCAACATGTCCAGTGCTGAGCTACGCATCAAGGAGCTCGAGGCGTCCAAGAGCAGAGACAAGCAACGGCTTGCCAAGCTCGAGTCCTCGTTCAAGGAGCAGCTGAATGAGCGCAACAGTTTGCTGTTGGTGCTGTGGACCCGCCTTTCCACCCTCTGCGGCACTGACTGGGCACACGACAATAGTCTCATCAATGGCCGTGCGCTGCCTTCTCTTGAGGCGGTGGCGACAATGCTCCCCGGCTTCAGCAAGAACCTTCTGGCTGCTATCAAGACCATCGAGTCCATCGTCGGCAAATTCCAGGACCGCGTCAAGGGAGTCGAGCGCGAACTGTGGAAGGAATACCAACACCTCGACGAGACACTAGACAAGCGCGCCAAAAAGCTCGATAAGCTCGAGTCCATGGTCCGCAACGCAATAGCGACCGGTAGTCTGGGTATGCTGAATAACAACAGCGGTGGCGCGTCGCAGTCACTAATTGACGAGCAACGCCAGCGCATCATCAAGCTCGAAGACGCCTACCGGCAACTCAAAGTGGAAAACGCGACCCTGCGTACCTCCAATGAAGTCCGCGCGCGGCAGGTCCAGGAGGCAACCTCCTCCGCGCTCGACCCTCGCGCTGACAGGAGTTTTGATGGTGGAAGCCCTAGTCCGTCAATCCCTACGGGCCCGCGCGATCGCCCATCCGGATCGCTTGAACGCGAGCGGTCGGGTCGTCAGGCGAGCCGAGGGTATGGTGGGCCATCACTTACCATGTCATCGACGTCTTCTGTACGTCGACGCGATGCGAGTAGGCCGGCATTGTCGCGGTCACGGACCGAGAATGAGGCTATAAACATGTTGTCTGGTGGAGGTCCTGGTGGTGCACCGTCTCAAGTCCATGGGTATAATTCATTTGAATATGATCCCGGTCCACCGTCTGCAAGCACTGTTCCCATGCTCTCTTCTCCAGGAGGAGGCGGTGGCGCAACGTCTGACCTAAGAGGTATGGTTGTTGGTACCGGCGGTGGTGCAGCAGTAGCAGCAAGCAGTGGTGGAGCAGGCGACAACACAATGTGGATTTCACGACTCAAGGATCTCGAGGTGAAGCTCAAGGCCGAACGCGAGGGGAGATTGCTTGATCGATCCGAAGCAAGTCGGCGGATCCTGGACCTCGAGGAGGTTGCGAGAGAAGCAAAAGTACGCGAGGCGAAACGGGAAAAACATCGCAAGTTGCAGGCTGCGCTTTCGCTTGGTAAGAGGAGTTCAAGCAGTATATCTGTGAGTGGGAATGGGGGCCAGTCGAAATCGGAGAAGAATGGTAAGGGTGACAACTGAGGAGGTTGTTTCGGGGTCAAGCTGGGAAAATGTTTTGTTGGTTTGGAAGATTGAGTGTGGATGATTTCTGTTCCAATGGCGACCAAAGTATTGCATTCGACAGAAAGGTGCGAAAGAAGAAAGAGAGTGAGCATGTGCAAATACTCTAGTTGATTCCCTTTGTTTTTTTCTTTCTTGTTTTTTTTTTTTTTTTTTTGATACCTGCTTTTGGGGTTGTGTCCGGTGTTTGGGCGAGGAAGGGGCTGGCTGTTCACGGTCGAAGCATCACACGGTAACCCTGTACCTTTTCTTTTCTTTCTTTTGTTTATGTTTACAGGCTGCTGGCAGATGGGGTCTCGGGGATCACCGATTCATGGATGGAAGTGTCAAAGTGTTCGGCTGCAACTTGTGGGGTAGGGCGTTCTTGTGGTCACTGGACAGAGGTTTGACTTGCAGTGGCTGGACTTTCGGAAATGGCACTTGAGGGACGGGAGGAGGAAGGGTTTTCGTCTCTGCTCGAAGATTGGGTGATCTCACCCGGGCAGTCTTGGGGGCTTGAGATAATGTACAAAAAGAGCACATGAGGCTTTCAAATGGCTTCTGGTTATATTCTATTCAGTAAGGAGTTTCAAGAACGGGCTGGCCTGGACTAGTTTGCATTCTACTACTAGAAGACTAGGGCAAGATCGGCACATTTTTAGCGAGCAAGAAAGAAGGGGATTATCAAAATTATTCAAAAGGGAAGTAAGTAGTATGTATAATGCGTTGAATCGTTTTTCAGGTTATAATATTCTAACCAGTCAAAGGACTTTTGGTTGCTGCGGCTGTGGGCTCAAGTAGGAAATCAAGTCTAGCTGGTGCATTTGGGACTTTTAGCATTCACTTTTCTGTATGTTTTCAGAGTGCTATTGGGAATGATCCAAGACGTTCTGGGTTTATCATCTGAATCAACCAACATCTCCATTTTTCCTCCCGCTGAAGCACCTTTTACGGTCGAAAGTTTTGGGGGCGTCGCAAAGACTTTTGGTGTATGTAGCCCGCTCGCTGTACATGCCCCCCCCCCGGGGGGGTTCTATCAGTGGCTTTTGACCCCTACGCAAGGTATATATAGAAAAGGAGAGGAGAAGGGGGAAAAAGAGATTAATAGCGCTCGTTTCGGAGACAAAAGTTCTTCTCATAGACCCGTTGGAACCCTAATCGTCTTTCGGATTATCCTCTTTTCTCCACTGCTACTGTTGGACAGAAATCACTACAGCCATTCTTGGATCGTATTCCCCTCGTGAGGAAGCTGCTGCTGTTGGCCACCTGGAAAGAAGTGAATGACCCTTCGTGCCAATAAGACACCTTCCTGGCACACCAGAGCCACGTAAATCTCAGCAAGGTCTGTCTATCTGCTGCAAATGGTATGTATGTTGCGTGGTAGCAAGCCAGTTAGTTCTCTGTAAAAGGCTTTGCCATCAGCAGCGGGAGGCAACGTAGCTGGCTGAGTCAGCAGAGGTAGCTTTGTCAGCCTTTGTGGAGTGCCGGGCATCACTCACCTACAACAACCATTTGTTGACCGACATGCTATCAATTCATCCATTCCGCAATCATAGGCATAAACATGAGTCAGTAAATGAATATATAATGAAGTGCAGGACAGCAAAAAGGTCCTAAAAATGATGGACACACTGGGAATCGAACCCAGGACCACTCCCAGTAACGTTGCTGACTAATCAGTTGATTACGTAATGCTAAGGGAGTATTATACCACTAAACCATGCGCCCCTGTTTGTTGAGGTACTATTATATAATATTTCTTATATCCAGCATAGCAAAGGAGAATTAAGGAGAAATGCCCAAACCGCGAAGTTCGGGTCTTCTGCAATAAGAACTGTATTTCTACCAGTGGGTTTTATTGAACGCTGGCTTATGGTTTACTACGTGGTTCCGAAGGTGCTGTAGCACCTGGTTTGAATGCTTTGGTAATATTACTGCTGCGGCTGCACAACCAAGGTTGTGCCATCAAAGTCTTAGACCACTAAACCATACGACCTTATTGAAATCCTGCATGGGAATTTGTCAGCGCACCAAGTCTGCGAATCTAGACCATGAACATGGAGCAAAGTGAGCATTCCATTGCATACTAGAAAGAAGGCAATCCCAAAACTGGCTGTCTGTCTTATTGAGAATCACCTTGCTAGCTTGCCTACAGCCATCACTAACTACGCTTCTTTGTTTCGACCGGATGACGGGGCAACAACAAACGTGTCAGCACTCGAGAGTCGGTTCCATGAAGATTCGGAACTTCTCGGCGTATGTGAATGGTGGTGCACCAGGGTGCGATTGACAGATCTTGGCAGAATGCACAGTATGGCATAGGTACTGGTGCATACCATCTTTTACCTCCGCGCCCACCAAGGCGAGGCGCACCGAAGCAGGTCCCAGATTTGTACGTGAGGAAGCAGATAGAAACAAGTCATATTACAAATAAGCCATAGTAAATTTGAATATTTATTCTATCAATCCATCCAATGCCGATCCGAGATGCACGGAATACATTCTCTATAACATACCAACGTGAAGGAGAACCCCTGACGACAGTATCATTATCTCAGGACAACTGTCGATCTCATGCGCCAATTCACTCTTGAAATGAACTGATACCAAATTGTTAGGCGAATTTGTGCGCAAATTTTCAAAGTGCTCGGATGATGATGCTATTCTTTTCTAGGAAAACATCTAGTCTGGATGGTCTGGCTTTTTAAATCTATAAATGCTTGGAAAGTTAGCATCGCAGTTCGTCGCGGAGCACTGGGCAGAACGAAGCGCTTGAGGACGCCAATCAATGGCAGACTCAAGTTACAAATGATTCTCGATAAATCGACAAGAAGCCTGCACCAGCTGCAACATATCCAGCAGCTGTTGTCAAATCAAAAGTGATTCAAAGACCGCCGGATCCAAAGTCTGGCAGAGATCTAGAGCCCTGACAGTCCATCCACCAGGTATAATAGTATCATTCAAAGCCTCATTAATCTAGACTTTGGTACGTCAACTCACTGCGACGGAGGTTGATGGCAGATATAGCATCAATAGTGACCGTGGACGTGAGCGACATTCCACTCATTTTCGTGCTTCTCATCGCCTCGCGAACCTGCATGGTGCCATAGAGCTACAGACCCAATGGCTGTCTGTGGCCGAAGAGGGCTACACATAACTGGAAGTCCCTTCGTGACTCTTGAGCACAGACGATGACCTTACGCTGCCGATCTTGAATCTTCATACATTGATTCCACAAGCGTTTGCTATAACGTTGAACTAGCATGGCGCTAAGAGCGGATAACCTATTGCTAGTATAAACTACAAGTTGGCCTTGTACACATCTTTCTTCCAGTAATCCATACCGCCACAACCAAAACTCGTTGGTAGAACAGTACATATAGAAAGGACAGTGAGCTAGTACTATATAAGATATCATTCTATACTATGTAAAAGTGTCGTTCTGTCGTTTAAGCTTTCTGTACACGCAATAGAAATGTAGCGAAATCTCGAAGCTTAAAATTGCATGTACTTTCAGATTACATCTTTGTTGACGAAACCCTATTCTATCCGATACTATATTCATCTACCTCTCTCATCAGTTGTCATATCTCAATGAATAGCAGACATGTATTAAACTTTATCGGGGCCCGACTCTCGGCTATAAGCGTCACCGAGGCTTTCCTCTTCTAAGCGGTGGAATGAATTCTTTGTCAGGGCTCTGTTGTTCATGTGTTGAGACCCTCCAATCGTCACCAGTTCTGTAAGCCTGTGGTTACTTGACGCAGTCTTTGTCTTGTCCGAGCTACCACCAAACTTGCTTGTAATCTTCCTTGCGAGCGGCCGCAGTGTAGGCAAGTTGGCGCAGATAATGCCGCAGGCAGATTCGACGACACACCACGTACAGGGAGTGGCCAGGGTGTCTGATACCATGTAAAGAGAGAAAGATTTAGTGAAATGTATACTGATTGTGGAAACCTAGTAGATGAGCCTTACAGGTAGTGTCATGAGAATTAAAGGCCATAAGCGTCGAGAATCGATAGATACTTGCAATGAGAACACTGTGTTATTTTGTCAGCTGGTGAGCCTTCTTGTTCAGGGCGAGACGTGAAAAAGCTGGTTATGGGGACTGGTCAAGGCACAAAAAAGAAAGACAAGAAGGAGAGAAAAAAAAAAAAAAAAGAAAGACCCAACTTACAAACTACCCAGACCGAACGTCCCAAGCAATGCTACCTTCTGAGCCATAGTGGCGTGCAAGCGCCAGACCTGCCCAACAGGCATAGCCAGAATGGCGATATCGGTCGCGATGTTGGGGCCGGCATTTCCAATAAAAGAGCCTCGCAGGTTGATACATTGGCCCTCTGTCATCCAGGGCTTCCATGCTTTCTCGATTGGGTCGCACTGCAGAACGCTCACGACGATGACGGAAATACACCATCCGACGACAACGAAGCTGACGGTGTAGGCCGCGATCTTGAAATTGCGGATGGGGAAGAGGCGGAGATACATTGCCAGTATAGACAGCTTGACGAAGGCGAGGGCGGTGACGTACACACACTCGAACCCGTACAGGAGCCTCAGTACGTGCCCAAGATGGTCGTCAGAGAGCGCATCTGCATGTTGTCCCATGCCCCAATGCACCACTGTTGACGAGGTCGCCCTGTTGATTAGCGATCGGACATTGCCCGGCAAAGACAGACATGTGGCCTGCAGATCAACTCACTGCCAAAATTGAGTCCGCTCAGTGTGCAGAGACCGGCCTGGGGGCCATGTTAGCAACGTGCGTGTCTGGTGTCAAGCAAGCACAGGACGGCGGGAAGCCAGGGAGCTGGGCTTACGAGACCTGCCAACAGCAGAACGTCGTCGAGCCCATAGTTGGCGACGACGTGTAACCGAGCCCACAGCCGCAAGACGGTGAAGACGATGGCCAGGGCCAGCAAGACTGCAGTGATGGTGACTTGTTTGGGCCCCGTGTTTTGAGGGGCCATGCTGGCGAGCTCGCTAACAGATCAAGGCGCGCACAGTTTGAAGTCGCCCACGAAACCGCCCGACGTCAAGCTGGTCATTTGCACTCCGCTTAGGCAGCGGTGGCAGGCTACTGGAGAGCGGCTGGAAGCAGTCTTGAATCATCCGTTGCTCTGCACGAGTCTCGCCAAGGCATGATACTATGTAGAGATCACATGCACAATCTGTGTTGAAAAGGGGCTCTTCTCGTTATATAACCCCAGTCCGTGCGAGTATAGCATCGCTCTGACAGGTTGGTGACGGAGACCGCAGTACGTCCAAAAGTGCTTAGAGATTCGCTTCGTCCACTAAAAGCCCACTAAAAGCAGGTAGACTGAACCTTATATGCTCACCAAGCAGCTTTGGGGGTCGGTAGGATTTGTCTACTATATCTAAGGCCCAATCCTACACATAGTGCCAGGCGTGCCATCCACAAAGACCGCGGCTGGTTCCGTTGCTCTGAATCGCGTCAGGGGCTGGTCCTGGTTCGCTGCCGGTTGCGGCTCTGGACGCAGCGTCTGACATGCGAATCGAGGACCGTAGTCATGGGTTGCTGCGCCCCGGCGTGAAGAGTATAAAACTCGCCCTGGGGCGTGTCGACCCTCTCATCTGCGAATCCGATCCGCTCGACACAATGCACTTCCACGTGGGTTTCCGCCGCGCCCTCAACCCACCCAGACCCAACAGCTAATGTTGCATGGCTTGTGGGCTGCGCACACATGGTCGAGAGAGAGGGGGCAGAGCTTTGCCATGTGGTCTGGTCTGGCGTCTTGGGCTGCTCAGCACTATGTATACGACTCAGTCGCTCAGCCCCTGAGATCAAATCTCGGCTACCTCCTTTTCCCAAGTCGCACATACTGTCGTAGGGGTTTCAGGCTCTCTTGGTTTATAGGCTAGCCCTGCTATACGGTGCCAGCTAATGCCTCTTGCTGCCCAGTGTAGTCTGTTGCAGACGGAAGTGTCCTTCACCCTCGAGAACCGTGCCTGCGCCGCGTACTGAGCAGGGAGCTCTCGTCCGTTCCGACACAACAAGATTGCGCAAACATGTCACAACCAGCGCAAAACCCCGTTGTCGTCGTCCTAGCGCCCGGCGCCTGGCATACACCGGACTGCTTCGAACTCATCCAGGACCGGCTCCACGCGGAAGGATTCGAGACTTGTGCAGTGGCATACCCCTCCGTTGGCGCCGAGCCCCCCAACAAGGGACTCTTTGATGATGCTGCGGCTTTGCGGGCTGCCATTGAGGCGCTCGTCCTCAAGGGCCGACAAGTAGTGGTTGTGATCCACTCGTACGGAGGACTCGTCGGTGCCGAAGCCGTCAAAGGGCTCGGCTACGAACAGCGCAAGGCCGAGGGGAAGGAGGGCGGCGTCACGCTGCTCGTCTACTTGGCGGCTTTCGTGATGCCCAAGGGCCTGAGCATCCTCAAAGCGCTGGGGGGACAGCCTCTACCGTGGATGAACTTCCAGGTATGACAGGATCTTGCCCGCTGTTGACCTGGCATCTCAAATATTGGTTGTGACGCCGAGACTTGTGGCTGACCTGTCTCTCAGGGCGAACGCGTCATCGCTGACGGACCGGAAGACATCTTCTACCATGACGTGCCAACGGAGCTACGTGAGCAGGCCATTGCGAAGCTTCAACACCAGTCGGCGGCTGTCTTTCGAGACGAGGTGACGTATCAGCCTTGGGAGGACCTCAACTGCATGTACATGTTCTGCGAAGACGACCGGGCGCTATTACATCCTCTACAGAAGCAGCTTGCGTCGATGCTTGGCGAGAAGGCCATCTCATATACCTGCGCAGGGTCTCATTCGCCCTTTCTTTCAGACCCTGACGATGTTGTCAAGGGTCTCTTACACGGGATGACAGAAGTGCAAAGGAGGCTTTGAATGCAAGGTGTAACCTATACAACGGAAAATGTATTTGGATATTGAGTAGCGGTAACCTTCCGACAAATTAGGAGAAATTTATACTCATGTGATTTGGTATGAAGTACCCGAAAGATTAAATTAAAAGCATATCGGTAATCTACACTATACAACTGCAAAGGAACGGACAGTTCCATATACATTTGAAAAGATCGAACCGAAATAACGGACGATAAAGGTTTGACGGCTCGGAATATGCCGCCCAGTGGCTCGTGCGAAGAAGCGAGAATTTTCGAAAATAGCCTCCATGCAAAGACTGGAAAAGGAGGGATCGATCATATCTTGTATTAGTCCGAGACGCTGAAAGACCATCTGCAGGAACGCCTTAGCCTTCTTGCGGAATGTGCGCAACAACCTCAATCTCCACCCGCATATCGTCTTCTCCAAGCCGCGAGACACCAACACAAGTCCAGATTGGTTGGTGACCGGGCATATACTTTCTGAAGTTCTTCACCATAGCCCCCAGAGCTTCATTGTTGAGAGGAACATGGTAGGAGGTCACACGGAAAACCTGAGACCAGCCCTTCCCGCCGGCGTCCCTTAGGTTCAACTCGACATTCTTGAAAGCCTGATCGATCTGAGCATTGATTTCCGTACAGATTTCTCCAGTCTCCGGATCCCAGCCGCCTAAACGCTGTGAGTATGCTAAAGGACGTACATACGCAACGCGACATCATGAAGTGCAGCATACGTACCCTGACCTGCGCATTCGATGCGGTCGCCAATGCGGACAGCTTGGCTGTAACTGTAATTCTCTCTGTTTCTCTGCCCCACGCCCTTGTAGGAGAAGTATGTGAGGTGAGACATGATGCTTCAGCGTTGTTTGAACGAGAACGTGTCGGCACTTTTCCAACCCTGCGCAGTAGGTGACGTGAGGATTCTTACAGGAGCTCAGCCTGATCAGAGGTATAGCCGAAACAAGTGGTTTAAGTAAGGAGACGGCGATGGTGCTTCTGCAATTCGAGCAAAACGATCCGAGCGAATTATGTGGCGAGCTCTGGGAGCAACAATGAATAGCTGAGTAAGAAGTCGTCCTCAACGTCATAGTCGAATGTCTCGAAGCTAATTGCACGCTGCTGATAAATTCTTTTCCTTAGCTAAACCACTCAAAGACTCAAAGAAGCTTAATAAACCAAATCCCGGTCCAACAGCTAAGCCAGTTTAGTAGCACCAAACGCCGAGCTTGCAGCTTCATAGTCAGCTATTCCGGTACCGGTGCGAGTTTGATAATACCAGAAATAGTCTAACTAACCTGAACAACCAGTCTCGAAATCCTGCTAAGCTTGGTGAGTCTGAGCAGATCCGATGTTGGTATCTTCATCATCAAAAGATGATATATCGTCTTGCCCGGTAGCAGACTATTTGGTCACCAAAACTGGTGGTTAGAAAAAACACCGACGTAAATCTAATCCCAGTGCTTTATCATATTTATACCGATGTATCACCAACAGGAGGCTAAATATAATCTTGAGTACCTCGGTCTTCGATTGTATCCAAACTCTTGAGAAGGCAAGCATACGAGCAGCAGTCAGTTTGGGCGTCTACAACACCAAAGTAATACGTGTTTTCGGTGCATTCTTGTTTGGTCAGCAACATCTCCAGTAAACGAGGTTGGTCGGAAGAAAGGTGTCGAAAGGCAACAACAGGTTACATAAATCTCGAATTATTGTAACCCTTTCTACTTACCGCCAGTCGGCCTCTTTTGAAATTATATAGAAAGAAGTTACCAAGGTACTCAAAAGACATTTCAAAAGCCCTTTCCAAGACTCCTCTAACCTGTACGGTGTAAAAACGGCGACGTTTCAACATAGTATTATGCCATGTGAGTAATCTGCAGAAATCACTACTTGGTGGCGGCTTTTGAGATCAGTTTCGACGGCAGCAATTCAACTCCATATCTCTTCTCGAAATAGCTAAAAAGTATTCCGGGCTTAAAACAATCTCAAACATGTATCTGATACGCGGCTATCGGAAGGGACTTAGTACTCTACTAGTGGCTGGAAGGAATATTGCTATAAATAGCCTCTAAGGTGTGTCATGTATGCAGCTGAACAAAGGCGGCAACAGGATAGCTATTTCTAGCATCCTGTTGTTTACGTTCTGTTTATTGAATCGAATAGAATGCAAGAAGCCCCGAGGACTTTATGTAGACTCGAAAATACTGAAGATATAGAGAAGTCGGTACTGTCCAAGGAGAAACCTCATCACCTAAAGCCCTTCCCTTTTTTTCATTTCTTTTTTTTTTCCCATCACTTTGTGGGTAAGCTTAGGTTGATGAATTTCATATATCACTTTGTATTTCTCTGAGAACATTACGCTTCGAAGCAGGGTCAAAATGTATTCATAATTTCTTTCTTTTCCATCCACTGTTAGAATCCACGAGTGACCGTTCCACTTCAACCACTAGAGCTCGACTCTTCCTGATTCCAGCTGACTCGTATTGGTTCATGATTTCTTGAGAACTTTTGCCCATTGAAGTACAACTCAAAGCGCAGATCAGCAGGCGCCACAATGGCTCGTACCTGGAATGCGCACACATACCACTTCTTACCACCAAAGAAGCACGTGCGGGATTTCTTTTTCAATTGTAGTTCGCTATTAGTGACGCCGGAGAGGTCGCTGCGAACTGTGCATACTCTCGTGACTCCAGCTGAACGCAGTCAGTATCGGATTTCCTGCATAATGCGGGCCATCTCAAGTCGACCTGACTTACCCTGCTTGATGCTCCTCGGCAAGAAGTCCATTTCGTTCTGTGAAGTGACAATCAGACAGTCCCAGGCGCGGTTTTCGCTCCCAGGATCAATAACCTTCCTGAAGGATTCGGTGATAGGGGCATTTGGATCGACACTATCCCCCTATAGAGACAGGTTAATTCCAGCTTTCACATTTCCTCGGCTAGATTGAACACCTGTTCCTGGGACTCACTTTCTTGATCAGCCATCTTATCTGGCCCAAAGCGTACATCTGGCCGTCCCACTTGTCCTTTTCGATGTCGTCGTTGAAGTTAATACTCGGGTTGTATATGGTTTTGCACACAACGCCGTAACTAGCCCGGGCCTTTCTGATTCGCAATACTCCATTTGGGCTCTGAATGCTCTGCATGCGGTCCAAGAGAAGTCCTTTCACGACAACCAACTGTGGATCCGGTGCTTGAATGATTTTGATGCTTGTTGCGCAAGGATGTGAGCGAGTCGATAGTTCCGACTGTAACCGCTCGCGGACATAAGTCGAACTTCCTAGGCCTCCTGAGAGGATCATGTAGTTCTGCACAGTCAGGTTAGCTTATTGCATGTCAGATTCCAACGTAGTCTGCACATACCACCTGCCTGTTGCTCATCTTGGCATGAAGCCAATCGAGCTGCTTGAATATTCTTTCGAGCATGCTGTGGATGTGAGGCTCGAAAAGGGACTGCAGTTCTTTTCTGTGATTTCGTTAGTATGGAGATATATATCCAAGCGTACTGACAATGATAATGCTCACTGGGATAGCAAGAATTTCCCCGACTCGATGCCAGCTGCGGTATGGTGGAAATCGTACCCAACGCCCTCGAGGGGGATTTTATACACTGGGGCGTTCCACACCTTCTCCCCGAATTTGTGCTTTGTCGTCCTGAATTTATCGCTGCGAACGAGCTTTTCGACACAGCCAGGTGGCAGTCGCTGCATAAGGTCCGAGTGCTTATAGAAACGCTCAGTGATGAGTTTCTCGAAGCCACGATCAACCAGAGTTGACCCTATGCCTATACCATCGACTTGGGTGAGTTGTCTCATGGACGGATACGGGTCCCGCGCCTCGATAACCTCCATCAACGCAAAGTCTGTCGTGCCACCACCAGCGTCCACAGAAAGGAAGATGTCCGCCTGACGAAAAGTGACAGCTGTGCTCTTGATTGTCGCGACCGCCGCTGCCTCCGACTCTGTTAGCTCCACAGTTGCCTTGTGCAATAGGCCTTCTGTGCCAAAGCCAGCATCATGTATAGCGTTCTTATACCGATTCACGATATCTAGACTTCGCCACGTTGTCGGCACACTGAAGATGAATTCCACAGCTAGTTCTTTCCAACTGGTCAAAGATCCAATACCGGTCTGATGCTCTATAGTGGACTTGATATGCAGATAGATCTGGTGGAGATAGTCGGTCACGAGCTGCTGCGCCTCATCAAGAGAAGCAGGACAGCCCGGCAAGTGAAGTTGCTGAGCTTCGCTGAGGTTGTCCTTATCCAGGAAGATCTTGAACATGTCTCGTCGGGTTCTATCAACGCCATCGTCGTCTTCGCACAGGAAGCCCCATGAGCTAAGCTGCAGACCTGGGCTGTATACTAGGCAAGTCTGAACTTTCTGCTCATTTCGAGTCGAACAACCTGGCCAATTCGAAAGAATCTGGATGGGACTTTGGAGAACATCTTCTCGCGGACGTGCCCACCCCACACCTGTTGTGTGTTTGGATCAGAAAACCGCACTCATGCTTATGTTTTTAAGAGAGGCTTTACCCGTAAACGTTGTTCCAAGATCCACAGCCACAAGAATATCGGGTCGCCTTTCCATTGAGTCGGGCTATCGTTTCGATTTCATTGGCTATCGGAATGGTCGTGTGGAAAGTTGAAGATGGAACAGGACCGAGGTTGCAAGCTCTGTGAGTTCTCGGAGCCTATGCCTATTCTAAAGCGCGTCAGAGGGTTATCGAGTCGTCACGCAGATTCTTCAAACCAGCAGACTCAAACGAAGATGGGAGACAAAAGTGTGCACTGCATAGCTTCATATAAATTAAGTCAGTAATAACGTAAGCCGGTCGAAGGATCATAAATAATGCGCGCCGGGAGTAACATAAGATTATAAGACTTCATCATAATATACTCGGCAGGAGCAGTCTCATAAAACTCCAGGCAGAGGCCCTGAAATCACCTCAGCACTCAAAATATGCTTAAAATAGGGAAATGCCGTCGCCCCCAATGCACTATTGAAGCATTGCATACCGGCGATCTGCAGTAGTGCTTCCCAATCATACCACATGGTCCTATCAGAATGCCGCAGGTCGCGGCGGCTGCATTCACAACGAGCAGTTATCCCGTCACTGTGGCTGTGTGATTACACACTCTGGCACGTTTAGGTTTAGGTCTTGCTCCGTGGAGGATCCAGGGAGAGGCAAGGCAACCTGCCACTTCATAGCCAGGATCAGCAGTCTGGGAGGGAGCCTTGTAGAGAAGTACCATCAGTTGCAATGGCATGTTCAAATCCTCGGACGCAGCTACAACTGGCCCAAGGATCTAGCCTACAGGTTGCGTAGCTCGTCCACATTTATTGTCACTGTACGCCAAAGGCTTTTCTGGTCGTCCCCTCCTTTCTCCTCCTTCCTGGTCTGGTGTTGCCTCCTTTCCAGTGGCACATAGCATGCTTGCTGTTGTCCTGCACAGCCCCTTTTGGACATTCACTAAACAGAAATGGCCGTCCAAAGCACTTCGAAAAGCCCTTCCTCGTCCCCAGCTCAAATGACCGCTTCCACCACAAGCCCAGTGGTGAAGACGTCCAATGGAATCAGTTCTGGCGCGGTGGCCGGCATCGCAGTTGCCTGTATTGTTGTGGGCATTGCAATTGGTTCCGTTGTGGCTTTCTTGATTTTGAAGCGCAGGAGACGTCGACAGAACTCGAAGTTGAAGCATGTGGCAATACAACGCTACGACCGCCAGGACAGGTCCAAGCCTGCAGTAAAGGAGGACTTTCTCCTCGACGATTTCCTGCTTACCCAACACTCGGACAAGGAATTGGCCCAAGAGCTCGAGACTCTGGGACAGCTCATCCAGCAGCACATCGAAAACAACTACCATATGCATCATGTCCAGCTCAACACGGGCGCCTCCGGCCAGGCACTGGACGAACTCGGCCTTGATAGTGATAGCGGGGTTTCGTCCACACGCCTCATCTCTTTAGCACAAGACCCAAGAACAAGAGTTGCAGCTATACAGCATGTTATATCCAGAGTTATTCTGAGAAACCTTGAGCCCGGGTGCCGGAGCATATATTCTATGCTTCCAGCGTATGTCTTGGATTTTGCAAGCGAGATTCCTCCTGTCGAGCGCCATAGAGGTAGCCCCGAAGGTTAGTAGTCTATGTGATCCATTGCTTGATATGTAACTATAGCTAACAATTCCTCCCAGCGGTTTCCATCGCCTTTACGCGCTGGCGACAGCTAACTGCCTTCCTTCTTCACCCTCGACGAAGCGAGCGCGGCGCTCTGCAAACCCAGCCAGCAACCTTCTCTGGCCAGGCAAAGCAAACGGCGGTGGCGCTGAATAAGTTCCTTGATCCCCTCGTCGACCCGGACAATAAATCTGAGCAGGAGGGCCATCTGCAAGACGTGATTATAGAGTGTGGAAAGTTTGAATATCTTCTCTTTTCCCAGCCAGGGCAGTTTCGACTCTTCTTCCCGCAAGATCGAACCCGCGAAATTGTTACCTTGCCCGCCTTGGAGAAAGTGAGTGACACGCACGGCAAGATGTACTCCATCCCGAAGGTTGTATCGAGACCGCATGTTGAAAAAGTATAGTGGTACAAACCAGAAATCAATTGGAATTATTTTTTATTATTTTGATTCATTCATTGCGCGCCCTACGTCGTAGTATGTTTAGCAATCCTGAAATGCTTCAGGCGGAGTGATGACCAAAGCAAAAATGCAGAAATGAATAGGAGTGAACCACATAACACAACATTCTAATCTCTTGTATCGTTCCCAAAATGGTGTTCAAAAGCTGAATTCACGCTACATTATTCCTACCATCCTTTGCCCTACCACTACCCTTGTCCCGGTCAGATCCTTCATGCCATGTTTGTCTGTCGGTCTGCTCGTCTCTATCTATGTCCACGCTTAGCGATGCGGCCAACTCAGCTTCTTCCCTAGCCTCAGGGCTGGGACTGCGTCCTGATTTGATAGGATGCCCACCTCCGCGGATCAGTTGCTTGATTTGGACGGTATATACAGTATGTGGGCTTGGCTTTATTGCATGAGGCTATGCCTGAGATGGTTGGGAGACGGACCACGGATGCCTGGTGCATTGCTTTTATTGATTAGACCCAAGAATGGTGGCAAAAGGGTAAAATGTCACCATGCCACCGCACCCTCCAGCAGTACATATGCCCACAGGACCGTTCAAACAGTCCCACGCCATCTCTCCCCCGTGGTGCCGATCTACTAGTAAGTCTTTGCTTTTCTGGTTCCAAGTCCCTGCCAGGGGTTAGCATTCCCTCTTCGCGCACGTTGGGATTCCAAGGCCGCCTTCCTCCGGAAAGACATCCGTCTCCGCCATGGCGTTTGATCCGAGCAGTCTACTGCAGGGGGTCTCCTCTATAGTGAATCTTGTTCTCTGGATCGCGAAAGCGGAGAACGCGCCCAAGGAAGTCAGCCGTTGCCTGGAGCTCGTAAAGCTCATCTACAAGGACACACAGTACCTGATCGAGCTGCGAGACGAGGCTCTCTCTGCACTCGAGCAAACACCCCGCGAGCTTGCGCGCATCAACGAGGTCATTGTCTCATCGACGCGGAGCATCCAGGATATCGGCGGCTTTCTCGAAAAGTATCGGCCCGAGGCCCACAATGGCCGGACGAGCATTCGGTCCAGGGTTGTCTGGGTGGTCTCGGACTCGGAGACGTTCAGTCTGCGAGCGCCAAACCTCATGGTGCAGCATAACACGGTGCTCGGGGAGATCCAGACGTTGCGCACCTACCAAATGATCGGCCCTCTACTCAAGGCTACGCGCGAGACCGAGATGGAGAGGGCAGAGGGACAGACAAGATTTGAACACGTGAGCCTGTTGCAAGCGCTGATGGGCGACGATTCAAGAAAGTCACAGTTGCAAGGTAGATAATAAACCCACTGCTGCTCCCTGTGGGGTTTGTAGTTCACAGCTGATCAAAAGGAACTAGTGCTCTCTTCGCCCTCGGACTTTGCTCCGCCGCACGCTCCGGTATACTCAAGGACACCGACTTTTGATATCATGGGCCAAAACTTTGACCAAGGGGTCACCGCGAGCCGACGGAGCACCTTTCGGCCTCAGCATCAGCCTTCTTTAGCTTCTCTCTTCAGTCCCCCGCCTCCATATTCTCCTCCAGACGACGACGACGACGACAATGACACCACCAGTGGGAAAGCCGGTGCTACATCAACGAAAGGTTCAACACTTGCGTCTGGTGCAACGACAGATCTTCCCCTCTCTTGCGAAGCTGTGCCCTGAGCCTTGCGTATATATGAACATAGTATACGTATAGAGGGGGTTCGTGCTAGGATATATTTTCCTACTCCTCTGCTGATCAAGTGTGTGGCTGTGTGTGTCCGTTATCGCTGGTCTATTCCTCAGCCCATAGCGCTTCCAAGCATACCAGACCTGTACTCAGAGCCCTCTCTTCTCCCACTGGCTGCGAGGATCCTCGAGTTCTACCTTGGGAAACCTCGGGTCCTTCTGATACGGCAGGAAGTCGCTGCTCTCCACCATCCATCGCAGCACAGCCGCCTCCATGCTCCTCCTGACCTCTGCATGCTCCGGGACGTCGGCGAGGTTGTGCAGCTCCTGCGGGTCGTTTCTCCGGCTATACAACTCGGGCGGCTCGTAGAGCCGGTACACAAACGTCCACTCCTTGCTGCGCACCGCCACCGCCTTCCCCACCAGCGCCGTGTCCTCGTGCTGCAGCGCGGCCTTGATGTCGTACGGATAGGGCGCCTGCTCGAGCAGCGGCTCCTCGGACAGCAAGAAGCCACCCTCGCTGAAGGCGAACTCCCGATGCTGGACCGCGCTGCCATCCGCCTGCCTGCCGCCCTTGACCAGGACCTCGCACAGCGACCGGCCGCAGTGCGGAAAGTGCTCGCCGATGCCCGCCATCTGCAGCACTGTCGGCAGCAGATCGACCATCTCGACCATCTCGCCGTAGACGACGCCGCCGGGGAGGCCCGCGCCGCCGATGATGAGCGGCTCGCGCGTCAGGCTGTCCGAGAGGCCCGACGGCCACTTCTCAATCATGCCGTGGTCGCCGAGGTACTCGCCGTGGTCGGTGAAGAACAGGGTGACCGTCTGGTCCCAGTGCCCGAGCTCTTTGGTCTTGGCGACGACGCGGCCGAACTGGTCGTCGAGGCGCGTGATCATGCCATAGTAGGTGGCCGTGATCTCGGCCCAGATCTCGGGGGTTGCGCGATGCGTGCCGTAACGGGCCCTGTTTATGGCCATGTAGCGAGGCTCGTAGCCGGTCTATTCAACACCATTGGGTTAGAATGGGGTTTTCTGAGGCTTCAAACAGAGCTTCTTTTGAAACGAGAAGAGGAGCGAGGGGGGCGGAAAAAGGCAAGTCAAGGGTGCAAAGCCGTGCGAGCCGTGATGATATATAGCAGAAAAGACCAGACAATACGAGCGGTCCTGTCTTGCTTACCTTGAGCGACACATCTGATGGCATCGCCATGCTCTTCCGGTCATACATGGAGAAATACGGCTCCTCAACCTGGAAGGGGCAATGCGGGAAGATGAGTGGCATGAACAAGACCCACGGCTTGTCCTGAGGCGGACGCTCCAGCCATTTGAGCGCAGATCGAACGACGGCGTCATCGTAGTCCATGGCCTGTTCAGCGCCACGCAAGCCCTTGTAAAACAGCCGGCCCCAGATATCCTCCCTATCGCGCTTGTCTCCGTTGTCACCACCACCACCGCCCCATTTGGGAGTGAACCCCGGGGTCTCCAGGAAGCCGTACTCGTCGACGCTGAGCTCGGTGACCTCGGGGGCAAAGGTGTCGCCCCGCGGCGCGAGGCAGGCGACGTGGTACCCCGAGAGCCCGCCGCCCTGCTCGCGCAGCGACCGAAAGAGGTTGGGCTCGTGAGGCCGGATGAGCGACTGCAGCGAGCGGTGGCCCGACACATGCGGGTAGTTGCCCGTGAAGATTGAGCACCGGCTCTGGGCGCAGACGGAGGCTTGCACAAAGGCATTGGTGAAGAGAGTGCCCGACTCTGCGGCGAAGGCGTCGATATGGGGCGTCTTGACGAGCTGTTATTATGGTCGTTGGGGATTCCAGATTAGCACAAGACACTCGAACAGTTTTTCTTTTTTTTTTTTTTTTTGCTTTCTTGACGCGCATTTTGGATCGGGTACGGTCAGCTGCGTGGCTTCAAGAGAGGGAGTCCAGGGAGAGCATCAAATCACCTTGTTTCCTGTGCAGCCCAGCGAATCGTACCGCAGTTGGTCTGGCATAAAGATGATAAAATTCGGTCTGTTGACCTTCATCCCACTAGGCACAGGAGGATACCGCAGAGGCGGCTCCGCCGCTGATAATGGAGGCTGGTAGCCTGGCTTTTCCTTGGGCGGGTCTGAAGCTATTATAACAGTCTTATGCTTGTAGTTAGAAGAGAGACGGTTGAGAAAAGCCGCCCAGTATCTGCGGCGGTGGAAATGGAATTCTGTGCCACAGTTTTGGGATTGTGAGGCTTCTAGCCAGATCAATTGGCAGTTGAGTGTGATTTGACAACTGTCAAGTTTATAATATCTTATCTGCGTATTTGTAGTCGTGGAATAATAGCCCGGGAAACCAAAACAAATATGTATATAACGTGATTGTTGTTGCTGAGCACACCATCGTTCCCGCATATCAGCGATTGAGGATAAAATACCGTATACATAACACGGGTATACAAACACAGCACTCGCTTTTATTATCCTAGATAGTTTCGAGCGGACGATCTGGGCTTTCTTTCGAGCCTCACTTCTTTCTCTCTACAGAATGTGACTTCTTTGTCCTTTCTCGCCTTTTATTAATCATACTCTAAATTACACTTTGGCCTTCAAGGTATTCTCTGCGTAATCGTCAAGGCACACATTGGAACGACGTCCAGGAATGCGCTCATCTCAAAGGCTTTGCATGAGTCATCAAGACTTTCATAGCACCAGTGAGTGAACTCGACCGAACTCATCAAGTGCTCTCACGCCAGCAAGCAGTTCAAAAACTTGTGTTGCAATCACGCCGATATGTCTTGTACTACCAAAAAAATATCAACAACTCTCTGATTGATGGCAGAACACCGGCATCCACGAATGATCAAAGAAGTAATTGTAATTTGGCTCGAATTTGAAGTGATTCCGCTTCTCAAGGCACATAGTACCCTATATCATGTAACCTGGTAAATATTGCAGCACTTTGCTCACAGGTCACCAAATGATTCAGCGCTGGCTGGCAATGTACAGAAATGAGAAGCAGGCGGATCAGATTCCGTCTTTAGCTGCTCTTATGGACAGTTCGCCCATGCATGCTGCTGTCTGCATATATATAATAGATGGTGCCTCGAAAAACACTTGGCCATGGGGATGAAAGTATATTGTGAACAGAGAAAGTAAAGGGTGGTTATATACTGTTCTCTTCAACAAACCACAAGACATGCTTCTCTTTCACGCGCCGTAATCAGTAATTTCTTACTCGCACACCGAAATCTCACAACATCCACACGCCCTTGCACAATCCACCGCGGCCCCTTTGACTCCTTTCCAGCCCAGTTTAGTCTTGACCTTCTGACACCTCGTCGCAACAGTGACGCACATGCATCACACTGCCAACCTTAGTTCTGGTTCCTCGCCCGCATCCAAGGCCTCACGCGGCCGCCGTCAGAGTGTCTCTTGATAGGCTGGCGCTTCTTCTTTCCGCACGAAGAGGAGGAAGAAGTCTTGGCCGAAGCGACCTTTTCCGCAGCATCGACGAGGACGTTGTTGTTGGCGGCGGTGGTGGTGGTGGCGGTGGGAGTAGACAAAGCAGCAGACCCAGTAGAGGTGGGCTTGGTGAAGGATGAAATCGCCGTCGTCAGGGTGCCGTTGCTGTGGAAGGCGGGACGAGTGGCTTGGGCGGCTTGCGCAGTGTTTACACCACGACCTACGACGGGAACGCTGGTCAGCGTGACTGGGTGGCTGTAATCCTTGCTCCAGCCGATGGTGGAGGGACAGGTGGCCGAGACGAGGCCCGAAGAGGATGCGCCGGTCGTCGTCGCCTCGGACAGGGCAGCCGTGGCGGTGATGGTGGCATTGGCATTGGCCTTGGCGTGGGCGTTGGCGACGAGTTGGACGCGAGCAACGCCGGCAATCGGGGAGGATGACGATGAAAGAGAGGATGAAGAGGAGGAGGCACGCACCGTGACTGTCTGGGTGACTGTCGCTGCTGCTGGGCAGGTTGCGGTGGTGGTGGCCGGGTCGGAGCAACTGGTTCCGTTGATGAAGAACTTGTCGGTTTGGGCGTAGATGATGTAGACGTTTGTGCCGTTGATTGCGTTGCTGTGCCGAGGGCGGTGGTGTTAGTGAACTGGCGATGGTCACAACTGTGGCATTTGTACACGGGGATCCATCCAGCCGCTCCTTGATTGATACTAATACGAATACACAGTACTGAACAAGAGATCTACTCACAACTGGTAGCCGTACGAGTCGTCGACATCGCAGGGAATGCGCACCGACACCTCCCCAGCGCTGACCTCCTCGTTCAGCGCCAGCTGCTGATAGTACGGAGGCCAGTTGACAAAGTTGACGAGGTAGACGCTCAGCGTGCTCGGGTCGGTGTCAACCGAGGTCCAGGCGAGGTCGTAGTAGGTGCCCTTGGTCAGAGTCGCGTTGAGTTCTGGGTTGGAAAAGGCAATGGCGTTGGTGAGGCCGACTGTGGCGGCCAGGGCCGCGAGAATGGAGACGGTGCGCATGGTGGGCAGGCGGGCCGGTCACGATTAGATACTACGGTATAAATAGAAAGAAATGGAGTCGCAGAAGCAAGGCTCCTTGTTTTGTTTCTGAAAGAACGGACGTGTTGCTGAGCACACACAAGAGCAGAGAGCGTGGTGGTTCAGAGAGCGAACCTGGCGGTGGTGGGCAGAAGCACTGAGGAGCAAAAGTCGTGAGACTGAGAGAACAGGAGGACTCGCAAAACGGAGAGACAGGGCCTGTTATTTGATGCTGATCAAGGCGCGTGCATGGCCTTGCCGTTATGCCAAGGCACGCCAGTGGTCAGCCCTCGCGATGGTCGCTCAGTGCTGGTTTGCATAGCCAAATAGGCTCCTCCCTTTTAATCAGTGACCCACTGGTGTCCGTCCATTTGCCCAGCAGGTGCGTAATACGAGGTGCATAGAATCCTGCGCTGACCTGGTTGATAAGGAGCTTGTGCACATAGCAGGATGAGAGTGTTGAAGGTGTGAATAGGGCTGCTTGGAGTTCTATGCCGGGTCTTGGTGGAAATCCCCCAAGAGCATTGCTCAGTATCCCAGATGTCTTGTCAGTAGGAGGGACGGTTCCAAGAGCACTGTCATGCTTCTGAGTCTAGAACAAGTTAGAGCGCAGTCTATTCAGCCCGTATCTGCCTGATCATGGTTGCAACGTCGTCGCTGGCGCAGCTGTCATGGCACATAATCTTAAATTGAGATCCACTCAGCGTGGTCGTCGCCCTTGTGGCCGCGACCCTGACTCGGCCCTCAGCGTCTAAGCCCCCTTTACCGTTGGCTCTGCTGTACTGTGGGCGGCCCTGTGAGATGCTGGTAGAAGTCATGTCGCTTCCAAGCAAGAACACACGCCTCGTGCTTCTTCATTTGTTCTTGAGGCTGTATATGCGCGCGTGGGGATTGCTTTCGCATGTTTTCACTCTGAACTCACTTTTCAGGAGACCACATCGTGTAGCAAATGAACAGCCTCGCTGCTGGCCGCAGGTGTGTGCTTGGGATATTAGTTCTCTGAGACCTCGACCATTTATCACGAATGAACAAAAATCCTGACGTGACAAGTGTTTAAAATTGTACCCTAAGTTGAAATGGTTCAAGCTGTTGTACTTTTGGCAGAACCGCCAAGTAGTTCTGCCAGATATCATTGGCTGCTTCTCGTTCATACACCGTACAACAGCAGCACATGTGTTTCACGGCGCATTATGGCCCAAGTCTCGTCACACTATTGGAAGCCAACCTCGCATTCTCATTTCCCAATGAGCAACAGTGGCCACCATTCAGCCAGCTTCACCAATGTAATCCTGCAGTGCCGGCTCCTTCAAGCGTCTCAGAAAGTAGTGCTCACACCCATGATTTCCTATCTCCCAAGGTTATGCATTTGCTGAAGGGTCCCACTAAACCTAATAGTGCACAAGCCACAAGATGGAATACTTATCCAGATCTCACTGCGGACGTGGTGATTGATGTACCAGCCAAGTCACTACTAGCCAAACATATAAAAAGCCCGGCAGGAGAAAGGCGAGTTCCAGTCGGTTTGGATCGCTTCTTCTTGTCGTGAGCATCAGACGAGACGTTACGTAGAATTACAATTCTAGCTTGACAAAAGTTGCATTACGCAGAGTTAACAGAAAGTTGCTCAGTGGTTGCTGATACGCCTTGTTAAGATTAGAACTGCGCGAAAGAATAATCCAACCGGCCTCGCTAGCATAGTTGGAGACCAAATGAGAAAAGACTTCTAAAAGACTCGACCTTTTGCCGCTTTACGTTACTGCTGGATGCAAGAAGCGTGCTAGGTGCCCACATTCAACACAGACAGAAAATCTAAGGCAAACGAGAAGACAAACTTGCCACTAGAGGGCCACTATCCAACCTATCGCGGTGCAATTTAAATCGCCCGGAAACTTGCATGTTTTGACAATGCGATCCGTCACTCTTGTGATGATTCCACTCGACCTTTTGTCATGATAAAGATGCTGGCCATGACAATGGTCTGGACGGATAGGCCCAGAATGTGAATGGTGAAGACAAAGAGCGGCTATTGTTGGGCCAACGAACCAATACTTCCTTCTTTCTAAGACTGCGATGGGAAGAATATGGTGAGAAAAGGTGAACGGAATCCCATGATAGACGTGTCATTGGACACTCTACAAAGAGCTCTCACCTCGAGCCAATATATATTTCAGTTCTGATAAGGTTTTATTTGAGTGTTAAAGGACGAATGCTACTTAGTCTTCAAGAAACACGCATGAATATACCAGCATAAGGTCTGGCTGGGAATTAAAGACTTCTTCAAAGCAAGCTTGCCCCTGTGTGGTACATCAGGATCCTTCACGCGCTCTCGAGCGGATCGTCTCAAATTATGAGTATGAGAAGTTCGAAACCTCCCGTGTGTGCCACAATATCCTGAATGACGATGTCTTTATTAGAGTATGATGAAACAACTATCTTGCTTAGAGCTGCTGTGGCATCTATGTCCTGGTATCCGTAGGTTGCACGGCAAGGCTTGTTCAGCGGTTGAGAGAAACCGTCTCGCTGCATCAGGTTCTCTTGAATCTCGCGATGCCTTCCACAGCTTTAAAGGCAACCTTGGAGATACACTTGAACAATTTTATCAGTTATCATGGTCTATATCTTACACTAGCATGGCACTCGAACACTCCCGTCCGATATATACACCTCAATGGTCTAACCTTTCCTTGATCTCGCTGTAACAATCCGAGACTTGATTGCGTTGATTGAAGATGGGCGGTTGCTCAGCAAACACATTATGCAGAAAGGCGCTTGAGAATAGTACTATAATAGTTATAGCTTCTTGTCATACTGTTGGTCGACCCGTCCAGGGGACTATACTCACGTATTGGTGTCGACCACCACTCCATGCTTGATGAACGAGCAGCGTCACGGTCTGATTGCGCAAGACCTCCCAAGGACTCGAACCTCTTGTGGGAAGCTCTGCGAGTTGCCATGTGGATGCTACAATGAAGCCAGAAGGGAAACTAATGCGTCCATCTACGATTTGTAAAGATTTTGGTGTACCTATAGCTTTACGGCACTGAGCCGGTCTCTTTAGACTTTCTCCTAGAATTCGGGGAAGGCTTATGAAAGCTTTTGTGTGCGAACACATGGTCCTTCAAATGATAGCATGATTTGGATAAGAAGCAACTCAATAGTTTGACAACTAGGTATTTGTTATTGTGGTTTTCTCGGCATCTTAAGACGACTCCGTATTTTACTAGACTGAAACCAGTCAACAACAATTTGAATTCTTTTCACAGACTCTCACCCCTCCTTGAACAATGTCCGGATCGAACCTCTAGGACTCCTTCCAAATTTCATATTCAATCCTAGAATAACCAGCCTCGTGTTCCCCCGAACGGAAGAGAGATATGTACAATCCTCGAATTGTTCTTAACAATCTAGTCTCCTACAGTGTTCTACCTTATACAGGCCTTAGACCATAGCATATTGTTCTCTATGTCCTCCTACAGACTCCCAACTCATATTTTGTATCTTTTTCTGCCCAGGTGTTTAGTGAAAACAACCCTGAATCATGATCAACCTGCTGCATATATTCCTGGTCATGCTTGGGTCAAGACATTGAATTTATCCCTTGAACGTCTGATGAAGGTGCCCGACATCGACCCAGGCGCGCAAACGCACCGTCATATACTCAAAACTGATCACAATATTTACAAGTCCGTTGGCTGTATAATAGCACCGCACCCATGTGTCTTACTGAATGCAAATCGTGTTCACCACTCACGAGTACTCCCCCTCAATGCCCAACACCCCACAATTGCGCCTCCAAGGCCCAGTATACATCATCTAGGCCGTGATATGCTTCCGGAGATCCACCTCCTACCTCCCGACAGGTTAACTTTATATGCAGGAAGGGGTGCAATGCTGCACTAGATCACAACTGAGGAAAAAAAATGTGCCACTTGGTTTTGGTGGCAATGTGTTGTCTTTTGAAACATATACATGTACAGAACATGCTGCAGTGTCTGTCCCTATCGAGTCGAGTCTAAGCTCGTGCCTCTCGCGATGCAAAGATGTCCCCGTGAGCCTTCGCTATAAACCATCACCAAGTTCTCACACACCTTCTTCAAGTCCCCTTATCAAGACTACCACCTACCATGCCATGAGGTTGAACGGCTCATAATTACCACCCCAAACATTCGAAATCTCCTCTTTCTTCGGCCTTCCAAAATGGCCCCCGTGTCCGACGCCGCCCCCTCCTCCCTCATCCAACCATGCACCGCCTGCAGAGCCGCCCTCCAAGTCGAGGAACGCATCGTAGTCGTCCACGGCACAATCCACTCCTTCCTCGCCTCCGTCCGCCAAAACTGCCACTTTTGCCGTTCTCTCTTCCATCAATTGCCCGGCACCCACCAAGAGACCCTGACGAGCTTCTACCGCCAGCAGCAGCAGCAGCACCCCCCAGACCGCTCCCCGTCCACCCCGTCCACCCCGTCCCGCAATATCTACAAGATCCACCGCGCCGATGAATCCTCGTTTTCCATGACGCAGGACCTCCTCGTGCCCTACGAGCACCACTCGGCAGAGCAGCCGAGAGCCACCAAGGTGGTGACGTTTCAGCGGGCGTACCTCGATTTGCCGCGTGCGTATGGATCGTTGCGGGGCAGTTTTGTGTTCAACCTCTTTCTCCTCTCCCCGGACGAGTGGCGCGCGCATTGTGCGGTCTGGAACCAAGAGATTGTGCGCGCTGGGCGCGCGGGGGAATGCCCGTTGCCGGATATGGTGGCGGCGAACCCGTGGGTGCAGTTGTGGCCGTTGCCTGAGGAAATGGTCTCGGTGGCGCGGCAGAGCAGCGACGGGGAAGGGGCCGGTGGAGAGGAGGAGCAGCAGCAACAACAACAAAAGTATATACCGGGCGTGGTGACTTCATCGTCGACGCACTCGGATGAGACGTTTGCAAAGATTGCACGGTGGCTGGCCACGTGTGCAAGGGATCACAAGACCTGTCGCCAGAGGCGAGAAGAGCAAGAGGAATTGGGATGGCTGCCTACGCGGCTTATCAAGGTAGAAAAAGCACGAGTGCGAACTCGCACTGTGGATGATAATGATGATGATGATGACGACGACGACGACGACGATAAGAGCGCTTCTCCCGAGAAAGACAACGTTTCCTCCTCTTCCCACCAGCTCATGCACTGTCGAATCGTGGAAACGGAGAAGAACGCAAAGGAATGGCTTCAGCGTCGCGATGATGGTGGCGCCACCGCCTCCAGTACCGCATACATCACCCTCAGCCATCGCTGGCCAGCAGACCACCCCGACCGCGTTGCCAAACTGAGCACAGACAACCTGGAAGCGTGGAAGATCCAACTTCCTCTTGAGAAGCTCTCGCAAACCTTTCGCGGCGCCTTTGATGTAGCACTGAGGCTGGGCATCTCGTATATATGGATTGATTCCCTTTGTATCATTCAGGAGGGTGCTGGTGCAAAAGCAGACTGGGAATTCGAGGCGGGTAGAATGGAAAAGGTCTACTCGCACGCACAATTCAATATCTATGCCGCGCGCGGCAAGCCAAATGACGACGATACGCTGGATGGGTTATTCGTCCAACGAGACCCGAGTCAGCTCGTTCTACACCGTGCATGGCTAGACTTGGACGGTATGCCTTCTGCTCCTGTTGCTGCTCCTCCTTGGCACGACGATAAGACAGGGAGTCTCCGACCATTCAAACATCTCCACAGCAGACACGTTCTCGCTATCCCCGGTGTCAACACACCAGGCGAGCTCTGGCAAGCCAAAATAGACAGCTCGCCGCTCGCCGCCCGCGGCTGGATCTTCCAAGAGCAACTCCTCTCGCGCGCCAACCTCCATTTCAGCCGCGACGAAGTCCTCTTTGAGTGCCGCGAGATGCGAGCGAGCGAGGTCCTGGGTACAGAAGACGACTATGCCCTGCATGTGCACAGCTGGGGATCCGGCGGAGACAAGCCGAAGTTGCCCCTGAACGCCGCCGACGGCGAGGAATCCTTTGGACCGGGCGGACCGATTCAGTGTTGGCAGAAGCTGCTGGCCGAGTTCTCTGGGCGGAAGCTCTCGTACCCCACGGATCGACTTGTTGCCATGAGTGGCGTGGCACAGCATTTCAAAGGGAGAGTGTTGGATGGGGATGGGTATCTTGCGGGTCTGTGGAGGAGCCGTCTTGCGGTGGAGTTGTTGTGGAGGCTTGCCAAAGGTGCCGCGCCCAAGGACATGTTTGAAGGGCTGGCTCGGCATTGGAGAAAGCCGGTCCGTCAACTCAGCTTTTCGTGGATCTCGGTATTGACGCCCATCGAGCAGCCTATCATGTTTCCTGTCTGGTATGGGTATATTGCGGATGTGGAGTGCATAAGGTACCGTACTTGGTCCGCGTTGGACAATGTCGAATGCGCTGTACCTGCTGAAGAACCGTTTCTTGGGGATATTTTCTCGCTGCAGCCAGCACCACCGGCGATCGAACTTCGAATTACAGGGCACCTCAGGCAAATAAGTCTTGTGTCTCCGTCACCCTCCAGTCAAGGTCTTGAACCTCTCCCAGACCATCTCGTTGCCGAGGACCAAGTATGCCTTATTCTGGGACAATATGCAAGCATGCCCACTGGAGGTCTCCAAATAAAAGGTGACACCAGGCTGGACTTTGGGGTAAAGTATCAAGACCTGACAGCTCTGAACGAGGCAGGGGTTCTGTTTGTGATACCACTTACCTCTAAAGATGAAGTGACCTGCAGAACATGGCTTCTTTTGCTCGTTGTGGTCGATCGCGCCATGGGAAGGTTCCGTCGCATTGGTGTCCATGAAGGCGGGATATGGCCTGAAGGGCAGGAAGAAGAGTTGGCTGAATGGTTGTTCGCCGAAGGTCCTCCGCCAAATTGGGAAGGGCCATGGACCGCGTTGAACGACTTGCCCTGTGGGCACTATGACCAAGTCGAAAAGAAGCACAGTATCTTTTTGATTTGATGATTTATGATTTCGAAATATGGCGAAAAGCTGCGAAGTACGTCGCGGCATAGTGTAAGATCCCGAAAGAAAAGCGTAGAGCGGAGACGCATTGAGTAACCAAATTATATTGCAGCACACAGAAAGTTATCACCAAGTCCATCGTTGTCTGGTCAAGCCTCACGCCATATTTTCTCGCCATTTATTATCGACCATCCCGTCGTTGTATGTGCATCTGGTTTGCATTATTTCGTGCTGTGCGTCCCGTTGCGTAGAAGTCATGTAATTCGTTCGTCCGTGGGTCCATATGCAGAAAGCCGTCTAGAAAAAGATAAGAAAGTTTCATCAAATCGTCATCATCAACGCAGCAATGCCGTCCGTTGTGTCAGTCCTCTGTGAACCCGTTGGCCAGTTCAATTGATTCCAACCCTGTGCTCATGCCTCCATGTGGTTCCCCAGCGTTGCCTTGTGGGGGCGGGGAAAGAAAAAAAAGAAAAGAAAAGAGGACAAAAACAAAAAGGAGAAAACGCCAATCTGACCAGACCAACCGGTCCGATTATTTCCAGTCCATGTCCCAGATCATTATTCATCGATCATGACCGCAGCGTTAAACGCCGCCAGAACAATCGTTGTCAAACGCCAAAGAGCTTGCTCCACCGACCACGCTTGGAGCCAGGGCGCGCATCGCCATCCAAGTATTCGCTCTGGATGCTCACCGTCCTTTGGCTGCGCATACCAGGGTGTCCGCCATTGCCATTCAGCAGGTTGCCACTAGCACTGGCCCCCGCCTGGCCGTAATGCTGCAAGTCTGGCATGGACGGCGTGGGCTGGACGCGCTGCTGCTCATCGTCGCCCACGTTGGCGCCATTGTGGTTGTTGTTGTACTCGCCGCCCCGCTCGCGTTCCTTGCGTGCAGCTGCAGCTGGGTACTCGCCGCGCAGAGCCTTTTCAACGTCATTGTACTGGCGGCGGTAGTCGTCGTGCTTGGCCTTGGCTTCGAGGAAGCGCGCCTCGGCCAAGCGCTGGCGCTCCTGCAGACCGCGCATCTCTTCGTCGAGGCGGGCCATTTCGTCTTGGGCGTCGCCCATCAGGCTGCCGTACTCGGCGACTTTGGCGTCCAGGGGCTGCAGCACCGAATTAGCCACGCTCGGGGTCGGCAGGCGCTGGATAGAGTTGCCGGGCCCGAGCCCGTTAGGGGAGGCGAGAGAGTCGGGCGAGAGGGGCCGCTGCTGGCCGTGGTAGCCGCCGGGAGATGCAGCTCCTGCCGCGGTGCGTCCATTGATGTGCTGGTGGCCTGTGGGACGCCCATCGCGAGAGTCCTTGGCCGTGTTGGTCTGGGTGGGACGGTCGCGCGTGCTGCCGCTGCGCTCGCTGCGCCGGGCTTGGGCCTGGGCCTGTTGCTGGGCTTCGCGGTAGCGTGCAGCATCAATGTCGACCTTGTTGGGGGGAAAGAGGTCGTCGCCGGGCGAGCGGGGAGTGGCTTTGGCATCCATAGCGTGGCTGGCGTTGTTGTAGGTGTGGGGAGCGGCCCCAGTGCTGTGGCTGTATGAGGGCAGCAGGTCGCGAGCTCCGGCTGGGCGTCTTTGCTGGCTGGAATGATTGTTGCTGCTGGTGGTGGTGTTGTTGCTGGCGACGATGTTGGGATTGTTCTGGTGGTGGTGGTGGTGTGTTGGGCCCGCTGGCGGCTGGGTTGGGCTGTTGACAGAGGCCGAGCTAGAGGTTGGGCGCTGGCGAGAGGAAGAGGAGGTGGACGAGGAAGGGTCGGCCAATCTGTGCTGGTGAGGCGGCTGCGGTGGGTGGCCGGGAACGTGCATGGCCATGTTGACGGGCTTGCGGGCAGTTTGCTCGCTGCCCTCCGAGTAGTCGTAGTATGCTGCGGGCTGCTGCTGGGGGTGCTGGGGCTGCTGCTGCTGCTGCTGCTGCTGCTGCTGCTGCTGTGGAGGCGATGCGACTATGACTGGCGACGCCTGCAGGGACCCTGCACCCAAGCCTGACGAGCCCAAAGAGCCTGAAGCAACAGACGAAGACGAGGTGGACGAGGCCGATGTCGACTTGCGCTGCTGGTATGCAGGGCGAGCCAGGCGGTCCGTCTCGTCCAGGCGGTCCCGCTCACGTCGCACGCGCGGTCGTGGCGGCGAGCTCATGCTTTGCCGGCGCGCTGTGTGATTGGCGGGCGGTGCAGAACCCGGGAGACTTGCGAAATGAAATGAGAAGCAATGCCTGCTTGTGGTTCTTTGCTTTCTCGTTTCGGGCCCTGGAGACGAAGCAAAAGAAAAGAAAAGAAAAAATCAAGACGGGGATGGTGTTGGTGTTGTTGCGATTGTGGATGACGACGTCGTCGTCGTCGTCGTCTGTCTGACTGTCCCATAAAGTCGGTGGTGGGGGATCCCAAAAAGGTCTGAGACCTGCAGCTGGTGGCTGGTCTCGCTTCGCCAGGGGCTGCCATCCGCTATGGATTAGGGCTGTGAGTGCGCTAGGGAGCTGACGGTACAGCGTGTGTGTCCGCCCGCCCGTTCCAGCATCATGGATCCAGCTCAGTCCATGATGGCGCTCTGGAATACGAGCTGTGCGTTGGCACACGGTATGGATGTGCTCTTGTGACTTGTGAATGGAGTTGCCTCTCAGATGATCTCAAACCTGATTTCATGGCTACTGCTGCTGCTGCTGCTGCTGCTTCTCTTGCACAGCTTCTCCCAGCTCTTCCCGCATCCTGATCGCGGGGTAGCTTTTCAGAAGTCCCCGCCATGAAACACCTATAATCCCTGCTTCGGGCCCTCCCGTAGCGCTCTCTCCAGCCACCTTTCCACTGTCAGGCTGTCTCTCCAGCCACCTGTCAGCCGCTTTAAACTGCAATAGCCGCACCAGAAGCTTCCACGATCCGCTCTCTGATGTCCTGTCTGTCTGCCTTGGTTTCTTTCAACACTTTCTAGGATATATCCCTGGCTCAAAACTTGTTTGATCGTGTGCGAGCAACTTGTAACGGTCGTCTGAATATCGTCTTTTGAGGGCAAGCAAGTCATATCCTCTTCTCTGGAACTCACCCAAGACCTTGACAAGGCCCCAGATTCAGTACCGCGAGGCCAGCATACAAAGACAGCATCTTGCTCGAGAAAAAGAGCAGTATCACCTGAACTGGACTGGCCAGTAATATCCTCGATTCGCCATTCTCATGGTCCCAACCTTAATCACTGAACGGGATCAGAAATCTAGCACGAGGGGGAGACCAGCAGCAAGACAGTGTTTGGAAGGCACAGTGCAGTATGCCTCTTCCCGCGTATAGCATCTGGTGTTAGATTGTAAATGGCCATTATTGACCCTCCGAGAACTTATAAAGTACAGGAATCGAGTCAGTACTCATCTTGCGTGTGTTTGTAGACCGACACTTCCCTTCTGTCCCCTTAAATCGCTGCCCAAGATCGCCAGCGCCTCCTTGATAATCATTCCTCCTGCGAATAACTGTCAACAACGACATCGCGCCAAAAGAACAAAAACCGGGTTTAAACTTGAAGCATGCCTCGTTATTCTTCTCTTCGCCAGCTTGAGATGTACGAATCGCTGCTTTGTGACTTTTCGGTCCAGGATGCACATGAAGATCCTTCCCTACTCATCGTTATAACGCGAGATACTCAGCCTCGACGGTATGCAATGGCTGATGAGACATTGTACACATGATCTGGACAACAAAGTTTTCTATACTCTATGACGAGATGATAGACCTTTTCAAATAAAAGCAAAGTGAGAACTTGAGATTGGGGGATAACAGCGAGCTCATTTGTCTGTGCTTATCTTAGGCGCATGGACCTTCACGACGACAAACCTTCACGACGACAAACCTTCACATTGACATGAGTCTCGAGTCCATCAACTCACAATCTTTACGCTATAACAAGCCGATTCGCCATATTTTGATAGTAACAAAGATGTATCAAGGTGAACCTGAGGACTTTGCATCGCCAAGGTATCGATAGACAAGTATGCTTCAGGATTGAGCAGTGCCCTGTCCCTGACCTAGTCGATTATCAATATGTCATTGAAGGGAAAAAAGGCCGTTATACCAGGCATCCTCTAGCGTCTTGAGATATTACAGAACGACAGCGGGCTCTATGCTGAGCTCTATATACCTCCTCGTTGCAAGCAAGTCAATGATTTCGCAGTCCACAGACATGTCACTGCTGTCTCCGACTCTTTGTGCTGGTCTACGGTTACTTCTCGAAGTGACGAAGGAGGCTTCAGTCAAGTACGTTTTACTCAATGAATTGTACTACGTTGAAAAGAAGCAGCATTGTACGCTCATGCTGCTGTTGGACTGAGCGTTTCAAAGCTATCACGGAGTCGTGGGAGATTGGGGGCCTGACTTGGGGGTGGTATAACACTACGGAGCCTGGTCATATGTTGTTGTATATCTTCCTAGACATATAAAGTAGATATATTTCATGAATTGTAGCTTGTAACATGTCGTAGTACCACATATATTCTCTCGTAATATAGGATAGGAAGATCGACCAGTCTAGAATCATTGTTAAACATTCGCTTGCGGTCAACTGGTCATAATCTTTGTAGTCATAAACGTCTAAACCATATAGATTATGCTGAGTTCATTATTGTAAAGTGTTGATACCTGACTGTATGATATATACCTCCCCTAAAACATAAAATCGTACTTTGACGAGCACATGTCCTCAGCAGTATTCCAACGAGAACGAAAAGGATGTCGATGGTGTTTTTGCTCGGGATTGGCCAACCTAGATGCAATCAGATTTCCCGCTATCGAACTTTTTCGTTGAAACAGCTTCATGGGACTTGTCTGTTTCATACTTTCTTCGCCAATTGCGGAGCATACGCGTGAAGATCTTGAGGGAAGGGTTTGTGGAATAGGGAGTATAGAGTCACATCTTTCGGTCCGCAACATTCGAATACTCGCTGCACTAGAAGTAGACGAAGGTAAAGCAGAGATGAATATACGATGCGACTTGTCACACTCGGGGGTCTGAAGGTTGCGATATTTTCTTGTCCCTGACACTTCTAATCCAAGTGTATCTGGGTCGACTCTGCACTAGCAAGTCCTAACTCCAGAGATTTTGAAGCGATACGGGACTTGGGAATCAGAGAACAAAGGGTTTACCTGAATACGCCAGCCTGGACACGAAGGAACACTAGAGAATATACCGAGAAATCTACGCAAGACAAGCCATTCCTTTCCATTTCCTTATTTTCCAAAAACCACAAAGCTCACAATTCTCCTTAATCCTGTCGCGATTGCACATCTCATCAATGCTCTAGACAACCTCAAAGTCCTCACTCCCTAGTAACTACATTCACTGCGAGCCACACCGTCTATCTGTCTTGATCCTTTCTATACTCTCTTTTTGATCAAGATACGTTTTCGTATCAAAAATGTATCCCTGCGTACGCTGTGTTTTGAATTAACCTGGTAAATGTGTAGACATGAGATCCCAGACGTAAAACCCCCTCATCCCGCTGAAACCGCCAGTCGACTTTCCCATGCGTTAACGGTTTCTCAACCCCAACCATATCCCACGTCACCAGTGTTCGATGCCTACATGGTATATAATTTTTTGACGTTTCTTTGGGGGGGGGGTTATGTTTTTAGCTACATATCCAATCTTTGTTTCGCTGTTTAGCGTTTTGTTATTTTGGTATACACCGGTCTGTAGGCTCTGGTCTTGATGAACTTGACAGGCTGGCTGGCTGGCTGGCTGGCTGGCTGGCTGACATGAGCTCAGCCAACATCTACCCAACCCGTACTTTATGTGAGAAGCGCAAAGCAGGGCTGTCTGTCTACATCTTCGACCAAAATAATAAAACCGACAAGCCCGCACTTACCCTTAGCGAAGGTCCCCCAATTCTCTGTAAAAAAGCAAACCTTGCTACTATACATAGTAGTAAAATGTACTCTTATACGCGCACTCAACCCTGTTTGAAAAAAAAGAAGTCTCCTCCCCCCCTCCCCTCTCTCCCCCGAGCGGAACAAACCGACACAATCTCAGGCATGCCCGATCAGATGAAGTTGATTGGATTTCCGAAAACTTTGGAGACCAACTGGGGGGTGGGAGAGGGGGAAGGGGGGGAGGCTGGACGGAAAAAACGAGGTGCCGAGATCCGAGTAGGCGAGAAGGAGGGGGGAAACCAACGGAGCGGTCGGCGGTCGCGAAAAAATAGGCGAGCAGTTGCGATATTCTGGTTTGCTGGGTGTGAAATCTCAGCTAATGACAGAAGTTCGTGCGGGCCTGGGCATGGCTGTTGGGTGGTACAGAGGCTTGGTTCTGGGGGGTTAAAGAAAGGGGTCACTTGTATTACATCAATATGATAGCAAACGGCAGGCCTACATAAGTGTGTATCCTCTCTGAAGAGAAAGCTACGGAATTGATGATAATAATAACTTACTCCCCGTATGAGGTATCATCGATTACATGAACAGAAGTATACCAGCCTGTGTTGTAATCAAGCGTCAAAACGTAGCTGGCCTGGCACGTGTAATAGTATTGGACCACGGGCGTACGGCTTCGTCCACCACTCCGAAGAGAGATTGCTACTATGTATGTGTACATAGTACACCGTACAGTCCATGATACTGTACATGCTACCACCCGGCAAAGCGTGACGGGCAGGGGGTTTCATGCAGCCCTACGCATAAGCGAACACGCAGATGATGCTATAGTGTATACTATGTAGTATGTATCAAGGGGGGAAAGGAAGGATCGCAAAAAGGTACTATCAGTATACGCGTATTCCCACCCCTCCCCCTCCTCACGATTCAAGTTGTTGTTTGATGGCATGCTGTTTTGCGCAGGTTCAAAAAACAAAACAAAAAAAAAGTCCCCAATATCTTTCCGAGATCAATATTCATCTCAACTTGAGGACACTCGGATGCTGCTTTGGGATGCATAGGTTGTACTGCTTATCGTATTGTGTCAAATTTGACGACGCAGCTGATAAAAAGAAGCTGTGTTATAATTAGACGTTGAACAACAAAAAAAAAAAAAGGGATGAGTACGCGGCAAATACAAGTTATTATCATCCCTAGATCTTGTACAGGCTCTCAAATTGTTGACCCAGAGCTTCTAATAATAGCGATCGGGATTCGTACAAGTCAGCATTCGAACGCCGGAACAGCACAAGAGAAAATGAGAGGGGGGGGGGAGTGAACAGCATTGTGGTCTCGCTATCGGAAATCACTGGATACTTTTTTTCCAAGACAGCCCAGCGCATTTCCAAGACAGACCATAACCGCCAGACCAACAATCACACATGGACTTCGTTGAGCCAAGAGCCAAGAATTGATTGGATTGGCACACGTGGAATCCCACTGAATCTTGGCAGCGCCAGTATCCCCCTATTGTCTTGCCTTTCTTTCTTTTTTTTTTTTTTTTGGCCCATGCAGAATAATTTAATCCCAACATTCAGCAGCAGTGAACTTCCCTTCCACAGGGCCGGTTCGGTTCGGTCCCGCCGCAAGCAAAAGGTTGATAGTGAAGCCAAGGCTCGCCAAGACGAAAGGATTCTTCTTGATAGTCATCCGCGAAGACCATTGATTCTTGTCTTCGGAGAAAGTACAAATAAATACCTGAACAGAAAGTCACCGACACAAATTGATGCTAGACATGCATTCTGAATCGATACCACACCGCACTATCGCCTCCCAAAAAAAAAAAAAAAAAAGCCAGCACATTCATGTGGCCCCGTCGTCATCATGCGCTCATTGATCCCCAAGCGACAGGTACTCATTTTCTGCACGAGTCTGTTGAGAGGCCTCAAAAGTTCAATCTGAACTGAAAAGCGGTCCCCAACCCTATGCCTCACCGTTCTGTTCCTGGCAGGCACCTGACACGAAGCTACGAAGCAAGCCTGTTCGAGACTGATGAAAGAGGGACTTGAAACATAGGTTGAGAAGGTAACGGACTGTTCTGGGGTTGCTTGCACGGTAGCCCGATGTCTTTTTGTGTGTTTTATTTATATTTCTTTCCACCGGTTCGTCTCTTCGGCCGAGACTAATTTAAATTCATTTTATCCATAAGTACTGTGTAGGTATAGAGAGGGGTTCTGCGCTCGGTATTGTTTGGCTTCAGCAGCCAAAAACAAACAGTGCTGTTCCGATATAACCGACGCCGAACTCGTCGACATCCTGAAACTTGATATCCAACAGCTCAAAGATATATATATATATATATATATATATATATAAAACCACCTCCCAAAGTAGGACCCCGAAAACCGGCCTGGCAAATATGGAGAAACTGGGATTGGACGGGGAGGGGGGAAAGGAGTGTATACTATAGTACGCTTGATGATTACCTTTTGTCTTCATAACCTCTTTTGAATTGTGCTCTCGCAATCGCAAGACTACTATATTGCATAGTGTCATATTCTCGGAACAACCTCGGAGCTAGGAAATTCCCAATCGAAGACCCGCTCTCAAGCCCCCGGGTACAGCATCCTTTTCCACCAGACACGTATATATATATATTCCCAAAAAATTGTTTCTTTCTTTCTTTCTTTTCCATTGACAGACTTTCTCTTCGTTCTGCCCTCGGTGGCATTCTACTCACTCACCTATGCATATACAGACAGACAGACATCACAAGCATGCAGCGAGTCCCCAAGGACAAGAAAACCGTACGGTACAAACAATAAGCCCAAACAGGAAAACGGAAATGCAACACTTGGGAACTCCGGTCCAATGCGGGGCCCACCCACGATCCGGTGTGCCGGTGTTGGGTGTGGATGCACGGTGACGCGTCAGCGTGCCGTTCTGTGTCCTTCTATGACATGCTCCTTCTTTGGGTATTGGTTTCTGAAAAGCCCCCCGTGTGAAAAGGGAGTGTCAGGTATGTGTCTTGAGCTGCATCCAAGAGCCAATGATCTACAGATCGAGCAGGTCCAACCCTGGGAAGAATAATAATAAAGAAAAAAAAAAAACAAAAAAAAAAAAAAACCACTACAGCCAACACCATTCAGGCAAAAAGGTGGCCCGGCGCGCTGTTTTCACTGCTCCTGAATAGGGCGATATGCCACTTGCCCGTACTGTATTGCTATCGCTTATCGTGGTCGTTTTGCCGCTGTCACTGGTGTTAGCTTAAAATCCATACTATGTACCTGTACCTTTCAGTGCTTGGGTACAAAGGCTGGATTGCGCTTTTTTCCAACCCAAAAATGTCCGAACTTAACAAGATTAGTGAGCCCTTTCTCCCAAGACCAGACTGGTATCATGACGGAAAGAGCGCCCACTGACGGCTGTATTGCTCCTCACCAAAAGGACTACTATGTACATCTTCGATCATGTCCCATCGTTCTCCGTCAGCGGCTGGCTGGCGGGCGGGCTGGCGGGCGGGCGGGCTGGGCGATTGGTCACGTCTGTCATCGACCCCACTGGCCAGTCTCTGTCAGTACCATGTACATAGTACATGGTAATCACACTGTACATAGCATAAATATAGTACATAGGATTGACTCTAGCCAACTGCAAAGGGAATCGAACAACCAGAAACCAGCCAATACATGACTTTTCATGATAATGCAAACAAAGGCAAGAATTGAGCAAAAAAGCTTGTAGCAGTTAATTGATTTGATTTGATGCAAATTTTGGTTCTTGTATCGCCCAAACGCCAGGTCAAGGCAAACCCCTGCCCGCCCGCCGGTTAATCCCCGTAAAAACTAAAAAGTCTGGACAGCCCCTTTCCGATGCAAAGCCGCTATCTCTTAGGCCAAGAACAAATCAAAAAGAGCCAAGAAGGACGAAGAAAAATAAACGAGGTCTACCCGCCCGAATGTTGGTAACGCCTTGAAGAATGCAACTCGGTAGTGCTGCCCACCGGAAAGAAGGAAAAAAAAAAAAAAAAAAAAAAAAAAAAAAAACCAGAAGCGCGCGTGGGAGGGTATGTGTAGAAGTCCCAAATTCACTTGTTGAGGCCATTTGCCTGATGTGTAACAAAATGCCGTAGCCTCCTTTTTCCCATTCACCCATTTTGTGAATTGTGATGTGATGATATGTTTCATGCCGTTCAATTGGTGTCGTCATGGTTCAGTTGGTATCTTTAGATGGTCAACATGCCCATGAGCATGTAGCAGACAAAGCCGACAACAACCCACCACAAGAGCAGACGCAGAGCGACATTGAGCATCTGCATGCGGTTCCTCCTGCGCGAGCGGTTGACAAAGTCGCTGCTGTCGTTGACATTGGGGAACTTCTGGCCCTTGGGCACCATCTCGCCCAGGAAGTTGCAGAGTGGCTCCCAGCCCTCCTGGACGCGGAACTCGAGCAGGCGCTCAGGGTGCTTGCCGTCATCGGTGGCCAGCTTGACGACGTTGGCGTAGTGGCGGCGGTAGATGTCCTTGCCGCGGTTGGCAAAGTCACCCTCAAAGAAGGTGTCAAAAAACATCTTGAGCATGGGGTAGTACATTTGAGCGGCCCACGAGCCAGAGAGGCCAAAAGGCAGGACGCGGTTGCTGAGCATGGCCAGCTCGTGGTCGGTGGCGCGCCAAAATACGGTGGGCATGGTCGACTTGTGCCAGCTGTCGACGTCGCGGCCCGTAAGGACAACCTTGGCCTCGGGGTAGACCTCAATCAACTCCTCGGCGAAAGCACAGGCGGGCCAGTCGCAGACGGCCTGGCAGTTGCCCAGCAGCTGGTCCCAGAACTCGCGGGTGCGGATGGTGCCGGCGGGCAGAGGCGAACGCTCGGGAAAGTACTTTGCGACGAGGGCATCGTGCCACAGGAGAGCATCGGGGGGGTTCTCGATCGAGGCGCACATCATGTGGTAGGTCTCGACGTAGCCGAGGTGCTTCATGGCGGCGCGCATGGCTGAGGCGGGCGATTGTCAGATCATGTTTTGCGGTGAATCAGGGTTATTGTAACCTACAAGCTGTGCCTGTTCTTCCCACTGCCAGCAGCAGGACCTTCATGGGCACTGTCCTCGTCTGTCCGCGCTTGTCCATGTCTGTGTCATTGGTGAAGATGTCGGTGATGGGCTTGCGCGAGTACTGGTTCGCGAAGCAAGGGAACTTTTGCAGCTTCTCGCTGGAGGCTGTTGTGGCGGCCATTGTGTATGTGTTTTTTTGGGGTGTTTAGAAAAAGGTTTCTGGACTGGGAAAACAGCAGAGGATGAATTTGCTGTGGGTATCTCTTGGTTTGCTCGCAAGCCGGTATTAAGAACTTGTAGTAGTAGTAGTAGTTTGCTTCGTTTTTGGGTGGTAAAAGAGTGTGAGAGTGTTGTTTGCCGGGTTAGTGCTCGTCAGTCGCCTGGATTGGGGCTCTTTGAGTGGACGAGATAGCGACACAAAAGGATGAAGAATGGAAGACGCAAAGACGAGTGTCATCAACGGCCCAAGCAACAGCGGCGGACGAGGTCAAATAAAGAGATCATGACGGTTAGGGGGGGGTGAGAGTCTGCGTTGGGTTGGGTCGGAGTGGACCAGGCGGCCCTGGAGTAAAAGTGGCTGCTCTTGGTGTTGCCATGTACATAGTACTGTACTCGGTACACGGTACAAGGTACATGGCTATGTAGCGCTAGCGAGGCGCATTGTACGCGTGGAAGGTGCGCTAGGGGCAGGGTCGATTGGTATCTACTAGTACGGGGCCGGGAAGGTACGACCGGGATGTACAATATGAAGCTCATTTATTCTGCCGCAGGTGGGGAGAAGGCTCCATTGGCCCCCCAAGCAACGCTCTTGATCAGGGCCTAGACGCCCATCATCTTCTCTTGCTTAGATCGCAGCAAATACTACTATGTATGTACACGAAGGCCAAAGCCCAGTTGCCTCGAGAGACGCCCCGTTCATCCCTGACTATCACCAGATAGCATGGCTGCGCGCTGGCTCTTGTCTTTGGACCTCTGGTGGAGCCCGGAGGCGAGGTTGTCGACTTTGTCGAGTTTGCCCGCTGCAGGGCGTTGTCGCGGAACGCCTCAAAAAAAAAAAAAAAAAAAAAAAAAAAAAAGGCCAGACAATGACGTAGTCTGGATGCGTTGTGGATGTGGGAAAGGGCAAAACCAGCCGAAAGGCTTTTCTCGCTTACAGTGCTGTACTTCTACTAACAAAAAAGTAGCGACTGCTGAGATTGTTAGTCATCCGCTGTTTCAGGTTTTTTCCTTTCAATCGACGGCCGGCCATGGATGGATGGCTGTACCTGTAGCGTGTACCGCCTGCCAAAGGTACCTAGGTACTTGTACAGTGTAGTAGACGCGCCTTGTATAAACGGCCGTCAGACCTGATACTCTATATTCTTATTGCACAAGGTTAATTCTTGGGCAGCCAGAACCATACAAAAATAACCCTTTGGTTCTGTTTTGCATAATTGGAAACAACCAGCAGTGGGTTTGGGCATGTTTCGCCCTCACCTCCCTGCTTGGATCTCCCGGGCACACAAGGTGCTGATCGCATGGCTGTCAAAGATTACTGAATGAAAGTCGAAATAAAAGCACTGCCTATCTTGACTATAATAGTATGTGCAGAAATTATCAACGGATACAACACTACCACCTTTCCATCAGCAGGGGCAACCACACCGACTCCCGGCTTGCGATGCCAAGCCCGTGCGGTCGCAAGCAAAACAAACAAAACCCATGTTTACTCAGATTGAGGACATCGGAAGTCGGAGGGTCTGATGAAAGGGGTGTGCTCCCCAAACCGTCAGATAGATTGCCGTTTCTGGCCTCCTTTTTCCTGCTTTCCTCATTGCCAAGACGCCATCTCTTTATTCCTTGCTGTCAAGATATTGTAGATCATCGTTAAAGGACGGTATACAGAGGAAGTGATCAGCAGAAGCATCCCCAGTGCACGCACTGCATCAAGGACGGGCAATTTCACAAACTTATTGCACATTGGGAGGCACAAGCACGCCGCGTCCTCGATTTGTATCTGGGTTTTGCTTCCTGTAGAGTAGCACTATATACCTAGTACAGAGACATCAATATCGCCTACTGGACACCCGTCCGTGTGGTCGTTGATTCAGCCGAATCCTCTCCGTCCCCAGTGTGTCACAGAAAACGAGCCATACTATGGTAGCGATTCCCACGAGTACGGATTTGCAGTCCTGCCAAAAAGGGGGCAAGCGACGGCAGCACATCTGCAGCCGTTGAAACAAAAACACATGATGATCCTAGAAGTGGAATGTGGATGAGAGGCTCTCCCCAATTGACAATGGGACATGACTATCAATCACTTCTCCACACTCACTTTCCACACCAGGCACTAGGAAGTCCTGGAGAAAATCCTATCCACATCAGGCCAGGCTTGCCAAGGCACTCCAAACCACCCCTGCAGGATCACCGAGACCCGTGGCCGCCTCAAGGTTTTGTTTCCCACTGCCGAACGCTACTACTATGTACTATGTATACTACCAAGTATGTACTATGTAAGTATGTACTATGTACTATGTAGCGTTCTGTGGAGTGGAGTAAGGGTGGGGGGGAGGTCGCGCCTGCCCGTCCCAGATCATCCGTGTCGACGGGCATACGTAATCTGCGCGTATCAGCCTTGGTTTGAGCGCTACATAGCACTCGTTCAGTGGACGACACTGGACCTTTGCTCCAACCGCTGACCTTGGTTCGAGCGTCGCTGCGGACTCCATACTGCAGGTGAAAGGTCGCATGTCCAGCAGCGGGCTCGGTTGGATAACCATGGGCCTTACGCGGTGAATAGGACGATCAAGCGTCTGGGGGTTTCGTCTCAACAGTTCGCATTATCAGGTTGCTGCTGTCTGTCAACCCAACCTGACCACGCCTTCTTGGGGCCAGCGAGTCAGTGAGGCGTCGTTGCCGCGCGTATGCTACTAGTATAGGGCTGTGACGCATCATCCAGCCCACAGACACTTCTATTGTTATGTACGAGCCAAGCCAGCCGTTGGTGTGGATTACCAAACACAACGCCACACCCGGACACATACATGTACACGCGTACTCTGCTGTTTTGCTTGAACTTAGTACTATGAATAGCAAGCGTCAAAAACGGCTCGTCGCGTCTGGCTGGTTGGTCGTCAGTGACCGCGCCCGCCCCCGAGATATGCGAGCGGCACCAGCAGAAAGAAGCAGGCCTCTTACTATGTAGATGTACACTACCACAGTGTCGGAGTGTGCATCTAGCCAGGCAAGAAGCAATGGCAGATCACCATTTCTCGCCACGCGTGTTGGGCTGGCAGTGCTGGTCAGGTGGGTTTGTTCGCCGACACAGTTCACTTCCTCTGACTGTTGTCACGTCCACTCGTCAGTTTGATCCAACAACCTCAGTTATTTCCTAGTAAATGAGGCAACACGCGTTCCTTCATTTGCCCCCCGCCTCTCCCTCTCGGAACAAAAAAAAAATGCGGTGGGCATCCGTGGAATCACTTGACTGTCCGACCAAAAGAACGAAGCACACTCGTCCTAGCCAATTTCGTCGATCCCGCCGACGCCCGAGATATGTCAAGTACATAGTATAGAACCATCTGCGTATCTGCCCCATGGTTGTCCCGAAGAACCATGTCAACCGTGATCTGTGCGCTTAGCTCACATTCTTCTCGCAAGTACTATGTAGCTCGCCTCGGCAAAAGCAGAGTCGTCGTACAAAACCCCAGCGCGCGCAAGTCAGATCTCCGCCGCCACTCCTTTCCGGCTCTTGTGTGGAAGTGATGGAGCTGCCCAGGGGTAGGGGTAGGGGTAGGGGTAGGGGTTTTGCGGGGTGGTCCAGCAGGCCGGGGAGCTTTGACCTGTCTACTATGTGAAGAAGCAATTTATATGCCATCACAGTACCGCTTCTAAAGTATTTTGCTCTCTGCGTATGTTTCGTATTGTCCCTCGCTCTCTCTGTAATCACTCTTTTTCGTGTGTGTATGTCTTTTACCAACGGGCTGTGCCCATTGAAACTGTCATGATACATAATATAGCAAATGAAAAAATGAGTGGCATCTATTGCCAGAATCAATATCATATAGTATATGTCTCCTCTTTTTTCTTTCTGTAAATATTACCGTGGTTTTCTACACGCTGCGTATCACAGCCAACTTTTCCCTTCTCTTGCCCCCAGTTTTCCCTCCCTTCATCTCGGTACACGATAGAGACTGTAATATTTCTCGTCACAACACACACGTGGGTTGAGAATTGCCACTGCCAGTACCTCCTATTGGTGTTTTTTTTCTTCATTAATCTACACAGTACTCGTTCGATTCGGTTTCCTGCCAAGCCGGGAACCTTTTCCCACGGATAGATACAACGTGCACCGTCTATAGACTGGAATTATGCCTTATCCCGTCCGTGCCAGTTCGATCTCATGTTTCGCCTTTTAGCGATTTAGTTTGTCTTGGCAGTTTGGTTGTTTGTCTGTTTCTTTTTTTCCTGTCTTTATATAATACCTGTGGGTTCGTGGATTATATGGAGCGTCAGGCCGTTGTTTTCATCTAGATTACTGGTGGTTTTTTTTTTTCTTAATCTTGCTTGTGTAGCCGAGCGAGATAGCGTTTTGTGCGGGGACGAGTGGAATATATCCAACGGATTCATATATCATACACAACGAACTGTGCATGGGAAATACCCACAGTAAGCCTACATCTATCCCAAACGTACGTAGGCAGTCAGGCAGTATACTAACTACTCTTATGCAAGCTCAAATCTGAAGACAAGAGCGTGTACATAGTGCTATGGACCGCAGTACTTGGTCTACACGCTATTGAAACGGATACACCAAAACCAAATATCTGAAGCGCCCAAGCAGCCCGGAATGCCATTGCTCCCCCACCGCCCGAGAAAGGATGCATCTCCGATGCTATGTATAGCACCCTGAGTGAGTGGTCTTTTTGGCATCGTCTACCCACACTGCTGTTGGCCCGTTTTGCTGCTGCTGCTGCTGCTGCTACTGCTGCTACTGCTGCTACTGCTGCTGGTGGTGGCTGGAAAGGCTGGGCCCGAAAGTGGATAACAATACCGTGGAAAAAGAATCAAAGTACGTAGTACGTACGCATACCATACTACTAAAAACAACTCCGCAAATGCAATATAGCTTTCCTGGTCTCGTCTGGTCTCTGGCCCGACGTGGAAAGAGATCGCCAAGGAATGACGATCACCCAGATTTCACCCGCCCTGCCAGCCTGCCAATCCAAACCCAGCACAGGAAACTGGGACAAGCCCCCAATACTACTTTACTATGTTCATGGGCCGCACCGACATGCGAAAAACACACCCCCCCACTCCCACCCCCCCAGCTTGAACAGAGCGCCAAACAGGGCTTGCTAGTGATAGATGGGTGTATGAATGAAACGGGTGTTACACAGCCGCCGGGAGCACCGAGTACCGTAACCCGGAGGGGTGGACACCACCGAGTTCCGTTGGCAAGCCGCTATAGTATCAAGATGCTTCTCTCCTGGAGATAGATTGAAGCATCTCCATATAAAATTGCTTGGCAGAGGGGCAGCATAGCATCGGTGATGGGGATGGAGAGAAGGGGGCGGACGGTTCAGTACAGCACAGGATGCTATATTATACTCTTATTAACTTAGTAGCAGCACCTATACCGAGTGAGGAATTCAGGAGTCTTGGTGGAGGACGTGAGAAGCCCAGGCTGGGCTGGGCTATCTTTCCCACGCTCTGTTGCTTCGACCAGTCGGAGAATAACTTTCCCAGCGGAGAGAACGAGAGCATCATGGTCCATGTCTTGCAGGCTACGATGTGCTATGTAGAGTGTGAGAATCAGGTGACTCGGAAGATTAGCCTCGTTACTGATATAGTGGACGAGTTTGGCTATGGATTCCATAAAAAAAAAAAAAAAAAAACTGGGTTCCTGCGGTTATCGAACAGAGATAGCCTCGTCCTTTTTTTTTTTTTTAGCCTTGTGTTGGATATAAGCCACAAGGCTGATGTGGCCGCAGCAGCGTATTCATAGCAAGGCTGTATTTTACACCCAAAGTCGCGGCGCTCGTGGAAGCTTCCTATTAGGGACTGACAGCGTGACGCCCCCTTCGTCATTGCACATGGCTGGCTCCCGCAAGGGGCTCCGCACGCAACGCGTAATTGTGCTCCGCTCTATGCCGGCGGGCCCTCCGTTGGCCCATTTGGCTTTTGGCCCAGCACGAGAAGCGTGCGTGGCCTGGCAGCACCTGGGGCACGCCTGGCACTCATTAGGGGGGGGGGGGCCTGGGAACAGGGGCCCAACCTGTGACAGCCGCTGATCTTACAGGCTCACAGGGCTTACTGGGTTGTCTTGGCAGGGCGCTGACTTATTCCCCGTTCATGGCACAGCACACGTTCTTTCAGGGCCAATTCGCCCGACCACCTACCTGCTCGTAGAGATCGTCCGGTGTTGGCCTGGCCTGCGTTTCTGTCGCGTTTCCTCGTTCGTCTCTTTTTCCTTTTGTGTGTCTTTTTTTGGTCTTTGGTCAGGGGGGGTCGACAATACGACAATACGACAATACGCAAGCCTCTGCTTCATTCTCTGTCTGTACTCTGTAGCCCAATCATTCTCCTGACGGGCTGTGAAATTGAGTCTTGGTCGTCGCAATCAAAGACGGCTGCGACTGGGAAGTCTCAGCAATATCGCACCTAATGACCAGTGTGTTGCCAGGTTCGTCAGTTGACCAGAACTGCCGCTATGGAGCGCATAGACTACATAGTACGCAAATATAGTACCATCGCAGTGATTACTATGTCCTCTGTACTATATACTATGTACATAGTACCAAGTACTGAGCACAAACGACGTCCAAGACTTCTAGAATCCCGGCCCCTGTCTGGTGTGCATTAGCTCCGTGACCCCTGGCTTGTCACCTTGTAGCTTTCGCCATGTACATAGTCGTTCCGGGCACTCCCTTTCTTCTTTCCACTGACAATTCAACCACCCACACAGCCTGCTCTGGGGAATAACCTGGTCGTTCCACGTCCCCAGCTCCCAAGCGCCTGACTTTTCGACGATCGCCACTTTCGGCTGCGTACTCCAACACGATACTGTACTGTGCGAAGGCCCTGCTGTCACGTACGTTGTGCTGCGGTCTCCATTGCCATCTCCATTTCCATCGCCATCCGAGCTTCTCTCCCTCGCTGCCAAATCGCTTTTCTGTTTCTTGTTTCCCTCCCACCGCTGCCCCGTTCCAACCACCCTTTTTCCCTCTCTTTCCCAGATCTTATCTTTTTTTTGTTCTTGTTCTTGCATCTTGCCGGTTATCCTGACGCGACTTTCGTCACAGAGACGTAGCATTTGCTGGGTGTCCCCTTCCAAGAGAAAGGCCACCAACCTCGTCGCTGTCGTCGCCTTCGCCGTCACTCACACTCGTTCTGGCCTGGCCCAACCAAAGCACCAACTGGCTCCACGAAGAAAATACTTCTTCATCCACTCTTTCGTCTTCACAAACCCATACGTGACTCGCGCTACAGCAGCTTGAGAAGCGGCCATACCGCCTTTTCCACTTGTGCAACATTGTATTCTTCTGTTGGCGCTATTGTCACTTTGCCCGATATCGTCGGCCCTTTGTGCTCGCTCCCCTCCTCCTCCTCCCCAATCTGGATTAGCCTCGCTACCTCTGAGCGACGTCACATCTGATAGGGAGCCCACGGCTGCGTCTGTTGGGTTTCTTGCTCTTTTCTTGTCATCACACCCGTCTTAATCTGGCGCTGGAGGAAGCTGGCTCTCCCTCCCCCGACCATGGCCTCGCAACCACAACAACTACCACCGCCCCCACCACCATCACAGCAACAAGAGCCCACCAGCTCGTTATCGCCGCCCAGCGACTTCGACATCATGGGTGACTTGGACGAGAAGGCAGAGATGGCGGCCAGCAAGGACTACGACACCTATGTCCAACGAGACCAACACGACAGATGCGGCACAGGCTCGTCGGCTTCGTCGGTCACGGCCTTTGACCCAAAGACAAGCCTCGACCGGGACCGCGCCTACCACAGCGACTCGGACGATGACTTCCACAAGGACTTTTCCGCGTCGACGCCCTTCCTGGCCAGAGACGACGACCGCATGATGGACGAGGAGGCTGTTGCGCCGGCGCCCACACCGGCTGCCCCGGGCCACGTCACTTGGATGTCTCTGCCGCACAAGGGCCAGCTGCTGATCCTCTTCCTGTGCCGCATGGTCGACTTCTTGCAGGTGGCCACCCTGCAGGCCTACATCTTCTACCAGCTCAAGCACATGGCCCAGCGCCAACTGCTCGACGCTTCCGCCGACGCCTCAGGTATGTCCTTGTCCGTGCTGATATGCCCCGGATGCGAATTCCAGTGCGGCCTTCTAACAGAGCGTGCAGAAGCTGTCATGTCTGATGCCAAGATCTCGGCGCAGGCTGGGCTCTTGACTGGAGGATTCACCGGCGCGCAGGTGCTCACTGCCATCTTCTGGGGCAAGGTCGCCGATTCGCCCAAGTTCTACGGAGGCCGCAAGATGGTCCTGCTCATTGGCACCCTCGGCACGAGCTTTGCGTGCTTCTGCTACGGCTTTTCCAACAGCTTTGCCACGGCCATGTTCTGGCGCATCTTTGCCGGCTGCATCAACGGACTGGTCGGCATTATCCGCACCATGATCTCGGAGATCACCGTCGAGCGCAAGTACCAGTCGCGCGCGTTCCTCATCCTGCCCATGAGCTTCAACGTTGCCGGCATCCTCGGCCCCATTCTCGGCGGCTGGCTGGCCGACCCTGCCACCACGCTCCCTGCCTGGTTCGGCCCCGGCGCGCCCCTGCACTCGGCCCTCGTCGACAAGTACCCCTTTGCGCTGCCGTCGATTGTCAACGCTGTCGCCCTGTTTGCCGTCTTCCTCGCTGTTCTCTTTGGCCTCGAGGAGACGTCCAAGTCCAAGAAGGGCACCTACGATGCCGGCCTGTACTATGCTGCCCGTGTCAAGTGCTTTTTCCTGCGCCGTCCTCTCGACTATGTCTACCACAACCGCAGCGGCTACGACCAGCTCGAGTCGATCCAGCTCCACGAAAAGTCGGCCGCCCCTGTGGTTCCGGGCATGAAGCAGAAGAAGAAGACGCTTCCCTTCTCGCGCCTGTGGACCAAGAACGTCATCTTTACTCTGCTCAGCCAGGCATTGTATGACTTCCACCTCGGCGCCTTCACCAACATGTGGACGCTCTTCCTGTCGACGCCCCGTGCTGGGTTTGCCGTCCCACCCGTCCAGGCCATCCCCACCGAGGATGCCCACGCCGTGAGCAAGCGCACCATGCTCTGGTACGCCGGGGGGCTGGGTATGCCCGCTTCAACGGTAGGCAATGCCACCTCGATCCTCGGCGTGCTGGGCATGCTGCTGCAGGTTCTCATGTACCCGCCCATGCACGCTCGTCTCGGCACCCTGCGCAGCTTCCGCTACTTCCTCATCATCTTCCCCGTGGCGTACCTACTCGCACCTTTCCTTGCCTCTCTGCCGCAAACCATCAACGCCGACGGCACCACGTCCGTCTCGGGCGCCCTGTGGTTCGCCATTGTCATGATCCTGTTCCTGCACACTTCGGCGCGCACCATGACCCTCCCTGCCAGCATCATCCTGCTCAACAACTGCAGCCCCCACCCGTCCGTCCTGGGCACCATTCACGGTATCGGCCAGTCTGTCTCGGCTGGGTTCCGCACTGTCGGACCCATTGTCGGTGGCTGGTGGTACGGTCTTGGATTGGACTGGGGTATGGTTGCGTTTAGCTGGTGGGCCGTGGCAGCTGCCTCGATTGTGGGCTGGGTCGCCTCGCTGCTGCTATATGAAGGTAGCGGTAAGGAGATTGAGCTTGATGATGATGACGAGTAAAATAAAAAGTAAAGGATATAGAAAAAAAAGAAATGAAACGAAAAAACCAGAGATGGGAAGGGCGTTTTGCATTTACAAGTACCTCAGAAAGCCCATAGCAAATGGCTCGAGTACATTTGTGTATTTTTATTTTAGATTAAGCATGTTTATAATGATTTAGATCATCTTTTGCAAAGCTTGCCTTTTGTTATATTGAAGTGTGATATTGTGAACGGTTGGGTTCAAAGTTGAGTGTGTTGGATGGCCTTCCGAATTCTATATATACGTACAGGTACCACAACAAAGCAATGGGGTCCAGGCTTCTTTTGAATTGATTGAGGGCGTATATTGATTCATCTATAAAAGAGCCTACGAATGACCTTCCCTGAATGAATGGGTTGCCTCATTGACTGGGTTGATAAGTTGAGCCAAGGAGTCGTCCACAGGGACTGCCTATCTATATCAAATTCGGAGGTTCGTGGTAAAGTAAAAAGAAGGAAGGAAATGGAGATTTTGTGCTTTTCCAATGATTGGGCTTTGATTTTTCGGAAATGGAGTTGGATTTAATGGCAGGGGGTGGTGAGTGGTTTTTTTTTCAGTTTTGCTGCTGCTGAGGTTCCTGAACGCCAAGTTTGGTAGGTTTATTGTGTTATTTTCTTTAATCTTGATTTTTTTTTTTTTCTGATTAGTAAAAAGGATTGCAGGGAGAGGAAGTCTACAGATGATGGATACTCGGCACCGTTGATTGTCTTGTAAGCAATCGATCCGAATCGAACCATCAGACTTTCACGATATATATATATATATATATATATATATCGTAGCTGAGTGAATGCGTTCTTTGAGTATGTTTGGGGTGTATTGTGGACCGTTGGGAGTGTGTACATGGCATCTTGAGGGCACTTGATGCGCGTGTGAATGTGTATTGTGTGTCATATGGGTGGGACATCATCTCCAACATGCCATGTAATCTATACCGATCATTTATATGATTTTAAGAAAGGGGATTCGTAATAAAGGCACAGGGCCTTGAATGGATACCGACCGTCGTATAAGTGGCCTGCTGGACTCACTCAAGCTCGTTGAGAGCGATGTATGTGGCCAAAAGCGTTGATGAGATTTATCTAGTCTTTCGTGTTCTTCTTTTCTCCCATACCCGAGGTGGGCGTTTTCTGATTGATCTCATCGATACGGATGGGGGCCTTCTTGAGGACCTGGTTTGTTATAAAGACTGCACATGCACACAGACCGATAAATGCTTGTCCATTTCGACTCGGAATGTACGGCACGTTTGCAGCAAGATTGCGTGGATAGCAAACAGCCCAAATGCTACCTTACCTTGACTTTGAAGATCTTTGGTCGTAAATTATCGCTGATATTACATTAAATTTATATAATCAATCTATAACTCGACTGGAGACCGAAGTAGTAAATTCTACAGCTATCCTTGGTTTAATAATAGACCCATGCCCAAAAGGAAAAAGTCGTATCGAACACATATGTGCTCTATGATAAGTAGATTACTACCTTTGGCCCACGAGGTGGTCAAGAATGTGTAGGGTGAATTATATGTATATGTCAGTCAGCCAGTGCATTACCACGGAATAAGAGGTCCGTTAACAGCGTGTACTTGTGTTCCTTGTTCTCAAGACATCTATGCTTCTGATGGCGACTTGGCATGCTTATATGAACTGCGGAATCGAATTTACAGTGTCTCTAAATGAAATAAATACCCAAGCAGATTTGTTGGACGTACTGAACCGTCTCAGCTGCTATTCTTGGCCAAATATGCACATGATAACCATCAACATTCCCCAAACCAGCACCAGCCTACCATGCCATTTCAGTCGATACCAAAACAACACAGACATCACCTATACGAGGTCCAAGATTCCAAGTAAAAGCCATTTCATTTCCCATAGTTCATTACCTTCCAGTCTAGCAATGGTCTCGCCAGCTGAAGACGGGGATAATCACGCCGGCATTGCATGGCAATGGCAGCCCGGCTCTGCCGCCCGCCCGCCCGCCCACTCTCCCCCACAATGAAAACGGTTGGGATTCGGACGCTGGACTGATGGTTTGTATATTGGTTGATGGTTGGGGAGACCAGTTGGGTGTGTCGAACAAATATATATAGGCGCGGTTATATTTCCCAAGCCACATACGATGACATATCTGCATGTCAAGGTCGAAGCAGTGTATTATTATAATGGGAGAGGTGTGTGGAAAGAAAAGAAAGGCGGGATTGTCGAGTACAGGCTGTAGGATGCAGAGCACTCACAATGACCAGGTCGTATCCTTCCATAACTAGACTGGCGGAGAGGATCATGGCCTAGAAATAGGCCTTGTTGTACTTCTTGATGGCATCACCGATGCGCAGCTGTTTATCGGCGGCATCGGCCTCACGGGCCAGCAGGATCAAGCGGTGTGTTTCGTCCGAGTCCAGACTGAGGCTCCTGACCTCGGTCCAGGTGGGCAGAATGACCTCTTTGGGTTTCATGGGTGGCAAAAGGAGGTGACTGTCTCTTCGCTTCAAGATATCAATATGCTGTTCTGGGCAATGGTGGGCCACAATATCGCGAGCTGAACCCCCTTTCGTGGAAATACTGCCGTCGGTCCTTGTAATTGTAACAGTAGAAAAACTAAACTTGGCCAGTGATATGTGATGTGACATGGCAATGGAGTCAGCCATGCAGTCGGCCGCTTGGTCCTGTCTAGGTTAGGCTTTCGATATTCGATTCATTGTATTGGGCCGCTATAACGAATCACTAGGCTTTGCTACCGTTGTGACTGGAGGATAGATTCTCTGGAGTAGTGCGTTGCAATGTCTGACAAGTCCAGCAAAACGTTCATGTGGGTGATTTGTGCATTATATAGTATAGGCCTTTGCTTAAGTAAGTATATGCATAGTATATGTCCAGAGCTTGGGATCGTCTGGAGATCGTTTGTATACGGCGACCTACCGAGAACTATACTGAACTTGTTGAGCAGGCCAAAACCACACAGTCATCTATTATTAGCCTATCGTGATCGTCAAGCTCGTCATGTTGCAACCTCGCCTTCTTACAACCAAATACAGCACAGTAAGACGTCAAGCTAAACATAGGGGCGCACCTCGGCCTGCACTGTCCTGACTGTCCGCCCGGGGTAGTCGTCTATCCACTTTTTCTTTTTGTTATCTGGGAGATCTCTCTCGATATCCACCAGAGTCTTCCCCGGCTTGTTATTAGTCGATGGTGAGCTAGAGCGTTCCTATTCAGCTCCAGCTCCACTGTCGAGTGCTACGTGGGCGAACCAGGCGGTCGGCAATGCATAAAAATCTGGGTCCCGCCAGCTCACACGCTTTTTCCGCACGACTTCTTCCTCCCCCTCCCCCAGGTTTGCCCAGGCTTGCGCAGGCTTGGTGGCCCCCGTGGAATGGATGTCTTTGAAATGCCAAGACGACAGACGAGAGATCTCACGAGCCGACCCGGAATTTCTGCTTGTTCGTTCCCCTTTGGAGTGGTTCGATATCACGACGCGACTTTGTGCCAGACACAAGCGACCGCAACACGACGCCCTGGACGGCGTCATTCCATGACCCTTTACGTTTCCCCATGTGACCAGTTATCACGCTTGAACTTGTTGAATAGATAAAGCTGGTCAAGCAAGCCTTGGCCACAAGACCCGCCACCGCCATGAGAGAGCCGCTGCGGTTTGATCTCTTCATCCACGACACCAACACGCTCCACGGGGATATTCTCGTCGACGACGATGGCGCCGGCTCTTCACAGCTAAAGTACCAGGAGTACGCAGTCTTTGCCCACGGCCTGGACAACAACAACAGCAGCAGCACTCATGTCGTCGACTGTGCAAGCAGCACCCGCTCCGACTCTGGCGACAGTCAGATCCACCATCATCATCACCACCAGCACATTGCCCAGTGCACGCGCTCCACCCACGGCCGCGGCGACTTGCTCTTCTCGCAAGCCCTGCGGGGCGACTACGCCCTCGACGTCCACGGCGACTGGACTTGCCCGTCGTCCGCCGCCGCCGCCGCACCAGGCCACGGCCACGACCACCACCACAACGGCCCTGTCCAGCTGCAAGGCCGCGTCCGCCAAGTCATCTGCCAGCGCCGGCCCCATGCCAAGTCCACGCCCGACACAGACCTCGACGGCCTGCATCTCACGGGCGCCGACTACGCCGCCATGGACCTGCACCCGGCCACGCTGCAGTACGTCCGCCGCCGCGCCGTCGAGTCCATGTTCTGGGACCGCCATCACCGCAAGCTGAGCATCGTGCTGTCCTTCCCCATGGACGCGCGCGCGCCCTACGACTTTCTCAGCATGACGTACAGCATTGCAGACCGGACGGCCACGGTCCTCATCCGCCAGTCGCCGAGTCGCCAGCAGCAGCAGCAGGAGAACGCGGGAGACGAGACGGTGCCCGACCCAGCAGGGCGAGACCAGCACGAGTACGATGTCCGCATGCAGGCGTGCAAGTCGCACTGGGCCCACCCGCTCGTCATCCCCGTGATGCTGCTCCAGGTCCAGTTCACCATGACGGAGCGGGCTGTGGCCGAGACGCGGCGCGAGGTGATTGCCGTGGAGCGGGACGTGAGCAATATGGCTGGCTTCGATGCCATCGACGAGCAGGCGCGGCTGCGCGAGCAGCAGCAGCAGAAGATGGCGTCCGCGGTGAGTATTGCGCCTGCGAAGCGGCGAGGAAGCGGCCACAGTCGCAGCGGGAGCACGAGTCGAGGGCTGGGCCTGGGTGCGAGTGGAGGAGGAGGAGGTGGTCAACAACAACAACAACAACAACAACAACAACAACAAGTGTACAAGAAATCAACCGAACTCATGAAGAACGCGCACGAGGCCCTCAAACGCTCCATCCGCCTGCTCAACACGCTCGAGTGGTTCGAGCGCACAATCCACATCCTCCTGGCCGCCGGCGACGAGCTCGACGATGTACGGCAAAACTCGGAGAATCATTCTAATCACTACCCAGGCCACATGCACACGTTCAGCAGCAGCAGCACCACCACCACCACCACCTCGGCGCCAGGAGGCTCAGCATCCGCGCCCTCGCCGCCCCCCAGCAGCGCCGTCTTCCCCACGCCGCTCTCCGTCCGCGGCAAGGTGGGCACGGGGTTCCTGCGCGCACGCATCGTGGACGATCCGCTCGCGGGCCACTGGCACGAGATCCGCCAGTACCTCGAGGGGCTGCTGCAACTGTGCCAGTCGCTCAAGACGGACCGCAACATCCTCGAGATGCGCTGCAAAGCGCTCGTCGACATCATCTACTCCAAGATTGCGCAGGAGGACAACAGTCTCAACGCGCGCATGGCCGTCGCCTCCTCGCGCGACTCGTCGTCCATGAAGGCACTGGCCATCATCACGGCCGTCTTCCTGCCGGGCGAGTTTGTCAGTTCGCTGTTTGGCATGGGCATCTTTGACTGGCAGGCCAACGAAGATGACGGCGGCGGCGACAGTAGTGATGGCGGCGGTACAGAAGCTGTGGTGGGCTATGATTTCTGGTGGTTCTGGGCAATCACCGTCCCTCTGACCATTATTATCCTGGTCCTCTGGCGGGCCTGGTGGGTCGGTCAGGACCGCTACTTTCGAAAACACCTGTCCAAGGACCTCAGCGAGGAGAGATACTGGACGGACGACCGCCAGCCGAGGCAGCTGGAGACGAGCTTCCTCTACGATTTCATGTACATGTCGGTGCGAAAAGGCGAGACGACGGCAGCAGAGTCCGAGTCGCCGTCGGCTGGCTTCTTTTCCTCGCTGGGCCTGACCAAGAGCAAGGCCGACTCGAGCGATGATGAGGGTGTGAGCAGGCTCCAACTTTTCACGAGGCCCAGTGGAGGCAAGGACAGCTTGATATCGCCGCCTACCTTTCGGCTACGACAGGTAGTCACGGATGATGCGAAAGAGGAACGCCATAGCGGTGTTTTTTGAATCTATCTTACAGCCCCTCTTGATCTGAGATTATAAACAAAGAGCACGATATATTCTCGATTCTTCATCGCCACGTCCCCATCGCACTTTATCGTTTCGGGTTTTGGTTTTACCCCGTTTGCTATAGATACTCTCGCACCATATATGAGGTTTGCGAGTTGATGTATAAATCCTGACTTAATATCAGCTCTATTCTCAAAGACTTCATCGGGTCATTGAAAGACTTGTCTCTTTGCCACCAAATATCAATGCCACCCTCCAAACACCTTGGCGTGCCAAAGAATGATCCGAAGCCCGACTGCTCATCATCCTCATGACCTTTCGTTCAATGGAACAAGCTGGGTTATGAGCGAATGCGAGGAAGTTGTGACAGCTCATTCAGCCTCGAGACGAGGTTCGCGTCCGGCACTTTATTCAGCATCACATTGTTGGGCACCACCAACCATAACAAGTGAAATCCAAGCTGCATTGGCGCAGGAATCAGCCGAATAAAATCGTGGCAACGTATCATAGCCTCAACAACACCCATCCTAAAACCAGTGCTATATCAAACCACACCCTTCTTATGTTACAACCCTCCTTGCCCTGGTCTCAGCAAACTATCACCGCTTTCTCATTTCTAATCAGACCAAGTCCTGCCACATTGATCTGGCTCCCATAAAAATTTTACCACACGCCAAACTATATATACACTTAACTCCCCGTTACTATACCCTCAATACCCCGATTACCATATATCCCACAGTGCCACAACCCCCGTCCCCCCTCCTTCGGGTCCTTTCAGATCAACCAGTGAGTGGTGTTTTCAAAATCTTGGTTGCACAACATGTGTGTCTCTCTCTGTATGTCTTTCAAGCCGGACTGACCTGCATATAAAAATAAGCCCCTCAGAGCAAACACCTACTACGACTACTACGACTACTACGACTACTACGACTACTACGACTACTACGACTACTACGACTACTACGACTACTACGACTACTACGACTACTACGACTACTACGACTACTACGACTACTACGACTACTACGACTACTACTACTACTGCATGCGCGTGCGGCTGAAGCCATCCTTGGATTGTCATACCGGCCACCTATATTACCCCTCAACCCAAACCCCTCTTTTACACTTGACAAACCAAACAACAGGCCACACCGGTGAACATCACCCCCCCCCAAAAATAATCGCCACGATCTTTTCTTTTTTCTTTCGTGCAAAAAGAATAAGACACACACACACACACACCCACACCCCGGGGAGTATACGAAAAGGAGAGGGGGGACGTGGACTCACCGCTTTTCCTGTATTCGTCGGGCTGGACTTTCTCTTTCCACAGATATCGGGTGGTTTTTTTTTTTTTTTTTTTTTTATAGAGTTCATAACGAATACCGAGAGGGGTGAAAGACATCGATCGACAAATGCAATACCAAGGACTCACAGATCGTAGAGCAGTCTCTGCGGTCAACAGAACAAGCTGAGCGGTTGATGTGTGAAGAACAAGGGATTGGAAGCGAATAAAAAAAAGAATAATAAAAAGAACATGGTAAAGAGACTCGCCAAAGATTATAGACTGGTAATCTTCAAAGTTTATGGCACCAGAAAAAAAAAAAAAAGCTTCATCACGTCGACGAGACAGGAAAGCTTCCACTGCTTCAATGAGCCTTTGATTCACGAAACCTGTGAAAGCAACTATCACCGTAAAAGTCTCACCTGTAGCTATGCCATGCCCTCATGGTATGCCTTTCTATTCGTTCATGAGTAATAATAATAATAATGATAATGATAATGATAAAAAAAAATAAAAATAAAAGTCGTCAGTGGCTTCATAGTGACGAACCCGAAAGACCTTACTTGGCTGGAAACAAAAGACAAGCAACCATGAACAACGAACGCACCCATGAACACGAACGAACCAAGCAGACTGAGCTCCCCAAGATTTGAAATCTCCAACGCAGAATCTTAGTATACAAACATCCCACGTCTCAGTGTGCTAGGACCTTGATCCCTCATACATCCAATCACGGTATCAAAAACACACACAGGCAAACTCACCATGAACGTAGACAATCGATCCTCTCTAATACCTCGCGGCACACAGAAGCTAGTGATTCCTATCTCGATTCCATCAGTCCTAGAACTTGGGTTGCACAAGACCCACCCACGTTCCACAGATCCAATTCTTCTCCCACCCATCACTCATCCCAACAAACCTTCATGGAACACGGCAGAGGCACCACACTAGACCAATCCTCAGTCAAGTACATGCTATACACACTCCCGTCAAGATCCACCCGCTTCAGCTCCCCCTGCGGCCCGGGAACGCGGCGCAAATTCTTGAGCCGAAAGACGGCGCGGAACATGCTTGTTAGCGCGACAAAGAATACTTCGCGGCCCAAACAGAGGTATGACTCCGCCGCCGGGACCACGTAGTTGGCAATAGGACGCTGCGGGTCAAAGTTTTCTGCGGCGGCGGAGGAGGGCGAGGAGAGTGTGTCTGGACGCTGTGGAGGGTGTTAGTCTTGACTTTTCACGTCTGCAAAAGGTTGGGAAGGGGAAGAAGAAGAGCTTAGAGTAGATAGAGTATAGAGTTTTAAAATAGAACCACACAGTAAACATCAAAAAACTTACCAAGCTGACGAGCATGGGATCAAACGAATCCCTGCGGCCCCCTTGTTCCCCAAATGCTCTTGCCGACTTGCTATCATGGTGCGTCTGCAAACTCGTGATACGAATCGCCTCCAACGCGAACCCCAACAGCTGCGCATCCGTCTCCGTGGAGGCAGGCTCGCGAGCAAGGCGGTAGAGGTGAGGCAGATGGGGCTTGCCCAGCGGGGAGAGATAAAAGTCAACCGCAAGGGCAAACTAAAACAAAAGGTTTCGTAAACAGTTAGGACACGCTTTTGTTTGTTTCTGGCTGGAGGCAAGACACAAATACATACCGTAGCAGCCTGTCCAGGCACCTCCGTCACAGCAGTCGGCAAAACCTGGCCCCACGCAATGTCGGCAACGCTCATCCCGCCCTTAGCCAAAGCTCGGATGAGATCTGCACCCCGTGCAGCGATGCTACCACCACCGCTTCCTGTACCGCCACTGAGGATACTGCTCACACTCCGCTCAATGAGCTGACCAAGCTGATCCGCAACGGTCTTGGTAGCCTGCCGCAGGGGGAACGACTTGACAGGGTCAATGTCAAGGTACGTGTTGATATAAATAAGCCGTAGGACAGCGCGCAGATCCGAGATGGTGTAGATGCCCTTTGGGTTTGTTGGTGTCTTCAAAGGAAGGCTGAAAAGCTGGGAGATGAATTTCACCTGAACAGTTGATCAGCAATGTTGACATATCCTGCACTACATGAACAGAGCATAGCATAGCAGGAAAAGATTAAGTAAGAAAGGAAAAAGAAAAAAAGGACAAAATAAAGTCACTTACAGACACGGTATTCCCAATATCGCGCACGATATCCACAAACCGAGTTCCCGCTGTCGCAAAACTCTCCTCACTCAGCAACTGCTCCATTGCCTGCGCATATGCACCGGCCACAGCCCGCTCCCACTCTTCTCCAGACAGCCGCATCCGACTCGGCGAGATCTCGACGTGCTTCTTGCCAATCAGATGGATGACTGTCTCGGTCCATACGTGCTCATACTCGTTGCAGCTCTGCAGCACCTCCGTCTTGATGTTGTTGTTGTTGTTGTTGTTGTTGTTGTTGTTGTTGTTGTTGTTGTTATTGCTGTTGCTGTGACCATTGTTTCTGTGGCTGTGGTTGGCATGGTCGTCACTCGCGCTGCTCTTTTGCGCCTGTGTCGAGAGCTCGCCGCCAAAGTAGGGCGAAAACACTGGCCTGTCCCAACTGAATAGCTCCGCGCGATTCAACGACGTCAAGATCCGATGGTTCTCCGAGGGGATCACCATGGGGTAGTGCGCATAGACAGAGTTGTTCTTGAAGTGGTTCGGGAACGCGCGCAGAAACAGCTTGTAGAAGCAGCACCCATGGTTGATGTTGAGGTCATACTGCACCTCGTTGTAACCCCAGTTCGTCAGCGCGCGGGGACTGTAGTCAGTCGTGTAGTGCCTATCCCCGCGGACAAGACACACCGCATCGCTGAGCACAACGCGGGAGATTGTGTACGTGGGCGCAATGCCCACGCCGGGAACCATGGGTTCCTTGGCTTCTTCCGCGACGAGGCCTGGGTACAGCTCGACAAAGTCGGGGTGCTCGTACAGGTATCGCAGACAGCCTGCCACCTCTGGGTCCGAATTGAGCTCCTCAAACGTGTCGTAGGGCTTGAGGCCAAAGTGCTTGCGGAACTCATTCAGCCCGGCGACTTGCCACCGCCGGCCCTGGAGAATGCCCAGAATCTCCACGGGTTTCATGGAAAGGGGCACGTTGCGTGCGCCAAACGCACCCGCGCAGTCTTCAATGGATGTCGTGATGCAGTCGACAAGGTCATCGTCGTTGAATCTGCCCGTTTCGGAGTTCCGCTGGTAGTTGTTGAACGTCCGCTGGGCAGGATCGTCTGGGATGGACTTTTCGAACTTGGTAAAGCCCCTGACCATGTCTTGGGTCGTGATATCGGCCATGTTGGACTTGCCAAAGAGGTTTGCGTACAGGCTTTGGATCCACTTGTCATCCTTTTCCGAAATGCAGCTGTGCCAGCGGTAGCACAAGTTGAACTCGGCCGACACGACGTTGCCCGTGCCAGAGGCCGCTCCTGCAGAAGTGCCTGCATCGCGGCCCATTTCCTGGCGAGGGTCCAGCGTCCAGGTGGTGTCGCAGCGGTTGAGGTTCACAATGTTGCGCACGTAATCGACCAAGGTAATGTTGATGTACAGGCCCGCCGTGATAAGTCGAGCAGTCTGGAACAGGTCCTCGTCGTACTTTTTCCACGCAGCCTCGCTCTGGCGCTCGGCTGCATCAGCCTCTTCATTCTCGCCGCTCGAGGGCAGCGGGTTCGCCAGGCCAGGGCGCGGGCCGGGTGGCGGCGTAAAGCGGCCGCCTTCATTGATTGCGGCCAGATGCTCCGCCACATGGTTGTGGAACCGGTTGAACATGATGAGCAGCACCGAGACGCCAGGCGGCATGCCTTGTAGCCGCTTGTCAGCGTACGAGTCGGGCTTGAGCTTGCCGTCCTGAAAGGTACGGATGCTGTTTTGCATGTCCTGATTGCTGCCATACAAGGGCGACAGGTCAAGGTACGAGGAGGTCATGGACGTGTTCATGTCCCGAAAGTCTGTCCAAAACAGATCATGGATGATGATGGTCGCCCAGTACCACAGGATGCTGGAGACATTGTTGGGATGTTTCCGGTAGCCTTGGCTGGACCGTCTCATGACGGTATCGTAGATGAGGCCTGGATCCGGCAGCGCACCAGGAGGCATAATGGTCGGTCGCACGGAGCGCGCATACGTCGTCCCGGCAGCGCCCAAGTGCGGGTACAAAGGGTTGTTGTTGGACCCATCCGCGCTGCGATACATGTACTTGTCGCCAACAAAGTTGAGCACCGGGTGGTCCAGGCTGTACCAGAGCTCATCGATAAATTGGTCCGTCAAGAGCACCCGGTTGCGAGATGTAGTGGGGAGTCCCGCCACCAGCTGGATAATGCGCTCCATGAGCATGCCATGGTCGTCCAGCGGCTCGTTGCCTTTGAGCTTGCTCTTGATGAGGCCAATGACTGTCTTGATGTCTGTTCCATCGTCAGTCTATTACAAGATGAGCAGCAGACCACAGCTCAAAACAGACCTTTCCAGCCAATGTACTTCAAGTCGAGTTTGAACCCCGTCTGGGTCCGCCTGGCGCTGGCCGTACCACTTCCACTCTGCGTGGGCAGCGGCCGACGCGAGGCATGAAGAAGTTGTGCAAATTGGCCAAAGGCTTGCGCTACGCCTGCGCTGTCCGCCTTGAGGGGCGGATGAGGCACAGCCGATGCCAGTGGTGGATGCGACGCGGGGCTCTGGCTCTCTTCCCAATCCTTGGAGTTCCATGTAGTAGCTTGAACGATGGGATGATCGCCGTCTCCTCCTCCTGCACCCTCCAAGCCATTTGTCCCATTGGCACTATTGGCACTATGAACGTTGGACGTGCCATTGGATCCGTCCGCAGGTGCCCCTTCTGGCGCCATCATTTGGGGTTTCGCGCTTGAAAATGCAAGCAAGGCTGAACAATCAAGGCTTGCTTGTCAAATGCAGGGAGCAAAAAAGAGGAATGTTTACGTTTAGTCAATGTTCATATGAAGAGCAAAGACACAGTCGCGAGAAGAATAAAAACTCGCTGCGCAAGCGGTTCCCAGCAACACCACAAGCAGGCAGGCCATGGGCAGTGCTTCGCTGCGAATTTTCTGCCGTAAATGTGCCACGCCAGTAGGAACACATCCCGGATGCAAAGGGCTCAGCTACCTGCAATTGGACAAGCCAGGGTGAAATCGTTCGAGAGATGGGGCGAGTCCAATCGCAGGTCGCCCTTCGTTGGAAAGCTACCAAGGAGATTGGCTCCATGATAATGTTATTATCCAGCCATCACAATAATCACAGCAAACAATGACGACCCGTGTCTCAATTTGCCCCGACCTCATGGCGTACAATGGGCTTGCAGCTGAAATCGGTACAACTTGCTGGATGGCGTTCAAGGGTCCCATCCGCGTAGCACAAAACATGTAATCGTCGGCTGATCTCGAGAACAGCGGAGCAAATCATGTTTGCAGAAAGCATCCCGAGTGCTTCCACCGGTGAGGGCGCAAGAGGACGTGTCAAACGTGCCGAATGGGGCGATTTGCAGGCGCAGGAGAAACCATCGACACAGAATGCCTCCCTACTGAAGCCATTCCCAAAACCTATATGATATATCGATAACAGAGGTTATTGCTGACCAACCACGAGAAGGCGTCACGATAGCGTTGATCGCCTGAGACATACGTCTGTAAGAGGCGCACAACATGTGCCAGCGACTCAAAAGTGGCGCCCTCTCAATCCCACCGACGCGTATCCGGCTCGGCCGTGGTTAATGCTTGCTGTGATCTATGCAAAAGGCCCTTTTGAGCGGAGCGAGAGCGAATCAACCCCCTCCAAGGGCCTATATTTCCGACATTACACCGTGACACAACCTTGCTGCCGTACCACGAATTCAGGTGAAGCAGGCCAAGAGCCCCGGATTTTGTGACATATCATAGCCCTTTCTCAAGAGAATCTGGCCATCTAATGGTGTCGTAGTACATGTGGCTTGCAATGAAGCGCCCGAGGCAAGACCGGACGCCGAATACTGAATTTGGCTATTCGGTCTTTCTGGTGGCCATCTTCTGTCGCTGGCAGATCTAACTCAAAAAGAGAGCCACCCTGTGAGACAGAAGCCGGCTAGAAAGCCGGCGGAACAAAAAGTCATTGGTTTGGGCGCCCCGAGACGAGGCTCTGTGGCTGTTGCCAACCTCGTAGTGCTGAGCCAGTTATTGCAACTCGTGGATAATGGGCGCGTCGGCTCAAAAAGAAGAGCCTAGAGCCGAGCGGAAAACTCGTTGGAGTTAAAAAAAAAAATATGTGTCAGATGATCGTCCATGTTGCAGAGCGGCAAGCTGTCAACCTCGTTTATTTGTACGCCATGAGGCAGTGCTCTCTGTTGAAATGTCGTGTGTACCCGAGCATCAGGCCTCGTCCTGCTCCTCCGAGCGGAACCTGCCATTGCATCCCTTTTTTTTTTTTTTTTTTTTTTTTTCGATGACGCATAACTTCTGGTAGGATCGTCGATCTCCGTCATGAACACAATCATTGAGCAGGCAGAGGACACAGGCGAGTGGCGAGAGCAGATGGGCTCACAAGACCCCCGTCTAATACCAGCCTCGCTCGACGTTGCTCCTCATCTCCAAGCAAACAACACTGGAAGTTCTGCCTCCTCTTACACTCGTCCACCACAAGGACCGTCGACTACCATGAGATCCACAATCGACTTTGCGCCCATGCACCCGCTGATAGGACCGCATCAGCCCAAAAAGAGCAAGCATAGGAAGCTGGTCCTTTGCTTTGATGGCACAGGAAACAAATTTCAAGGCGATGACAGCGACTCGAATATTCTAAAGATCTTTCGCATGCTGGATCGTACTGCAAGCGATCAATGTAAGTAATTCATGGCCACTAGCTGCGCACTCACCAAGGGACTGACATGAAGGGGCTGGCAGACCATTATTACCAACGTGAGTAGTAACAAACAGACCGGAATTGCACACACTTATCGCTTGGCTGATACGACTGACTGTTTTTTGATTTGCTTCAACAGCTGGTATTGGAACCTATGTCGTTTCCGATGCTCTCTCGCCCAAATCACGGCGATCGCGTCTCAAGTCGTGGTATTTGAAGGCCAAAGATAGTGCGATAGGCTCATCATTTGATCAGCACGTCGTAGGTGGCTATCGCTTCCTGATGCGCTTCTACTCTCCCGGAGATGAGATTTACATCTTTGGCTTCAGCAGAGGGGCATATGTCGCTCGCTTCTTGGCTGAGATGCTCGACTATGTCGGCCTGTTGTCTCACGGCAACGAAGAAATGGTGGCCTTTGCTTGGAAAGCATTCTCACAGTGGCAGTGTCGGCGAGCTGTACGGGCCAATGACAGGGAAGCAGAGCGCAAGACGCACGAAATGTATGAGTTCATGAAAGGCTTTCGTGAAACCTTTAGCAGACCGGTGAGGCGGATTCGATTTTTGGGTTTGTTCGACACCGTTAATAGCGTACCAAAATTCGAAACCGCCTGGATGGAGCGCAGCCAGTTTCCGTACACGGCAAGAAGTTCGGCCAAGGCCATTCGACACGCCGTCAGCATTGATGAGCGCCGTGCCAAGTTCCGCCAGGACCTGATGTACCAGACGGATTCCAGGTCAAAACGGTTACAGCGCGAGCGCCATCACCTCCCCCGTGAGCAAATTGATCGAATGGTGCAAGGCGTTCAAGAAAAGTATCGTCGTGGATCTACGGCAATGCTGGACGCTTTGGCGTTCAGAAGGAAATCGGAAGCAAACCCCGAGGTAGAGGCTGGGCGCGAGTACTCGCACCTCGGTAACCTGACCGTCCCAACCGTGCTAGAGGATGCAGGTGGTGGTGGGCCAAGTGAGCCGGCACCGTTCCGCCGCCACTCGTGTGCAAGGTCGATGGCTACTAGGCACACAATGGAAACAGCATCCGACTACTCGCAAATCGGCCCCTTGGAGTACGGCGACGATGATGACTTCTCTGAGGACGAGACGGAGCAAGACATTGACGAGGTCTGGTTTGCAGGCGGTCACGGGGATGTCGGAGGCGGATGGCCGGTCGACCCAGATACCAAAAGCACCAGCCATATACCATTGGTGTGGATGGTGAGAGAAGCTATGAAGGCCGGTCTGACGTTTGATATCGAAAAAGTGATTGCCATGGGCTGTTACAACGCCGTGGCTGACGCCAACAGAACACCGGGAAGCTGGTCTGATAATCGTCCCATGGTCCCCGATATTCGGATTGATACTTTCAGCACAGCCGACACGCCGGCCAGGGTCGACTTTGGCCCGAACAACGACAGCCGTGGGACGAGCACAACCATGAGAGACGAAGGTCCTCGTTCATCTTTCCACGAGATGATGCACAAAGCCCACGTGGCCCGGATCCACGATTCGCTCAGCTTCGCTTCTGGGATGAGTCGGTTGTCGGTGCTGAGCTGGAAGTTTATGGAATATATGCCTTTTCGACGCATGGATTTGCAGGCGGATGGCACATGGAAGCCGATTCGGTGGCCACTCCCGTGTGGTGAGGTTCGAGATATCCCTGAGAATGCGAGGGTGCATGGAAGCGTGATCCGCCGTATGATGCGCGACGAGTCATACAGGCCTGGCAATCTGATTATCGGCGGCGGCGGACGTGGCACCCGAGTGGCGCCCAAATCGTACGGTATGGGTGAGTGGGAATGCGTGGAGAATGAAGGGGATCCTGTGGGTGAAGTATGGAGGAAGCGCAGCAAGACAGACGGGTAGAACAGATGCTGAGTTGGCGTAAACGCGGAAGCAAGGTCGATGGATAATGATGATCACGTCTCGTCCCTTTTTCTTTTTTTTTTTAAAAAATTTTTTTTTTTTCGTGGCTGGAGTTTTGGTTTCTTTGTTGTCGATCTTGCATTCTAGCATAACACCTTACGCAGTGTACAAATTCATGCATGGCTTCAACTGTCCTGTGCCCCGAAGTAATCGCACTTGGTGATACAAGCATACTTTGCCTGCTGGTTCGAGTCTCATCGATGAGGTGAAGCGGGCAAACTGAAGAAGCGCCCACGGTTTCTGCCTCTTTGAGTGAGCCTATGATCTAGCGAGCTCGAGGAGGCCAGGTGATTGGCTGTCGTCTCTCAAGCGCGTTGGTTTTCGTTCTTAGCACTTGCTGCATACCCGGAGCATGTAGACTTGGCATTCACGCCAAAGGTCGTGTTATCACCGAACTTGCCCGATGATTCATTTTCGCTTAATAGGGGCCGACGGCGGCGGTGGCTCTGTCGGCGAGCCACGTATTTGATTACGGAGCTCCTCGACAAAGTACTTGAAGAAGCCATTACGGTTCGAAGCAGGAAGCTCTGGGGGTGTGCGACACATCATATTGTCAGCATACCTCTCTTGCCTGAGGGACAATCGAGCCTGGTGAGGGTGTAGTGACTATACCTGTGGCCTCGCCTGGTCTCAGGGGATCTTGGGGGTCGCGGCCGTACTTGTGGTCCTGGACGCGCCGGTGGACCCGACGGACCATGTGATGGAACTCGGGGCGGCGCAGGATCTATCCAGAGACGGGCGTCAGACAGAACCAAAAGAGATAGACTCAACATAGGCAGTCAGTAGTCTTTACGGACCTGGGCGACGAGATAGTTCTAGAAGCAATTGATGAGGGTCAGCCATTCGTGCGACTCTTGTGCTTCGAAGAGGCGTGCAGCCCGCGTCTGGCGGGGGCAAGGGCGCAAAACGCCTAACATACCTCGCAGACAAGCAGAGCACGGATGAAGAGGCTGGCAGGACCTGCCATGACGACGGTATTTTCGTAGGTTGGTCTGTAAGACCTGGATGTGCAAGTAGGCTGGCCAAAGGAGCGCTTGGAAGTGACAGTAAGTATGTCGTCGACTGGTCGCTGGAGGACAAAGTTGAAGTCGCCTCTGCCCATGGCATGTGACTGCGGTCTTGCCGTCATACTCTGGACCCTAACCCTGGCCCAGACCGGACAGGCCCCACATGTACTTAGGTACGCAGTACTCATAGTAGGTACGTGCCGTGGTCTGCTGTACGATGTTTCCCTTCACAACTACTATGTTCATTGGCCAATCGCAACAAGCCATTATCGTGAACTTCTGCTCCTTGTGGCGTTGGACCTTTTCTAGCATGACTTCAGCCTTGTATCCCGCCCAGGACCCTTATGCAGCCACGTTATACTATGTAAGCCCAGCAGGGCAGCCTCCATGGTCATTCTGATGTAATACAGTGATCTTGTCGATGCAGCCGCGATGCTCCGAGACATGGCATGCATGACAGGTTCGAGCCAAGCGGACAAACTGCTGATTGTCGGGATGAGTGGTGGGTGATAGATACTAAGAACGTCAGTGGCCTGCTGGCACTGCTGCGACGCCAGCGAGTCGGCAAGGCCAGCCCACTAAAGGTGCCAGAAATGCATAGTGACTTGCAAAGGGAAGAAAGTGGTGTTGGACCAGAGCTCACGCAGATTCGGGCGGGCATCGCATTCGTCCGAGCATGTCTTGCTTCTTGCTGAAGCCATGAGAGTTGATTTATGACGTCTCAAAATCCCATGCCAGTTGCCTGTGCTGATTTCGATAGTGCCGTGTAGAACGGCCCAGCGTTTTGCAAGATGTTGAGAAAAGGGCACCTGGATCGTGACATCAAGATGTTGGCTCGAGAACCACCGACTCTGATCTCCACGGTGACCATCAACCGTTCCTCAAATAATACGCTAGCTAAATCAAGAACTGGTGCTTGATGTAATTACAAAGGACACCGCAAGTACTGTGTAATATCCAAACATCCTTAAACATGACCTAGCATGTGCTAACTCAGCACGAGCGTTTAACGTTGTATCCACCGCGCATATGCAAGCAAACCTGCTAAAGACAGGCACAGCAACCAAGCACCAACCAAATCCTCGCTACGCACCCGAGGATGAAACAACGAGTCCAGCCCGCAAGCGCCAACAACGCACGCCAGCACCGTGCCCCTCCTCGATGCTGAAACGCGCCAACCAGACGCCGTCGCCGTCGTCGTCGTCGTCGTACGTACTCACTGATGAGTTGCTAGGACACTCTGGCAGGCACATGTGTTTACGAGTATCAGCTGCTAGTTCCATTTAGTGTGGACTCGACCGCGGAAGCGGGAGACGAGGCTGAGGAGAGGGACAAGTTGATGAAACACGGACACGCACGCACTAGGGAACGCGGCCACAGGAAATAAAATAGCCCGTCCTGCCATTACATAGTACTATAGGATGCATACCGAGGACTGCTGGCGAGTCGCCGTAGAAGTCCACCCCGCTCGCCCTGCCGCCTTGTAGACGACAATCGGTGGAGATCTCGCAATGATCCGTTATTCTCTGGCCCCAATCGGCGCTAAAAATGGAAACGAGACCCCGTCCTGGACGCGAAAAGGGTTTCTGAGAAACGCTCTCTCCATATGGGAGCCACGTTCCTAAAAATGGACCGTCGTATGCACAGGCGTGGGAGAGGCCGGCGCGGCCGCCATGTGCCAGGAGTGGTCCGTGGAGAAAAAGATCAAATCATCACGATTTCCGGATCCTTCCCAACGGGAGGTTGTGCGCGCCCTCGCGTTCCCGCCATCCGGACCCCCAGCCAGCGCTCCGCTCGCTACGTTGCAAAATTACTGCTGCTGTTTGCCGCGGCTGGAGCAGTGACCCTGGCAACCTAAACTGCATTCGGTACAGCTTTTGCTCCCATGTCCACCTCCCCGCATCGTTGCTTGCCCGAGAGTGCTAATAATACGCCAGCTCATTACCCTGTAATTGGCCGAGGGGCCATGCTAGCAATAGTAGGAAAATCAAAATAAACGTGCGTGCTCTGCCTCTCTTCGTAAAGCTGCTGCTGCGCCGCAAGGCGAGCACGCGAGTGGGTCGATGCCCAGAGGGGAGCGAAGCCTCGACATGGGTGATGCATTGTTTCCCATCATGCAACCAGCAGAGCGAAGAAAGGAGAAATCGGCCCAGACTGTGTGCCTCTGCCATGCAACGCGGCCATGCCATGCCATGCCATGCCATGCCATGCCACGACAGCTACTGCACAGCGAGAATCCCTGCTCGCCTCAACGAAAGGTCCCCAGACCCGAAACACCAGAGTTTTTGTGGCAGTCTCGTTATGAAGAGGTCCGAAGCATAAAACCTCCATGGACTGCCCTGGGAGTCACATGGGCACCCGACGGAACGTGCAAAGTTTGGCGAATTTCTTGGTTTGACGAATGGGTGTTTTTTGTTCTTCTTATTCTTCTTCTTCGTGCTGCTGGGATTCAGTGCAACCTTTATTTCATTTCTATCATTGCAATTTTGCGACCCACGACTACAGCCTCGGTACTTACACCACACACAAACACACATACAAGCACACAAAAAAGAAAACGTGAAAGAGTCTTTCGAAAAATCGCTTCTGTACAGCCAGCCAGTCTAAACTACCAAACACAGAGCTGACAGGCAATTCATTGTCGACTCAAAAACGAAAATCAACCGACTGGAAGCCGTCAAGGCTGGGGGAAAACACACCTCGGGCGCCAAACCCCTTTCGCCGAGTCCGGGTTCCGAAGCGGGGGCACAGCAACAAGCATGGACTCCAGGATGTTGTCGAGCTTTAGCGGAAGCGTGCAATTACCCGCAGTCATACCCGAGTACAGCGCCGACGACATTGAAGGGTATATCGAAGCACGCCTTTCCGAGGACATTGAGGAACGGAGCGCGCTGGCAGCGCGGTTGAAGGAGAAGGCAGGCGGTGTGCAACAGTGGGCGGTTATGGCAACGACGATAGCCAACGAGGCGAGCCAGGACGGCATCTCTGGGGAGGTGATCTTGGGCATGCTGGACGACATAGCGCCAACAACACCGGCGCGGATGGATGATTTGTATGTGTGGAAGCTCTCCCGGTTGAATGCTGTGGAAAAGGCACAGGCGTTGGTGGTGATGCAGTGGGTCGTGCTGGCACCGGAGCCATTACGACTGAATGATCTGCTTGTCGCGCTGAGGTTGACACTTGCGATTCGCCAGAGTCAGCGGAGCGCAAAACATCCGGCATGGGACCAGAACACGGTGCTGGATATACCGCAGAGCCTGTCCTTGAAAGACTTGGACGCCGCTGCTGCGAGTGACGAAACGACTGCCGGCATTCCGACCGACTCGCCCGCAGCGTTTTGGAAATGGCTCCAGCACATTTCACAGGGTCTGCTCGAATTTGATTCTAAAACCGGGCCCGAGTCCAAATCACACAACGAGCCACTGGGCAAGAAGCAGCTGCGCCCAGTTCATGATTCTGTGCTCCGATTCTTCCGCAGAGGTCGGGGCTTTCAGACCCTGCTACCTCCCCCGTCTGACCCAAAGACGAGGCTCCCCTCAACCGACAGGCTGATTGACAGCAGCAACTACACCCTGCTGCACGCTTGCATCGAGTTCCTCAACATGGCAGAGTTTGAACAGCTGGGCTGGAACACGGAGGCCGAGAGTCCGACAGGCACAGACGGCCCAATGTTGGGAGGCGTGGGCCAGATGGACATGCCCGCGTCGTCGTATTCATTCCTGCGATACGTCGCCAACAACTTTGTATTCCATCTCCTCTGCCCTCGACAGATGAGGTATTTCCTGCCACAAGTGAAGCTCCTGCAGCTTTTTACAGCCAACAACTGTCGCATATGGAGGAGATGGACTTACCTTTTGGGGTTCAGCATCCAGGCCGCAAACCCAGACGTTATGCTCCACCAGGTGAACAAGGGCAAGACGCAAAGATTGCTGCAGCCAGTATACGGCGCCAAGTACAGGCTGGCGCGGGTGCTTCGGAGAGCGTGGAAGACTGCCCTAACGCAGCAAGAGGCAAAGACATTGAATCTGTCGAGACGCCCATCCAAGGCGACCGAACTGTCACGCTTCAAATTGGATTTTGGACCTTCTTCGGGGTCGTTGATTTCTGCAATCCAGACGATAGAAGTCCACTAACATCCCCAAAGAGGTGGGAAAGCCAAAAAAAAAAATAAAACCAAAAATAAAATAAAAATTAATTGATTGATTAATTGCTCATTGGGACCTTATGTTGCTCGATGAATGCCGTGTATAGTCAGCTCTGAGGGTGATATGTCTGCTTTGCAAAGGCTTCTCTCTGCGTCTCATCAGACGTCCAGATAACGCGACCAGTAGTTGATTGGCGATTCGTAAATAGATAGATGGCAACGATGATGAAGCCTTTCAATGAGAGGGATTGCCTATTCCAAGTTAAAACAGAGGGCTAGGGGCTAGAGAATAGCCCATGAGGCGCAGCTGCCAGACCGCCCAACTGACTAAGCCAGTTTAATCAAGCAGGCGGTGTAGGACAAATGCGGGATGTGAAGACTGCGGTTTGGTCATTGTTTTCTGCCGCCTGCGTTCCTAACCTTTTTATTCTGCCTACCGTGCCAACCACCCTGAACAACCTGCGACCAAGCCGTGACAATGCGTGTCTATTCCTTCAGCACACCTTTTTAACATTCTCGGTTCTTCCTTCTTCGTCCAAAAAAAATCCCAGCCTGTTCTCATGTTCAGACTAGCTCGCCACTATGAACGAGCTCTGTACCTCACTTCTCGGCGACCCGCGGCCTGCCTGAGGGCTGCTGGCGTTCCGCCAGCTTCCGGGACGACCACCACGATTGCATTATCAACCCGACACTATGCCGCCCAGTCCAAGAATCTAGACGAGCAGCAAGCTGGCGGGAAGTCCCAGGAGACTGAGGAGCTCGAAAAACCAAAGATCAAGCGCACAAGGAAAAAGACAACCGTCGAGGAAGCTGGGTTGCCCACTGGCGAGCAACCCGAGAAACCAAAGATCAAGCGCACAAGAAAGAAAACAACCGACGAGGAATCTGGGGGGTTGCCCTCCAGCGAGGAACCCGAGAAACCAAAGATCCAGCGAACAAGAAAGACGGCCGACGATGAGTCCGCGAAACCTAACGAGCCGCGTGTCTTGAAGCCTGGGGTCATCAACTTCTTCGCCGACCACCCTGTCGCCAAACAATTGCACGACTCAGGTATATACTCGCACGTTTCTCGGAGGCGCGTAAAGAGCAGACAGATGTTATCAGGCATCAACCATGGGACACAATCTGATGTTCCGCGTGGGCAAGAAGAGACACAAGACAAAGGCTGGACAAGTATATCGCCAGACGGCGGTTGGAGTGTGCACTTGGTTCCCAATGCCGACCGGTCCAGGATTCACGTTGTCAACGAAGATCTCGTCAAGGAAACAATTGACTATATTGCTCCCACGCTTAAACGCCACGAGGGTTGTGACCTCATATCCCTCAACCCAGGCGTCGGTATCTGGGACAAAGCCCTGCATGAAGCTGTCAAGCCGCGCTCGCATTTGTTGCTCGAACCGGAAGCAGCCTTCTATGAACCATACTTGCAACCGCTCCTCAAAAAGCAGGGCGTCCGCGTTATCCCGCAATCTGGCATTGTATGGGACGAGCTGAACCGGATCCTGACGCCCGAGTACCTTCCTCACCAAGTCGAGATTGACCGGGACCCTCACAAACCAGCGCCTCGCAACGATACACTACTCGTCACCATGAACCTTGCCATGAACCCCAAAAAACGCTTTGGTATCTTCGACTCGGTCTCGCGCTTGGTCATATACCAGCTTGTCCAGAGCATGCGCACATCGACATTGTTTCAAAAGTACGGCAAGGTGCGCATGTTGATCTGGATTCCCGACGATGAGAAAGCGCAGCTTCTACCTCGCAACGTCTTCCACCGCACCAAGCTGGCCGTTCAGGGCGAGCTGACAACCGAGTATATTGCCGAAGTCGTCAGCCACGACAAGATGTTGAACCCCATGACGGTGAGCAAGAAGAGCGAGAAGCTTCGCTACGGCCAAATGGACCTCGAAAGTGTACGGCAAGCTCTCGTCAAAATGCGTGACAATGGCTACAAATTACCCCCGGGCCGCAAGTCCTGGATGGTGCAGCAATTCGAACAGATGGGCCTCGACCTAGACACGCCAATTCCCTTGACGATGCCCATCACCATCCAAGAAAAGACGACGGAAAAAGAATACCAGCGCTTGCTTGCGCTCAAAGAGGCAGGCAAGATATCTCCCATAAGCACCGAGGCCACGCGACTCCGGCGACTCAACCACTATCACACACGGCAAGACCGCGAAGAGACTCGCCTCTTTCAGTGGATCCGCCGTTACGACGCCATCGTGCAGCAGTATATCGACGCCGACCGTCTTCCCACACAAAAGGAGCGCGACGAGGCCCGCGCCGAGGCCAAAAAGCAGGAAGACATCTTTGATGCCCAACGCGATCTGCTCTCTCTCCAGATGAAAGCCTACACTCTTCAGGCGCGCGACCAGCTGCACATGATGCGGCAGCCGCCCGAGCTCGGCAACATTCTCAACTGGGACCGCCGGCCGTGGGAGCCACTTGTCGCATTGCCAACAGATTTCTTTCCCAATGCGCCAAGCTGCCTTCTCGACATCCAGCCTAGCGACGCGCACCCGCTGCTCCGTCAAGCTGGGCCGGGCAGCAACAATGAAGGCGACATCTTTGACCTCGTCCTAAGCACCCTGATGTGGGGGATGTCGAGCAAGATCCCGACCGCGCTGGACCACGTCTGGCCGGGGACGCAGGTTGAAATTGCGCATAACATCAAGTCGCTCGAGGACGCAAGTAAAGGCGGTGTCCCCCTAACCGGATCCATGGCATTGTCGGTGCGGATTGCCAACAAGCACCAGCTGATTGAAATTGCGCAAGAGTTTATCAAGTGGCCGTTCCGACCAGGATATGCGGAGCTTGTGGGTCGGTTGGCGGATGTGCATACGTCTGATGAGATTGCTCTTCCTGCTGCTACGGCTGCGGATGAGGCTATGGGACCGCTTGCGGAGGGCTTGGGTGATTGATTGACGGATAGATAGCAGTTCCGTCGCGAGGGCCGGGTATACATTGGTTATAGATCCAGCAGCATGTCACGTTCTTGCATATCTCTACCGTCTCTTCCAAGAATTCATTTTCATGCTTTCCTCGTCAGGATATCGTCACGTGGGCATTGATGGATTATCCAAGGAAAGACGGGATGGAATAGAGCCAAGCCCAGAGCGACAGGGATGCGCTATTCTACGGCACAGAAAATGGCCTGGCCTTGCGGATGTATAAAGTAACTCGGCCACGATACTACTGGGTAGTCCTTGGGGCTGTTTTGCTTGGTTTCCAAGTTTGCTTCTTGGGGGCAGCGATACTTGCTGAATGAAAACCATTTAGCCCTTTCAGCACGAGCCCTCTCTACTGGCTGACGGTTGCAGCTCTGTTGAAGGACGCCCGGGTAAAGAAATAGATGCTAGTGGCTGGAGGGTTTGAATCGCGTGGCTTCTCGGGACCAGTTTCAGGCGGGAAGGCTGTGCTCAAAGTGCTTTTCCAACCCAAACTCAAAGTATAGTCTGTCTCCTCTCTCGATTCTGTCTCGGTTGCACATGGTTAGAAAAATAAGAGAGGGGTAATAGGCAGATCCGAACACTATCTCAATAGCGATACGCGAGAAACATAAAACTGTCATTACCCGAGACAAGGCGTTACAGAAGCGGGAAGGGCTTAAGTGCTGAGTGCCTGAGTTCTACGTACTTTGAAAGCACTTGGTTGGCTTTACAGCACCCTTTAGTAGCTGTTTAGTCCTAGCCCGGCCGTTTCTTCGCAGGTCCCTGGGCGTCGATGATCTGGGCGCTAGAGGTGTGCAGGGTGTGCTACTATCTATAGGTACTATGGCTGTTGGAGAAAGGCTGTATTAGAAGCAACAACCAACATTTCCAGGTACCATCGTACAGATTCCGGCCCCCCCCCCAACCAGCTGTCGAAGCTTCTCGGTAGGGGCTGCATAGTTCAGGGGTTGAACAGGCCAGCAAGCCCAGGCCAGTCCGTGCCCATTAGGGTCTGTGGGTGGGTACAGCCCAGAGAGCCCTGGAGAAGAGAGGTTCTAGAATGGACAGGCTGGGCTGGCAGGCCCTCGCTAGCGAGACAGTGACGCTCCTTGACCTTTCTTGCCTGCCTCTCCATCTCGGCCACCATCACGCCTCCATGCCTTCTTGTTGACCTTCTTCTGCCATGCTGCTACCAACGACAGATGCGCCCTGATCCACAGCCCAGCAGTAAGCCACAAGACAGCAGGCAGCCGTGACAGCTGCCATCTCACGCACATCTGCACACGGCGCAGACACATTGCATTCGGACCTGGCGACGCAAGAGTGCGACGCTGACGGATAGACAGCCCGGCGCCGCTCTGTTCTCGTGTTGGGTTTGATTCCACCAACACTTCCTTGCTACAACAATAGCAAACATACTTGTCGCTTCCTGCGTGGCACTCCCAGTCCTTTCTTGCATCCTGCCCGCCACAGCCTCTCCGGACCGACTTTGACGAGGACCAGCCAGCGAACCTCTCGCGACAAACACGACACCGACGCCAACACCGACGTCTACGGCGTTCTGTCCCGACCCTCCTTCCTTTTGCCTGGCGGCTCTCCGGCCTTCTAATCCGCGAACGCGCCAATAAGCCGCCGTCCCTTCTTTCCAAACCTCGCCGGAGCATGTCCACACGCGCCACGGCGCCATAATGCCGCACAAGATGCGCTCCCCAGCGTTTCCCCCCCGACGACCCTCGGCCATCCTGCGCTACCTCATTCCGGCATTCATCATCATCACCCTCTTCTACTACCTGCGACCAGCGCCCCATGACCCGCTCCTCTCCGCCACCTCCTCTCCGGGAGGACAGCAAGCACAAGCCAACCCCCGACCCGGGGCTCAGACCAAGCCAGATCCAAACGGCCAGGGCAGCGGCCAGCTTAGACAGCAGAGGCCCTCGGGCAAGACAGGCGAAGTTTCCTCCGACTACACCGCCAAGCAGCAGCACGAGATCAACCAGCCAGCGTTGCCCCAGCAAGAACCTATATCAGACAAAGACGGTAGCAGCAGCAATAACAACAAGTACACGGCTGGGACACACCCCATCGACCGGTTGATTGCCACAGCCGAGAAGCAATGGCAAGACACCATCGCCGACGAGTCTCACTCGCTAGCCGAAGCCGCCGCTGCCTACCGCAAGAAACGAGGGCGCCACCCACCGCCCGGCTTTGACCAGTGGTACAAGTTTGCAGCCGACAAGAACGCCGTCATGGTCGAGTCCTTTTGGGACCAAATCTACCACGATCTGGAGCCCTTTTGGGCGCTCCCTGCCAATGAGATTCGCAAGGGAGCATGGGACTACGAAATGACCATCAACGTGCGGAATGGCGTCGCGACGGCTGGCAGCGACTGGTTCTGGACCCAGATCTGGCTGAGCCTTGTGCAGACGATTCAGCATTTGCTGCCAGACATGGATATAGCGCTGAATGCCATGGACGAGCCGCGACTGGTGGTGCCGTGGGAGACCATCAAAGAGTACATGAACAAGGCGAGTGCATCGAGGGGCATGGTGCCCGCCAAGGATGCGCTAAACACGTATGAGAAGCTGGCACCCCCAGGCCAGGGCGCGGATAAGGATGTCCAGCTGCCAGACAAAGATTGGGAGGGAACAAGTAAGTTGCAAGGAGAGAGAGGTTGTCTCTTGTCCCTCTCTACTGTGTGATCCGTGCTTACCAGATGCGTTGCCACAGAACCCTACTGGAAAGTCGCACGACGAGGCTGCAGCCCCGACAGTGCAGCGCGCAAAGCCGAAACCATGACCGATTTCGACCACACACCCGCCTTCACCTCTACCTTTTCCGAAGCGCACATGTATGAGGGTTTCGTGGCCAACTACACGCTCTCAACCAACATCTGCCACCAGCCGGACCTGCAAGGGCTTAATGGCATGTTCATCGAGCCGCTGACCGTTTCGGCGACCAAGACGCTGTTCCCCATGTTTGGCGGGTCCAAGCTGTCCATCAACAACGAGATTCTCCTGCCCGCGCCCATGTACTGGAATGAAGAAGAACGCTTCACGGGCGGTGGTGACACGGGTGTTGCGTGGCCGCTCAAGTACGACGGTGTGGTCTGGCGAGGTGTCGCGACAGGAGGCAAGAACCGTGCTGACAACTGGCGCGCGTTCCAACGCCACCGGTTCGTCGCCATGAACAATGCGACCAAGATTGCGCGCGCAGAGGACTGGACGGAGATTCCAGCCAACTTCGAGCTCCCCTCGCCCGCAACGTACAACCTCGCCGCGCAAATGCCAATCGCTCCCGGTTCCCCCAAGACGAAACTCGCCAACTGGGTGGGAAGCTGGTCTGACGTGGCGTTTGTCGATCTCATGTGCGAGCAAGAAGAAGAAGGCGGACAGTGTTCCTACACGTCGCCGCACTTTGCTGTGCAAGAGGGCATCAAGCTTTCGGACCAGTTTAACTGGAAGTATTTGCCTGATATTGACGGTAACTCGTTTTCGGGCCGATATCTGGGATTTCTCCGGTCGACGAGTCTGCCCATCAAGGCGACAGTGTATCGGGAGTGGCATGATTCGAGATTGCTAGCGTGGAAACATTTTGTGCCGATGGACAATCGCTTCAGTGACTGGTTTGGAATCATGGAGTATTTCCTGGGCTATGATGGGATGCCTGGCGCAACCAAGGATCATGCCAAGAGGGCAGCAGGAGAAAAAGCGCACGAGGACAACAAGAGACCAAGCCACGACGCAGCTGCGGAAAAGATTGCGACCGAGGGCAAAGCGTGGGCGGAAAAGGTGCTGCGTCGGGAGGATATGCAGATCTATGTGCTGCGGTTGTTGCTGGAGTATGCGCGTGTGAGTGATGAGCGGAGGGAGAAGATGGGATGGGTTGGGGATTTGATATGAGACGATTTCAGACGAATTGCATTGGGTGGTTGGGTCTCTTTCTTTGAAATTGGGCGCGTTCCCGAAGAGTGTATAGTATGTACAATAAGTTTTTTTGTTTTTTCCCTTCTTTTTCGTTCGAAAAGAAAAGAAAAAGGAGACGGAGTTTTGCGAGCTTTGATTCCCTTGGTTTTTTCATACACCTGTATAGAGGTTTGATTGAGGTGGTGGATGGTTTGGAATCGGCATCCCAATCGACAAAGTCAGTCAAGTAGATTCAAGTCTGAGAAAAGCAAAGGAAAGGAGAACAACAAGATCTGTGGAATGGAGGCCTTCTGGTGTGTGGTGGGTGGCTTTGTTCTTTATGCCGAACATTGTCTCCAACTCGCCAGTGCCCGACTTGCCGGCGAGCACAGCGGGTTGAGGATAGGAATGGAATGCCATGTTTCGCCGGATTAAGCAAGGGATGATAGGGGTATGGATGAGACTCGAGGCTGTATACATAGTACTATGTAGTTATAACCAAGCCAGAGAAGCTATTTTATATAATAAAAAAAGAGTGGTCGCCGCTCTGCTTCTCTAGTGTGATGTATTGGGGCACTGAGTGTTTCGCTACCTTCTTTTTTTGCTGAGATGTTGCTATTGTAGGAGTGTACTATCGCCAATAGACCTTACCGTGTGCTCAATGGTGTTTTGGTATTGCTTTCGTTCTTGATAGTTCTTGGGCTATGACGGGACTATGCTCCTTTTCAGGGGAAGCCCGTGACGGTCTGCTTCTTCCAATGAGCGTCAAGTTGGCCCTACCCCTTCTTTGCTTTGACGCCTCACTGTCTCTCTATTCTTTCCCCTACCACAGCAAGGCTGTCTGTCTACAGACATCATCAACGGACCTTGACTTCCATAAGAGAGCGCCGAACCCGTGTCCGTGGCATCCGCAACAGTCGCGCGTCGACTCCACCACCTACATAGTACTTCGATTTGTCGGCCATGGCGGCCCCCACAAGGGCTTATCCACATAATTGCCAAAAGATCTGATAATATTTCCTTTTTTTCTCCCCCTTGTTCTGCTTTCTCTTGGTGGAGGGGCAATCACTGGTTTCATTGTACGTAGTAGGGAAGCTGGCTTGGGCTTTTGTATCTTTACTACTTGTAGTTGTTCGAGAAGATACTCTTGAAACGCTCGAGATGGACGGCCTGCTCGTACTCGTTTTGACGACGAGGATACATCATAGTAGTACACCAACAGGCTCAGAACACGGCAGAGCAAGGCAGAGCAAAGCGCCGGTTGCGGGCGCGCCTACTATGCTGCACGATGCTATACAGAGTACTACCATAGTATGTATACAGTGAACGACAAGCCCAAATGAGTGGGACTCCTTTTTGGGTGGTGGGGACACGCTGACAAGCCTAACATGGGGGCCCTGGGGCCCTGCTGGGGCTACTGGACAGTGCCTCGGTTACCAGCTGCTAGGGCACTCAATACCCCAATCCCACCTGCTGCAATCGTACATGGGCCGTTTTAAGATAGCGCAGATTGATAGAGATGCATGCGAGTTTCCAACACCATTTTATGCTTTTGGAATATAACCAAACAAAGAGCCAGTGCATCATCCCCTTACATTGTGAGTTCTATTCTGCTCGTGGCAAGCACTTGTGCTTGGCCGGCCACAGGGCCTGAAGGTGGCACAGTCCAGCTGGACCGTAGATGAACAGTGCACGCATATTGTCGCTCCCCACCCAATCAGATAACAACAGGCAACCCAAGGAGGCCCATCCCGGGCTGGCCTGGCAGGCCCTGGCAAACAAGCGCAAGAGCGGGGCAGCAGTTGACCGTTAAGCGCAGGTGATGGCTATTCCTGCTTTTAGGGGAAAACACCAAAAGCCCTGGAATCACCACGAACCCGCACAGCCCTTTTCCGCGTCCTGTGTCGCTCGCGCGCCCTCGCTCGGCCGCATTGTTCAAGCCCGTCCCCGGTGGAATGCCTGTGTTTTCGTTACGGCATTAGCGCTCAATGGCGTGTGACGAGCGAGAGGGGCAGCGTGGGAGACGAGAAAACACGACCAGCGGCCCACGCAGCCACAAAGAGACCGAACGAGGCCGGCCTGCCTGCGATGGCCAGACGAAAGACAGCCGGGACGAAGCGGCGGATGGCTGACGAGGCACGGACACTCAGCTGATGCGGCACGATGGATTGCCGAGGCGGACGAGCAGCTGCTCCAAGTACAAAAGGGGCGGCCATGGACGGCGCCGACGAGGGCATCGTCTAGTTCTGGTCAGTTCTCACTTCTCTTCCCACCACAAGCATCGCCAACACCGGCTCTTTGCACCGTTTCTGCCTGTACTAGTGGCCTTTGCCTGAGTCTCCGCCACACCACGTGCTCGCACTCTCCTCCGCCTCACCACACACCCATCCTCTCCACGCAGCCTCGCATCCATCTGGTACAATCCCACAAGTCGCGGCCAGCTGACCCAGCCAAGACCAAGACACTCACCTCCCATCCAGCCTTGCCTTGTCTTGCCCTGCCTTGCCTTGGCTCTGCCTGCCGCCCGCCCTAAACGGCAACACGGGGATCGCTCCAGACGTCATCCGCACGCTCGACGCTACCGCGCTGCCACAAAGGAAATCCACACCGCGCCTCGGGGGCTAGCTCAGCAGCTACCACTTGCACCTCTTGCCATCCCATCCTGTCATTCTGCCGTTTCATCCATCTCTCCACCACACCCACCGCTCTACCTCCTGCATACAGCTACCATGGCGCCGCCCTCGCTCGACGACAGATCCCTCCCTGCTGACGCTGCCGACCTCAACAAGAACCGCAAGGCCAGCATCTCTTCGCACACGTACGGCCATTACTACAAGGACATGAACACAAGCATGGTCAAGTCCAAGTTCTTGTCCAACCCAGAGGACCTCGGCGTCGTTGCCGTCGGCTTCTCGGGCGGCCAGGTATGCTGTTTTTCCTCCACACCCTGTTCCTCGGGTCCCGAGCCTGGGACTGGTCTCGCCTACCGTTGTTGCATTGTTTTGTGCTGACCGCGGTATGAATTTTGTGCTCTGCTTAGTGCAAACCCGGTGTTGATGCTGCGCCCTCGGCCCTGATCGAATCTGGCTTGCTCACCCAATTGCGCGACGAGCTTGGCTACAAGCTGCACGGCGATGACACTGTCCATCTTTACACCGACCTCGTCCCCGCAGCGGGCAACGACCCCCCTTACCGCGGCATGAAGAACCCTCGTGCCGTGTCTGCCGTGACCCGCCGCATTGCCGACCAAGTCTACAGCCACGCGAGCCTCGGTCGTCTCGTGCTCACGCTTGGCGGCGACCATTCCATTGCCATTGGCACAATTGGCGGCAGCGCCAAGGCCATTCGCGAGCGCCTCAACCGTGAGATTGCCGTCATCTGGGTCGATGCCCACGCCGACATCAACACTCCCGAGACGAGCGGCAGCGGCAACATCCACGGCATGCCTGTTGCTTTCTTGACAGGGCTGGCCCGTGATGACCGCGAAGAGTGTTTTGGCTGGCTGCAAGAGGAGAACAAGCTGTCGCTCAGCAAGCTCGTCTACATTGGTCTGCGGGACGTCGACCCCGGCGAGAAGCGTCTGTTGAGGGAGAATGGAATCCGTGCTTTTAGCATGTTTGATGTTGATCGGTACGTTTTGAATGCCCACAAAGAGTCTCTTGCCAGTTGTGGTAAACCGTTGCAGAGGAGCGGATGGACTAATAACGGGACAAAAATAGCCACGGAATTGGCCGCGTCATGGAAATGGCGCTTGCACACATTGGCAACGACACGCCCATCCACCTGTCCTTTGACGTCGACGCTCTTGACCCCATGTGGGCACCCTCAACCGGCACACCCGTTCGTGGCGGCTTGACGCTGCGTGAGGGCGACTACATTGCCGAGTGCGTGCACGAGACGGGCAACCTGGTCGCCATGGACCTTGTCGAGGTGAACCCCAAGCTCGTTGCCAGCGAGACAGATATCGGCGCTAGCGACACGGTGCGCGCCGGTTGCAGTCTGGTGCGTTGTGCGCTCGGAGAGAGCTTGTTGTAGGCGATTTGGGTTTTGGGTGTTGAGCAGTTTGGTTGATGGAGTTGGATGTGGCCTCTTTATAGGTTCTGGGTAGCCTGTCTTGGTCCCTTTTGATGCATCACTATTCTCATCTCTAGGGTTAATCTCCATGGTTCTGTTCAGCTTGGCTGGACCTCTTGCATAAGTCGCATCAAAGCGTGTCTGCTGAACGCTTTTAGCACTCAGACCTTGTCTCCTCGTCCTATCGGGCAACGAAAGCGAAATGTCGAATACTTGGAGCAAGGAATATTCCATACTTGCGTCCACATGTGACAAAACGGTGACCATACCTATCTTTTGCCTTGTGATCTCCAGACCTACAACAGTCTTATTCGTGGCGTCAGTCTGCTTGCATTGTTTATTTGCGACATATCTGTTTTGTGCTTTTCCTGCTGACTTGGGATAGAGAGTGACGATGTCCCTCCTTCGGCTCCGCATTTGCAGCCATCATCCGCGCATTGTTCATGGTAGTCGTAACGGGTTACTACGTACGGTGAGATCACCTAAACCGTTGACCTGATCAAAACAATAGCCTCCGTTGGTAAACTTGCAAACGCGCTCTAGCGGGGCTTTGACTTGCCCTCACTGTCGTGCGATCATGTTACTGAACCGGATAGATTCATTGACCGTACTTTTATTTACGCCCGCGTATCGAGTACACACAAGCCGAGTTCTGCCACCGGACTCACCCAACAAAGCCTCGTGCGCTTGCGCCACACGTTCCTTTCTCTCACTCCACAAGCGGTCGGGTGGGCTTTCTTTGTGCCATTTTCCACTTCAACAATATAGTCGATGCCACATTTGATATTTCAGTGCGTCTCTTTGTCCTTGCGAAGGCCGGGACAAAGTACCGAGGGATTGGCTGTCGACTGTTGTCGATGCCCCCCTCCCTTACAAGCATTTGTTCACCCCCTCCCATTTCTTATGGACGCAATCTCGCATCTTGGAATCTTGTCCTCGAATCATCGATGCTCGTCATCAGCCAGCGGACGCGTATCCTCCATTGAATCGCTCCATGCTGACTCGCTCCTTGATAGTGTCGAATTTCTACAGCATTTTGGCGTCGCCCGCTGTCTCGTCAGCAGTCGCGTCGTGCAGAGCGCAACATTAATTAATTATACATCCAGACCATCCAGCACGCGCCGCACACAACCATGTCTGCGCCGAATTCCCTCAATGAAGCGATGGCTCGCCTCGACGTAGACCTTGCCGCCGTCGAGGACCCCCATCCTCCTCCTCCTCCTCCTGCTGCTGCTGCTGCTGCTCCTCCCGTTCTCGGGGCTGCACCGGCGGCCCTCCTGGGCGCCGCAGGAAACAACAGCAACTTTCTCAATTTCAAGCGCTCCATCATCGACGTGTTCGACCACTGGCACACGGGCTGGGACGCGATTCGAAACTACGACCGCGCGGGCCGGGAGCAGGAATACAAAAAGATCCGCATCCCGCCGCGGTCGGGCGCGTATCCGGGGCTGCAGTGGCCGCCCGAGGGGGACGGCGGCGGGACACGCAAGTTACTGCTGGTGGCGCCGACTGCTTCGAGTGGGGGCAGTAGTAGTGGTGGTGTTGTTGTTGTGAGTCCGCCGAGGGGGTTTCGCGAGAGGCTGCGACGTCATCGTCGTCGTCATCGTCGACGGTTTGAACGTAGTGGTGGTGGTGAGGATGAGCAAGAGGGAGAGAGCAGAGGACGTCAACGGCGACGGCGTCCTAGAAGCTATTTGCAAGAAATGGAAAAGGAACAGCGCAAGGTGACGAGGAACTTGGGCAAGGCGCTGGCGGAGGGGTTCCGACCTGCTGGGTGGGCGTTCAAGAGGATTCTCGGCGCAGGCGGGTATGGAGTCGTGTTTCTGTTTGAGATGGTGAGCCAAGATGGGGAAAGGGTGCCGGTTGTGGTCAAGGGTTCCTTGAGAAAGGGGCCGGATGGGGCTGCGTTTATGCAGAAGGAGGCGGAGAATGTTGTTGTGAGTCTTTTTTCTCTTTCTCTCTCTTTCTCTCTCTCTCTCTCTCTCTCTCTCTCTCTCTCTCTCTCTCTCTCTCTCTCTCTCTCTCTCTCTCTCTCTCTCTCTCTCTCTCTCTTGCTTTCCCTCCTCGGCGTTTTGGGACAGCGGGGGATCGTTTCTATAGGCCTCTCGGGCGGGCGCGGACGACTGTTCTCGTCGTGGGTTTTGACGACGACGACGACGGTGATGCTGAGGATGATGCTGATTATGCATAATATCGATACTTCGGCAGAGAATGGCTGGCGCACGGCACTTTATCCAACGCGTTGTGACGTCGGATCTTCCATTGCCGCGGCGTATGCCCAAGGCGAATGTATCGAACAGGTTTCCCCGGCTCTCGTCCATTTTATCCCGGTTCCGGAGACGGTCACGACACCGGCGTGGGAGTGAACAAGGACGATCAGCAACGGGTGGCGATCGTGCAAGTATCCTGGACGATGATAACAACAACAACAACAACCACGGACCCAACACAGCCGCCTTTCTTGAGCAAGTCGCAGGAAGCAATGCCTCGGCGGCGCAAGGCCAAGGCCAAGGCCAAAACCAAAACCAACAGGAACAACAACAACCAGAAGAAGAAGCAGTGCCCGAGCCCGGATACACCCCCTCCGAGCTGCAGAGCATCCAAGACGCCCGCCAGGCCCTCGACAGCCGCACGGACATTCTTGTGCTCGAAAACATGCCGCGAGGCAGCGTGCACCATCTCATTGGCCGCCTTGTTGCGACGAAGCAGCACCTCTCGAACCGCATGCTGTGGTCGATCTTCCAGTGCCTGTTTCAGAGCTGTGTGGCGATGGCGTATCCGCACTATTGGTGGGAAGATGGTAAGAATCCGTGGAGGCAGACGATGAGGCAGAGGGACGAGAGGGTGCCTGGGAGTCAATATGGGGAGGAGGAGAAGCTACCTGAGCGGCCGATGGTGCATTTCGATTTGGACCCGCAGAATGGTAAGTGATGCTGTTATCTTTGGGATGGTTCAGATGAAAAGGGGTGGAGAGAACGGGGTGGATTGTTGGAGGCATGTGGTGCTCACAAGTTACGATACAGTCTTGATTGGCGGTTTTGGCGAAGCAGGCGAAGCACACAGCAGCATGCCCATCTTCAAGGTGGCTGATCCAGGTCTGTCGGAAGTGGTAGAGGACCATACTCGCATGACCGAGTAAGTGCAGTCTCTTCTTTTCCCCTTGCCTTTTTTGCCATTCTTCTGCCCCTTTTCGACCATGTCATCACGGTCGTATATCTTGGATACATCAGCAAGACTTCCTCCTTCTTCCACCAGACCCCCAACTTCCCAAGTACCCATCGTGTACACTAAATTTTAACCTCTCTTTTTCTTCTCTCTTTTTTTTGTCTTCCAGAGAATCCCTCTGGGCCTTCCGCACCAAGGGCAAATTCTTCTTCCTCTCCCCGGAGCAATTCGCGCGCGACTGGGACTACCAAGCCTCCACGAGCCTCGAAGCGCTGCGCCGCGAGCCCGTCGCGGGCAACTACCACTGGTGGACCAACCTCTTCGGCATCGGCTGGATCATGTGGTCGCTCATGACGCACTGCTACCCGCCCATCCCCGCGGAGGCGGCGCCGTACTACTACCACGAGGAAGACTCCTCGGCCTTCAACAAGGCGGGTGATGACGACGATGCTGACGCTGAGGGTTCGAGCGCCGCCAAGCCGGAACGGGTGACCTTTTCCGGCTGGACGTACGGTGCGCTCCTCACCTCCCACGAGCAGTACAACCGCTATGACCCCATGTTGCGCCTGTGTGTGCAGCGGTGTCTGGACCACGACCCTGCGGCGAGGCCCGAGTTGGCGTATTTGCAGTTTGCGATTGAGTATTTTGTGACCAATGGCCAGGGGGGGCATAGCGCGGAGTCGGATCAGAGGTTGAGGAGGGCGGTAGAGAGGATCTTTGGGGGGCCTTGAGTGGGATCGTGAAGGAAGATGGGGGGGTGACATTGTGGGATTTGAAAAATTTGGGAGAGGGAAGGAAACACGAGAAGGTGTAATGAGGGGACAGCCAAGAGGTGTAGTGACAGAGGAGGATAGGAAGAAAGGTGAAGTGTATATTTATTGTAAAGTAAAGTAAAGGAGGCGAGCACGTCGGAGGAGTTATGTTTTTGAAAGTGAGAGTAGAGCGTGGTCCAAAAAGTACCAGGATTGTGAATCTATACTTCTTCTACTCGCATCGCAGCATGAGAGCATGCTCGTCTACTTATCTTTTTGTAGACTCCATTCACTGTTGAGCAACTACTCGCTCGTTTTCGAACGCATATGCTTAGAGGGCTACTAGAAATGGGATCGCTCGGTCGATACTCTCTCTGATCGAGAGCGCTATTCACAAGCGGCACTCGAGACGTAAAATCCACCCGAGCACTGGCAGAACCAGCCAAGGATCCAGAACCGCTGAGTGAGCTTGATGATGCCAACGAAATAACACCAACCATACCAAATAACAGCCTTGACCTCATCTTTTCTATTGTCTCTATATGAGTTTTCAACTTACCAGATCTAGCACATACGACCATACCTAGTGGAAAACTTGGGATCCCGTCCGCTCTCCCCTAAATAAGCCACTAAGGGCCGGATTAGTAGTTAAGTGGGTGACCATTAGCGAATACCCGGTGTTGTATGTTTTTGTTTTCCAGTCTCTTTTTTTTTTTTTTTTTTTTGGGTTTGGTTCTCTTCTCTCTTGTTGTCCTGTTTCCGTTGTTTCTTCTTTCCTTCTTCTTGACGTCGTTAACAAAAAAGAAAGCAAGTTGAAGATTTCCTTCCTTCGATGTCAATGAGCAACTCGGTCGGGACAATTGGGGTGTATATATATCCGTCTGATACGGCATTTCTTACCTTAGAAAACCGCCATACTTGTGTAGAAGAATGAAGGATAGAGCATATGAAATATGGACAGTAGAGGGCTAAGCCAATACCTATCGATCCTTAGGGCCGTATTTCATAGTATTTCCTATTTGATTATGTACTGTATCTGCGACTCTGGACTCTTGATATGTATGTGTATAGTCACTGCAGTAGTCCAGAGGAAACCAAAGTAATCAGAAATCAAGAGAAGAAGAGAGATACAAAGCAGAAATAGCCATAAAAGGTTTCATGCACATGACGGGGGCATGTTGCTCAGCGCATTCCCTCCTCTATCTTCAGGCACGCCGTTCATGTCTGGGTCACCCAAACATGACGGTTAGCTAGCCTACCTGCCAGCACTGCCAGAAGTCCAAAAGAGACTCCGGTAAAAAGGCTTGTGCGATCGCGCGGTGGCCTTTTCCGGCTCCTCGAGGATGACCAGTGGCAGGAACTCGTCCTCCCTGTGAGGTGTGATGGGCTGACCCGCGATTGCAAGCTCATCTTTTTCGCGTGTGGAGGCTTGTGCCGTCTCGGTTTCATAGCTGTTGGTTTGTTTGTTTAGATCTTTCGCATATTTCTCTTTCCGAGAGTCTCCTTTGTGGATGGATGGAACCGACTTACAAGAAGCGTTTGATATCCTCCTCACCAAAATACAGCATCGCTATTGTAGCGAACCCAACACCCAAACTCCCCAAGAACCTTGCTCTCCTCATCCTTTCCTGCATCTCATCAACCCTTGCACTGAGCTGCCTGATCTGCTCCGCTTGTACGGCATATGGATCCCCGACTGCAGCAACATCTGTTGCTGCGCCTTGTTGCTGCTGTTGCTGCTGCTGCTGCTGCTGTAGTCTCTTGCTTAATTGTGCATGATAGCAACGCACAGCCTCCTTGCTCGCCCCTGGAGCGGGCGCAAACGGGTCGACTTCGCTGGAGCGGATGAGTTCCGCATTTGACGAGTACTCGACGTAGGGGATGTCGTTCTTTTTGGAGAGAAAATTGGCGGAGCGGGAGTGGGCGAGCTTGGTGAGGTCACCGAAGTGACGGAGGGTTGATGGCGATGACGATGGTGCCGGTTGGATGGCAGGAAGAGAGTGGTGAGTTGTGAGCAGCGCAGTTGTCGATGTGACGGCCCAACGCTGGGGTGGAGCGCAATAGGTGGCGTGGCGGATTCGGGGGTGGACGGAGAAGAGTCGTGGCATTGTCGGTGTCCAAGGCGAGGTCCAGGGAAGAAAAAGGTCAGTAAATGTTGAAAGGGGGTTTTGTTTAGGAGATATCGCTGTCGTCGTCCCAGGGTGATGTTCAACGAATGTTGCAGGAGGGGAAATCAGGGCGAAACAAAGTGTAGGAGAAGAGTGAGGCTGATCTAGGACGCGGGGTATTTATTTGATGGGATACACAGTATACCCCGCGATTTATATGCAAGTGATATATGCAGGATCCCGAAATGGGAGGAAGCAAGGGATCGCGCATGATCTGGGGGCTGAAGGGGGTGGTTATTCAAGTAGGTGCTTTCAAGGGGTCGTGAATATTGAGAATACCGGCAAGAGTGGTCCTGTTGAAACGTCACACCAGAGCACCGGAAGTCATTGAGAATTTCAGGGTGTCTGTCTTCACTGGAAAACTCGTGGTTCCTCTCTTTACAAGAACTAATAGGCGTTTAGCTCCGACCCTACAGATATCAACGCTTCTGATTGATACGGAAGGACTGATCTTCAAGTGTACTACCGTTTGCTTGGAATGGCCTAGACACCACCATATTCATCCAAGTGTAGTAGGTCGCTCGCTGCTTGAGATAACCTCTATTGCAGCCCAATCATACGTGCATATGGCGTCCGCCCGACCCGTACGCCTCATTAATTATGAAGGGTGACCGACCCCTGAAACAGTGTCAAGCTTCACATGCGGGGGACTACTATGTATATCATCCTGTTTGGAGATTGGCTGCACTGGAACTTGTGACGGTGGCTTAGACGACAGCCTGCTTTTACAGTGCTCGAAAAGCAACTCATTATGCGTCCGGATTTTCTGACATGGACTTTTTTCTTCCCTATCTCTCCTTAGCAAAGCATAGCCAGAAAGTATAGGCAAGATGTTCTCAGCCTAGAGTGCTTTTGACCTCTTATATCTCTGTCTTTCCATATTTCCCTTGTGAATCTTTTTCACATATGCTCATCGACCCTCACCGTTCACATTGCTCTCCACTCAAGGCCTGAATACTGTATACTTATCCATCCACTTCTCGATTAACAAGATGGCGATGGTACCGAGTCTCAGCGGCTCTATTGTTGCAGCCAACAATCAAAATATTGCCGGTCTCGTGAATATCAACCTCGACATCTCCCTCTTCAGATCGAAGCCGCCAGAAGCATATCTCCCGGTCGGCTCGGCGCTATCTCTCCGCCGAAAAGAAGAAGCCGAGACTGGACGGCAGCATAAGATTGCCTGTCGCCTAGGTTTCTTGTTCGGAGATCTTGTCCCGGATACGCCCAAGCTAATCAATGCTTACGGTACTCGTGCCTCCCAGATTCTCTCCCAGCCCGACATCAACCCCCGCGGCACGCTATTCGCCAGTGGTGTGAATGGGTTACTCTAGAGCCAGTCCCATCGACGGACCTTGGAGTTGAGATAAACAGCACTCCTGGATCGAGCTTGAACATAGATATGGTAGTAGCCAGATGGCTGTTTATTGAGAAAGAACCCAACACAACAGGGTATCTCAAGGAGATGACGCAGGTTCGAGATAAACTACGTCAAGACGGAGAGTATTGCGAGATTCTCACGGATGAAGTTATGCAGCCATACCAGCACAGATGGGCCACGGCAACCCGATACCATGATCTTTGGCCGGATGAAGCACCGTCCTTCTTCACCGCCATGGGGTCAAGCGCGCGCTTTGTTTCGGTGTACTATAACGCGAACAAGAGAGGGATGAGCTACCAGCTGCTGGTACGTGAGACGTATACAGAAAGAGCCGAGTATTTCGCCTCAGTATTGGCTGCGGAATCGAAAGCTGTCAGTGTGGCATCGGGCCTACAGTGGCTCAAGCTCGAAGCAAACGTGGCCAAGGCCGTGCCGTATATGTTCGAATATGCTGCTGCAGAGATGGTACAGTCACCCGCCCCTTCTTCAGGATCACTGTTTCGTGGATGCTTATGTGAAGTTCAGATGAATGAAATACTGTCTCCGTGGCACATAAGAACCCTTGACGAGTGCGAAGAGTCTTTTGCTCAGACGCAAAGAACGGGCGGCCGTGATGAACGTCCGCCGATACACAAAACAATAACAGGCCAGCGATATTCTGTTCCCCAGTTTAATCAAGTGCCACACAAGTGCTTTAGAATGATGCGCACTCTCGAACTCATCGCCATGATATACCGCCGAATGCCAAATGCCACTGTACCTTTAAGGGCCACACAGTCTGATATCTCTCGAGCAGCATGGTGGCCCGAGAATGGATTTGGATCTGGGGAAGCTACTCGCGCGCCACTCAAAGACGGCCTAGACATCCGATGGTCGGTCCACAAGCCAATCCAGCAGCTTCTCAGGTCTCTGGATCGTCCAAGCCTGTTTGCATGTATTGCAATGCTCGAGTCGGGCGATGTCTCGGTCAGCCAGGATTCCACTTCGCGTGTTGTGGCCTTGTCTTCAGAGAATTCCATTTTTGTGACGGCTTTACTGGTATCTGACCCTACGGTTTCGGACGCCGAGACAACCATCCGGCACTTGGTTGGCAACATCGGCCACCCTGGCATTGTAATGATGGTAGCGCCTTCTGACCCCTTGACCAGAAGCGTGAGCAACGTGCATTCGTTTGTCGATCACAAGCTGTTTGACGGCAGGCGTACGGATGCCTTTGCAGGAGCTTCTCTGCATCTCTCCTTTACAAATTGGAAAAGGCCATTGTTCTCCTGGCGGCAGAATGGAGAAATTGACCAGCAACTGTCCCTTTTGGAGTCCGTCGTGTCCGTGCAGGACAAGGGGAAATGGGTGGCAGACATTGACGTGCTATGTCTGGAACGTTTCTCCCCGCGTCGAAGCGTACTCTTCTGCGATTGCGAGGACGACAGAACCTGGAGATTCCAGGTGACTTCATATGGAGAGACATGGTCTCCTTGGACTCCTGGGATGAGATCATAGACCCTCCCCCCAAGGGCACGTCAGCTGTGATTCGAGCAAACGGCAACTGGGTCGCGCGGCTCGCTATCGCATCTCTGCTTCTGCGAGCCGGCCAAAAGAGCAACATGATGCTGGTCAAGAAGAACAGTACCGCCGGAGGAATTTGTTGGAAGAATATGCTCAAGGAGGCGCAGAAGCTGCCGGGCGAGTCGGGGCGCCATTTCAAGCCCCGTTATCGGTTTATTGTCGATTGAGGGGACCGGCGTACATAGTAACCCACAAAAAAGTTCTTCATAGAGAACTGAGAAAGCGTCGTACGACTGGAGCTTGCACATTGCTACGAATAATTATCACGAACGCTATGACAACAGTTTGATTGCAAAAGCCTAAGGAAGATTTGCCCCCTTCCGAGATCAGGAGGAAATGTCCGTATTTGGCATCAATTGGCTGCAGAAATTGGACCAGTTAGGCCATTTGCGAACTGGAAGTTAATCTGTGGAAAAGAAATCAAAGTGATGGACATTCGAATGGACCTGAAGACAGCGGTGACACGGCTGGACCGAGTACATACTGGTGCTTGAATGAGACGAACGAACGGCACTTGCCGGAGACTGCAGATATGGTAGTTGTCTACTTGTACATTTATTGCATGCTTAATAAAGTCTAGAGCCATGGTTTTGGTGGTCGTTGTCATATCTCTAGCCCTGTGAGTGAGTTGGGAGTAACCTTCTAGAACATAACTTGTCTAGGCCAGTTTCAAGAGAGGAATGTCTTCACAGCAGGGTCTAGACCATGTATCAGGATCTCGAATGGAGCACACTCCCAATGCACACGTAGTATTCGTACAGTCGTCGAAATTGGCTGGATCGGCATACATAGTATATATTTCCCAAAACGTTTGTCGTCTCGTTTCGTCTCTTGCTTAAAGTTTTCAAGCATAGTCCCTGTGTAGTTGATCACAGTGTCAGTTGTACACAATCGCTGGAATTGATATATATATGGCATCATACTTTGCATGATATACCTGCCCATGTCCCCGTACGTATCACCTACCGTATTGAGGCTGTCTTTCTTTGCATTTTCTACATAGTAAAGTACTCAGTCCCACAGTGGCACAACGGTCCTCCTGACTCCCGGCAAAAGTGGGCTACAGCGATGATCTTACAAAGAACTTTTCTGGGAACTTGTGGGCTAGCTAAAGTGAACAGTAAATACTGTGGGAGAAACTCGTTTTGCAGTTGTGATCACTGGACAAAAAAATGACAGAATGGCTGCCAGGGCCCGTGAACCAAGAGACAAGTGCTGCGAGAAGGATTTCAAGTCGAGTCATGAGGCTTTCCCAGAGAGGAGGACCCTAAAATGAGGCATGTCAATCAGGGGTCGAGATTTCTTCCCGCAGCAACTTCAGGGTCTCCATGGCAGTTGAGCCCTATAATAGTAGGCCTTGATTTTAGGCTTTTGGGGGCTTGTGAACGTGTCTATCAGGTTATATCCTGTAGGCGGTTCAAGCGGTGTGCGTCAAAGTGTAGCCTTGAAGCACTCACTGTACTTGATAGCATTGGTTGGGTTTCTCAACGTTTTCTTGGGACCTTCTGTGTCTATCTCTCCTGTGTCCTATCTTGGTCCTTGCGTTTGTCTTTGAACGCGTGGGTAGGGCTATCAATGGCTCCATAATCAGAGAGTTGTGAATACTATGTAGTCAAAGGCATGGCAAATTGCGCCTTGAATGTAGTGGACAAATAACCCCACGGTACTCCTCCGTCTTGAGTCAAACCGCAACCCAGAGCCCGGCATATCCAGCGCAAGTTTAACCGATCATTGCCTCGAGTGTTTCCATGGCAGCGTGCCCAGATGGACGTAGGATTCTCAAATCATCTCGCTTGTGGGAGCCGTTTCGACGGCCCGTCCGATGCACCTCGACAAGTACCGAAGAAGCTGACGGTGGGGACTGCCGCTCGTGTTCCTGGCCTTTACTGCTTTGAGTGAACTGCGTGTGAGCACGGCCGATGGCGGGTGGGCGCTGGTGCTGGTGATGGAAACATCCCCCCCGTTGGCTTTGATTAATGAATCAGTCAAGTAGCTGAGGTCAAGATGAAATGACGAAGACCATGCTTGTAGATCAGTGAAGGTCTTTCCCTTTTCTTATTGTTTGTTTTGGATTCTTGAAAAAGAAAAAAGAAAAAAAAAAAAAAGAACAAGAAAGGGCCCTTAAGCAGTCAACAATGCAGGGAGAGATACCAATCCAAACGGTTCAATAGCACCTTCAAACGTAGCTCAGCCATGGCAATCACAGGACACAAGCGAGGTGAAGTACTCAGAATTCATAAAGTGATCATCAGCTACGTAGCATATTCCCTCTAATCCACTTGTGAAAATCTTCCAGTCCCTTTCCCAATCAATCAAGCCTGGGGCGCCTGCTGAGCAGCGATCCATGCAAACGCGCGCTCGAGCACCTCGTCCTCGGCGGGGTAATCGGGGCCGCGAATGTCCGCCGCAGCGGGCAGCAGCAGCGCCTCGTCAATCTCCTTGTACTTGCTCTGCTGGCACTGGATGGCCTGGCCGTTGCGCTTGGTGTCGGCCATGAGCAGGGCGGCGGCGCGCGCCACGGCCGAGGCGGGCTGGACCTCGACGTTGATGGCATCCATGATTTGCTTGAGGCCGGGGAGAACGCTGCTCTCTGTCCAGGTGGGGCACAGCGAGTTGATGCGGATGGGCAGGCTGGCGGCGTTGAGCAGAGGGAGGAGGCCGCGGGCGAAGCCGAGGACGGCGTGCTTGGCCGTGGCTAGTGATAAGACGGCGACGTCAGTATGCTATAACGATGGCAACGTACAGCCAAGGATTCCATCCTTCGCGGTGGAGAGGCAGGGGTTTCCTGCCAGAAATTGCGCAAAGACTTGCAAGCGAAAGGTTAAAAAGAAAAAGTAGCGCTCACCATAATCCAGCGCGCGGCAGCGCTGGATGCTCATAGTCGAAGCGTTGATCACAATGCTGCCGCCCTCGGCCTGCTGGCGCTGGTAAAACACAGCCAGTGTGGCTGTGTTGATAACGCCCTTCAAGCTGACGTCCATGAGCTCCGACGAGGGCTCCTTCAGGTCGCCATTGGCGTCAACCTCGGTGGCAAGGTAGTCGGCGCGGGGCCCGAGACCGGCGTTGGCAAAGACGTGATCGATGCGGCCGTAGGTCTCCTTGGCCGTGCGGAACAGGTTGTTGAGCTGCGCCCAGTTGGCGACGTCGGTCTGAACAAAGGTGTAGTGGTCCAAAGGGGCCTCGGCGGGCGCCGCCACGTCGCCATTGATGACCGATGCGCCGAGCGAGAGGAGCAGGTCAACGGTTGCTAGACCGATGCCAGAGGAGCCGCCTGCGCCATGGGATGGGCGGTTAGTCGGAATCCATCGCTGCCTCGCCTGAGCTCGAACCTAGCCCATTGGTTTCGGGTTTCCCGCCTCTTGTGCCTTTTTGCGAGGCCATTCACCCCCCCCCCCCCCGAGGAGGGCATGGACAGCGTAGAGGCTCGTAAAGATGGCGCTTCAAAAGAGCAACAAGGTCGCAGGCACCGGACGGGCCTCCATGTGGTCACTGGGGTTGTACACATACCTGTGACAATGACAACCTTGCCCTTGAGACCAACCAGCTCTCCGTCGTTGATGATGACTTCAGCCATTTTGCTGGAAACAACACTGGGTACAGGGATAGATGATCGAATTGCAGCCAAGAAGCTAGGTATCCAGATGTTTAAGGTTTACGTGCAAGGTCATAGAAGAGAAAAAGAGAGATATAACCCAAACAAGAGGGGCTCAGGAGGCTGCGTGAGCGCGAGGGTGTTATAGACGGTCTGCCGAATCCGAATAGCGAGAATGGATCTAGGCGATCAAAATGCTGATATCGAAGCCAAACAGAAAGTCAGGTCTATAACTAAAACCCCTTAATTAATAGTGGATAAAGTTTAACGCCTTGGTCGCCACTTTTGTGATGTGCTGCTGGTATGTATTATAGTAGTTGGGATTGTGGTGATGCCCGTGATGGGGAGGGGAAAAAAAGAGAAAAAAAAAAAAAACGATCAAAGACCCAGTGAGCGGAGACTTATCTGCTGTGCACTTCTGGCACTGATTCTGGTTGTCGCTTTGATTTCTCTTTTACTGTTGCTCGCAAGAGTCTCGAGGACGACCTCGGCCGTCAGCTCTCACACCAATCCAGTTGAGCAGGACAATTCTATAGGCCTACATAGTATGTATCATGTGATGCTACCGTAGCATGCACAACGCGCGTTGGATCTTCAAGTGCGCGCGCGCGCAGACTATAGTCAGAAAAAGCAGGGCAGCAATTCCTACGATCAGGACCAGCTCCCCGGTAATGGCTGTGGTGGCATCCTATCACGGTTTTGGAAAAGCCATGACTAGTAAATTCTCCGTTGCTGTAGCCCTTGCTAGTGCCCGGTCCCTACATAGTAAGGTATGCAAGTCAGAGATATCACTTCCAGCACTATGAACCTCCTCCAGGAAGGGCACGGGGGGCAGCTTTGAGCTCGACTTTATCGCCGTCTGCTGACTAGTGGCTGTGTCATCGCATGGTAGACACGCGACTGATTGCTTGGTTTTACATAATTCGGCGAAACTCGAGCCTTGAAAAAGGGATATTGTGGGTGAGTTATCAAGTACCATGTACTATAGCAGAGGACTGACCCAGCCTTTATTAAGAGGACATAGTTTACTCTAGTATGTGCGTACCACGCGATTGACAAGCAGGGACTGGGTCAGGCTGCCTGTTTGGTGCTCCCTGTCATTGGAACGCCACGCCCGATGGAACACAATATACTTTCTGGCCTGCCTATCGCTGACCTCCTGTTCGTTGCTTGTGGATGGCACCAAGTTTCGTGACTCCCTGAGGTGGAGCTGTGAGAAGAAAAGCCGCGACAGAGCGAGACGCAGACAGACACAATGCTCGAACTGCCTGACTGCCACCGCACTGTACAAATTATACGGACTGTTAGTGGGTAGGGAGGGTGTGGACCTCCGAACCAACACCGGTGGAGCGGTGAAATCTTGGCCCTGGTCCTTGTTGTCAGGGTGGAGCAGCACAAGCAGGCCTCTCACCAAGTCGCCGCCGTTGCAAAACATCGTGGCCTGGCCTTTCTCTTGGTAGCCGATCGGGGGAAGCGTTCCGAAGGTGGAGAGCAATGGTAAAACAACCCTCCCAAGTTCTGTGCTTTTGGGCTCCGGGCCTGTCAGAGTGTGTCTCTACATATTACAGCCTCCCCGTACGTATTGCCATGGGCACTCTGAGCAACTGCCGCAATTCCAATGGAAGTTTCCGTGGTGCGCAGAGAGGAGTGAAAGCTCCAAGCCCCCAAATGAAAATCTGGGGCTGATGGAGAAGATCAAGGGCGCATGCCTGCTTCCCATGTGCAGACGACGTCAGGTACATAATAATATATATGGAAAACTATCTGCCGTTTTTTCTTCCGTCCTGCGACAAGGGGCCTTACGTTTTAAGATTTGGCAAAAGATTCCACCCTGACAGTGGTGACTTCTACATCTCCCACCACCTCTGAGCGTCGCATCGGAGTGGTCGCCTTGGGACGCCGTGCGTCGATGCTTTGGGGTCTTGGGCCGCTTGCCTGGCACGATTCTCGGGTCTGAGTGAGCGTGCGAGCGATCGAAGCGACGGGATCGCAGCAGCACATCAGAGAACCACAGGACACAATCAACTCCGGGCGAGCATTTCACCATGTCGGACTCAGCCGGCCTAGACACCACACTGCTGGGAGTGACCATCTTCTTGTTGGTGCTCTCCTGGCTGACGGTCATTACACGCCTGTCGGTCCGACACTGGCTCAAGCCAGAGGCCAGGGGGTTGGACGATGTCATGATGTGCGCAGGACTGGTAAGTATCCGTATTTGCATTGGTTGATGTCCCGATCACCCCCCCCCCAACGGGGCTCGTCTTCATACTGATGGCTACTATGGCTAGATTTTGTACTCGGTCACCTGCTCTCTTGTCATTGTCTGTTGCTACAATGGCGCTGGACAATTGTCAAAATACCTGACGACAGAGCAGATAATGCGCGGGACAAAGGTGAGGCCAGAACCGCAGCGCAAGCATTCGGTGTGTTGCATGAAGGAGAAAAGGCGTGCTGACTCTCACCATGGCCACAGCTCTTCTACATTGCCGAGTTCTTCTATGCCTCCTGCACGGTGCCCATCAAGGGCAGTATTTGCGTCTGTCTGATCCGCGTAGCCGACGGCCGTCGACGATTCGCCTGGACACTTCGCATCATCGGGAGCCTCCAAGCCATGGCGGCCATTATCTTCTTTGCTGGCATTGCCAACATCTGCCACCCCATCACCACACTCTGGGGCGAGACGACGTACGGCAGCTGCAATACCAAGCTGAACAGCAGCATCGGCTTCTTCTTTTCCGCCGTGTCTATCCTGACAGACCTGACGCTGGCCATCCTGCCCGCCATTCTCATCTGGCCGATCCAGATGAAACGCCGGCTTAAAATCTCGGTCGCCATCATTTTGGGATTTGCTGCGTTGTGAGTTGTGTTTGCTCTTAGACCTTGCTGAATGGAATGACCGTCACCTTTACACCCCTAGACTGTCCAAGATTGACCACTAATGGTTTGTTCTTTGTCCCACCGTGTATAGTGCAAGTTGCGCAACCATCATCCGCCTCCGCTATCTAACCCTCTACAACAACCAAAGCGAGTTCATGTACAGCGCCGGCCCCATCGGCCTCTGGTCCATCATCGAAGAAGGTATCGGCATCGTGGCCGGCTCGATGCCTGCCCTCCGACCGCTCCTCACCCTGCCCGTTTTTGGCGGCTCAAGCACAGGGGGCAGCCACGGCAACTCACAGCCCGATGTCCACTCGCGCGCCTGGGCAGGCAGCCGCCGCAACACGCTCGAGCTGGTGACGTGCATGAAACTGAAGACGTTGCCCAGCCACCACGATGAGGACGTGGAGAGCAGTGTCATGGGGGGGTACGGCGAATGCAACAGCAGCAGCAACGGCCGCCACGACCACAAGCGCGGCAACAGCGGCAGTGTTACAACGACGATAATGGGCGCGCAAAATGGTACGTACAAGTCGTCGAGGATGTCGAAGGAGGACAGTGATGGGGAGAGTCAGACCCACATCCTCAAAGAGACGAGAGTGACCATTTCGAGCGAGACTGCGAAGAATGGGACAGAAGAGTGGACGAAAAGGAGGATTAATGGATGGAATCAGCAGGGTAGCCGGACCAAAGTGTCGCGATAATACATCAATACCATTAGCATGCACTCAGAGCAAGAAGGATGTCTTCCATCACGCGAAACATGGTGTTGCGACGTGGGCAGAACGATGCAAGACCGATAAATGAATGTGGGTGGGCGGCATTCAGCTTTTCAAGGTGGAGGCGTCAATGGTGGCATTAGCAGGTTGATCACTGTCCTATCGAAACCAACCAAAAGCCCAGGGATACCGCGCAAATGGAGGTTAAATCCGAAACAGAGTCTAGATAAAGGCTCCTGGACGGTTGTGATCGGATTTGGAACCCGGAGCCGGAGCGGCGAGCGGTGCCAAGCCCGGCCGGACACGGGAGGCCCCGCGGCGTTTCGGGGGCCCACTTTCGGCCCGGTCGGTCAAGGCGGGGATGAGGTCATGCAAAGAAATCCATGGAGTCGGGCCATTACATGGTATGACGACACTGGTGTAGTCGCAACATCATGACATGTGCGGCGTTCCCGGCCCTTTCCAAGCAGCTCTTGCGATTTATAGGTTGTTGGTATGCTGTAGTTCAGCTTATCGACCTCAATTCTTCACAAATCACATTCTCAAACCCACCGCCGCCAACCCAGACTTCACTACGAATCGGCCCTTGACAGGCTACGCTGTGTACAATACTACTTACTACCTACAACTACCGCTACTGCTGCTGCTACGATCAAATCTACACTACACAATAACCCGCCACCCTTTCTGTTCCCTACTGTCCGTCCCCCTTCAAAGAATCAACGACCATGGCATCGCAACGTGTCTTCCAGCTGAGCGGCACCTGCAACAACTACCCATGGGGTAAGCAGGGCAAGCAGTCTCTAGCTGCCCAGCTTTGTGCCCGCACACCGGGTCTTGACTTCTCTATTGAGGACGACAAGTACTACTCTGAGATGTGGTTCGGTGACTACCCAGACTTCCCAGCCAGAGTGCTGGAAACGGGCGAGCCTCTTGCAGATGTGCTCAAGAAGGACCAGGAGACGCTATTGGGCAAGAAGGTTATCGAGCACTATGATGCCCAGCTGCCTTTCCTACCGAAGGTGTGCACTGCCCATAACATACCTGCACTGCTTTGTCAAGACATACTAACTATTCCTTCAGATCCTCTCCATCGCAAAGGCCCTCCCCCTACAAATGCACCCCAACAAGGATCTCGCCACAAAATTGCACAAGGAAGACCCCGAGCAGTTTTCAGACCCCAATCACAAGCCGGAGATTGCCGTTGCCCTGTCCAAGTTTGAGGTTTTCGCCGGCTTCAGGCCTCTCGCTGAAGTTCAGCGCATCTTTACCCTGCCCGCTCTGTCTCCTTACGTGCCAGACAACACCTCTGGCGATTGGACCAACGAGACTCTCCGTGAAGTGACCCGAAAGCTCCTCAAGGCTGACGACGTCGAGGTTCGCTCCATCGAGGAGAAGCTGCAGGCCACATCCCGCTCCGACCTCGAGTCTGTCGGTGCAGGCCACATTGCCGACCTGCTGCCGCGCCTCCAGGGCCAGTACGGTCCTGGTGATGCGGGTAGCATCGTCGCGCTGACCTGCATGGTCTTCCTGACGCTGGACCCGCTGGATGCAGTCTACATTCCCGCCGATGGAATCCATGCCTACCTATCTGGCAACATCGTTGAGTGCATGGCGCGGTCCAACAACGTGCTCAATGTTGGCTTTTGCCCTGCAGCCGACCGCAACAGCGTTGACTTGTTCACCAATGCCCTGACGTTCAAATCACACAGCAAAGAGGACGTCTTGCTTCCCAGGCAAAAGAGCGAGCGCAGCACAACGGGCAAGACGGAGGTGTACAAGCCTGAACTCAGCGAGTTTGATATGTTGTTTGCCGGACTCAAGGCTGGTGAAAGCGATGTGGTTCGCGCTGGTGAGGGTCCTGGTGTAATGATTGTCACCCAAGGAACGGGCAAGATGACGGCCGATGGCAAGGAGTTTGAGCTCAAGGAGGGGTACATCTTCTTTGTGGCGCCGGGCGTGGAGACTAAGTGGGAAACGGAGACGGGTATGCAGATCTTTGAGGCGGCTATTTAAGCATTGGCGTCTAATCTTCGCTCATGGGGTTATAAAATTTGGGAAAGCGTCATGTGTGGGTAGGTTTGGTGTTAAGGTTAGACTAGGATCGAAATGTATATTGGTATGATGCTGTATTATCCTGCTTGAGCTATGGCATGTCAGATCATGGCGTCGCGAATTCAAGTTGTCTTCGAATTTCGGATGTCTCTGTTTTCGTCATCTGATGCATTGCGAGATATGTCTGTGGATTTGAACTTGGAGATATTTAACATTTTAGAACATTTTAGAACAGCAAACAACTGCCATATCTAAATACGAGCCATTGTGAGTCACTGGGGCAGATTTGAATACCCAGATTGCAACTTGACGATGGCCTATGGGCTCGAGTCTTTATCCGGCTGCTTAGAGTTATAAGATCGCAGCACAGACTGACAATTGAAAACTCAGAACGATTATACCAAGATTAGGAGTATAATGATCCTTGCCTGAGTCCCTGACTCTGGAAGTACCTATAAGTTGTATATTAGCAGGAGGGGGAAATATACCTTTAAGTCTTCGTACGTTAATAAGTAATATTAAGTATTATAAGAGATTAAGAGGGATTACCCTATTACTAAAAGTAATACTTAGATTTATAACTAAAGACTATAAGGAAAACTATCTAATAGCTAGGAAATCTATCGTCCTTATATCCTTTCGTTATTCCCTTATCTATAGCGAATATAGATCCTTGGATTATTAGGAGCGATAAGAGCGTTAGATTATTTAGATTACTTAGATTATTATCGCTCTAACTACTTTAGTTATCCTAATAATCTAACCCTAACCCTAGGTTATACTATCCTTACGTATCCTTATATAAGGGATCCTATCGGTCCGTTATAATCCCAATTCCTAGTATTATATTACGTTAGCCTATCCTTATAACCTATATAGAGCTAGGTTATAATATTATCTCTCTTCTATCGGTCTTTATCCCTAAAGACTATAATTATTTCTATAAGTAATCCTACCTAATATTCTTACTTCGGATTATACTTTCCTAATTCGTTATATCTACGGGTATCTAGAAATCTCGTTCGAAGAAAACTAAGTAATATAACCGACTTTATCTTTCTATCGAGACTTTTAGTTTTAAAATAATACCTTATTCTCTTTATACTCCTAAGGGGTAATTATACCGTATAATAGATAGTATATTACGTTATTTAGCGTATATAAAACGGGGAAAACGATACGATAGAAATAGTATTCTTATAAATATTCGTAAGTTCTAGTTATTATAACTTTTTTTGTTTAGTATTAACTTTCCGTAGTTTCCCGTATTTTATCGGAAGAGAAGAAACTTTATATATAGGAGGCTAATATATATAAGGAGCTTTATAAGGCTTATCGTAAGGTAGGAGAGGCGCTTTCTCGCTTAAAGCGTCTTTATATTTAGTATAAGTTTTTAGTAAAGAGGAGTATAAAGCTAGTAAATACGGGGTTAGAGTCGCTTAATACTTAGGAGGAGTCGGAAGCCGAGGCTAGCGTAAATATAGCTATTTCCGCGGAATCCGAAGCTATTACCGAATTATAAAAGATTAGCGGTTTTAGGGTAATAGACTTTAATATCTTTCTAGAGTCTACGGATTTATCTATATCTGATTTTTTTAATTTAGGGCTTTTTATTATTAATAGTTTATAACTCTGATTTTCTTAGAGTTATTACTAGGGGTCCTATTTCCTATCGGGGATATAGGTTTAGTAATTAATAATAGAAAGTTATCTAGATTTATATTCCCTAACTAACTCCGGATAGATATTTCTTAGTAGTTCCTAGGTATTTTCCGAGGCGTTATATCCTTTCTATTTAATAAGATATTATTTTCCGTATCCGCGTTTATATAAATCGAGAATCTATTTAACTTTATATTATACTTATTCTAGTTCGATAATATCTATATTATATAAGAGTTCTATATCTACTAATACTAGTTCGAGGAGTAAAATATAAAAGACTAGGTATAGACGTATATATAGAATTTCGAGTTTATAGTTAACTAGGGAAATTTATCGTATAATTTTATAGAGTCCGAGTTTCTTATAGTCGAGTTTATCGCTAGGTCTAATAGTTTTAATATTTTTATAATTAAGGTAGACTTTATCTCCCTTTTATAGGATTAATCTCTTAATCCTTTTTTAATTAGTATATTTTATTATTTATTTATTAATATCTTAAAGTATATATTAAATATCTTTATATAATTATTTAATTCTTTTAGTATATTAATCTACTATTTCTACGTTTCCACCTAATAATATTTCGTAATATACTATAGGGTTATATCTATAGAGTAGGAAGAATAATAATTTTCTTATACTTATTATATCTATACTATTATAAGCGAACTATATTATAGGTAGGAGTTCGACCTAATTATCTTATTTGTAGTTAATATAGTATTATAGGTATTATTATATAATCTAGTTAATATATTCTATTTATCCGTCTATCTAAGGATAAAATACTATAGATATACGTTATATCGTTCTAAGGTATTTAGTAAATAAAATCTAGAGTTTTAATATAAATTTTCTATCTTTATCCGATATAATTTCCTAAAGTATTCCGTAGTTAGCGATAATAATACGGAGGAATATATATACGAGTTTTTCTATAGTACTACTTTCTTTATATAATAGGAAGTATATATATTTACTTAGTCTATAAACTATTATTAAGATATTATTATACTATACTTTAGTTAAGGATTCTTATAAAAGAGGTAGCTTAGTAATAAAGTCTAGATTAATAGATAACTAAATAGTCGTAGGTATTAGTAGAGGTTATAATAGTCTATAAGGTTTATATTATTCTATCTTATTCCATTTATATATATCGTAGTTATTAAAGATATTTATTACTTATTTCTTTAGGTTCGATGGATTCTAATAACGTTAGATCCTTTTATAGGTTACTCTAATTCCTTAGTATTTATATACTAATATACTATAAATACTTCTAATATAATCGTTTTATTCCGATATTATATCAGGGTTTTGGTGGGCAAAGTGACAGGATATAAGAAAGCATCCAATAAGCAGGATCTTAGCAGTGTTCAAGATGTGTTTCCAAATGAGGTTATATTTAGAAATTAAACTGAACTTAGTTCCTTCCTTTTTCCTTTTAGTATTCCAGTTTTCGTCCATAACTACAAATGTGATTAACTTTGCAGGGTTCCCGTTGCTTTTAAGCAATAGGTAAGCAAGTTTCCAGCTCAAACTCTGATATATTACTATATTATCGAGGTTAGGTATTTCTCCTTCGATATATAGTATTACGTTAAGTTCCTTAGTAATAAATAGTATAGTAAGGTTACCTTCCGAATCTTCCCTAAAGATTATTATAATATCTTAATCTTTATTATTATTATCCTTATAGTCTAACCGTCTACTAAGAGCGTTTACTCGTTCGTTTTCTTTACCCTTATAATAGATAATCTTAAAGTCGAATTCTAATAGAAATTCGTATTATCTAACTTACCGTTTATTAAGCTACTTTATCGAGGTAAATACCTAAAGATTCTTATAATCTATATATATAAGGATTTACTATTTTACGCCGATAAGATAGTATCGCTATTCCCTAAAGGCTTTTATTATTATTATAAGTTCTTAATCAGGCGTTCTATAGTTAAGTTCTAATCCGTTTAGTTTCTTACTAAAGTTACTAATTATCTATAATCGTCCTTTATTATCTTATTATCCGAGTTATCTACCGAGTATATAATCTAATACGTTTATCTCGATCTCGAAAACTTTATCTTAATCTACTTCGATTAGGATTAGTTCTAATATAACTATATCCTTAATTATACTAAAGGCTTTTTATACCTATTTATTCTAATTAAAGGTAATATCCTTTTTCGTAAGTTCTATAAGTAGTATTATAATATTATTATAATTCTTAATAAATTATCGGTAGAAGTTAATATAGCTTAATAAAGCTCTAATATTCTTAACGTTCTATAATATAGGTTAATCCCTAACTACCTATACTTTATCTTTCTATATTCGTATATACCCTAGTATAATAATATATCTAAGGTAATTAACTTTTCGAGTATTCTAATTATATTTAATAGGTTCTATTAAAATTTTATTATCTTAGAGGATCTATAAGATTATCGTAATATACTTTTAATATTCTTCGAATATCTTTAAATAAATAAGGATATCGTTTAGGTAAGCGATTATAAAATAATCGAGGTATTCGCGTAAGATAAAGTTTATTATTTCCTAGAATAATACGGGGGCGTTAGTAAATCCGAATAGTATAATAAGATATTCGAAATATCTATAGCGTATTCTAAACGCTATTTTCTATTCTTCTCCGAGTTTAATATAGATATACGTATATCCTTCCTTAAGGTTAAGAGCTATAAATTATTAGGCTCCTCTAAGTTTATCTCTAAGTTCTTTAAAGAGAGGTAAGGGATACCGATTCTTAATTATAATATCGTTAAGTTATTAATAATTAATATATAATCGTAGTTTACTATTTTTCTTTAATATAAATAGGATTAAGTATCCTATTAGTAAATATAAGGGTTTAATATAGCCTTTCTTAAGGTTTTCGTCGATATATTCTCTAAGTATTTTAAATTTATCCTTATTTAATTCGTAGATAGGAAAGAACTTTAATTATTCTCCTTCTTTAAGTAGGATCTTATAATCGTATAGGTTATACTTTAGTAGGCGGTTATCGAATTTTCCTTAAAATAGTTTCGTAAACTTCCGATACTTTTCTAATATACCGGAAAGGTTTCTAAATATATCTTTATCTTATATAGTTACTATTATAAGGAGATATCGTTATATATACTTAATTCCTTCCTAAACTTATTATAATAATATATCCTATTATCTATAGAATCCTATTATATTATATCCTAATCTGCTATATCCCTTATTTCCCTAGGTATTAAATATCGCTAGATCCTTCTTTATAAGCTATCGAGGGTAGTTATTTCTATAATTAACCGTTATTATAATTCTTCTCGATTTAGAGGTATATATAAATTTGTTTAAACCCCTATTATCTAAGTATCGCTTAGTAATTAAACTCGATCCTATGCCTTTAATTATAACCGTTTCTTAGGTATCCGCTTTATCCTAGGAAATATAGCTATTAATTTAATCGATTCGAGGATTTTCCTTTCTTAACTATAATATACCTAAAATCAGTTTATATTATATAGTATCTATAATATCGAAGTTTATTAATATTATATATCCGTAGATTATAACTAGTAATTAATTAGATTCTATATTAATAATATCTTAGCTATAAATAACTTTTATACTTTCTATAATACTAAGTTTATAGGGCTTTATCTTTTTCTTCTAAGATATCTATTCTCTATTAATAACGCTTAAGGATATAAAATTTCCTTATATTCTATTATTTAGGAGTATTATATAGTATTTACTATTAATTCGTACTACGATTTTTAAATATTCGTATATTAAGCTATCTATTATATAAAGGGACTTTATTATAAGTCTTAATCGCTTATTATCCTTTATAGGCGATCCTTACCTTTTAAGCTCTATTATTCTTATTATACTCTAAGGGCTATTATCTATATTAAGTTCTTAGCTTATCGTATTCTATATTATATATATACTACGGCTTATTGCTATAAGCGTATTTAGTTTTCTTCTTTCGTATAGGGAGTTTATATTCCGGGCTAATTATCCTTAAGGTTATAATAGGTATATACTTTATCCGCTAGGTATTCTATATAATCGGCGCGCTTATAGAAGCTATAGTATATAGGTTCTATATATATAAGCTTTATAAGCTTTTCTCCTTATTTCTATTCGTATATTCTATATTAATCGAATGTTTTTTCTTATATATAAAGTGCGTATTAGGGTATCGTATACTAGTACTACTTACTTATCGTATAGTATATTCGTAAGGGGTATTATATATAAGGCTAATACTAGCGTAGTTTCCCTTTATTCTAAATACTTTATAATAGTTACTATTATTATCGTTATAAGCGATAATACTATACCCTATCTTATATATAGGGAATTATTCGTTAGTTACTTTATATTTAAAGTATTATCTATAATTATATATAATATAAGTAAATTATATAATCTAGTAGTATTCTTTATAGAGATAATTAATTCGCGCGTCTTCTTATATAAGGGGGTTTTATCTTAATAGATTATTATTCGGAATAGTTCTCTAAGTATAATACTATAGATAAGGTAGTATACGTTTCCTTTATCGATATCTTTATCTATAGAGCTTTCTAATTCTAAGCTCGTTTCTTCGTTAATAGTTTAGGTACTAATATTCTAACTAATATTAAGCGTTTCCTATTATTCTATAATTTCTATAATATTGCTTTATAAAATATCCGTTTCGCGGGGTAGGTTATATCCTTTTATATCGCGCTAGTAAGGGTATTCCCTAATAAGCTAGGCTTACTATTCTATTATTAGGTTTTTAAATAAACTATTATCTATAGGAAGGGGTATTCTCTAGGTAACTATAACGGGCTGACCCCTATGGGGCTCTAGGAATTAACTAGCGTTCCTACGGCCGTCTCCGACGTATGTACGGAATCCTTCGCTTAGGCGGTTGAGGCAAAAGGTACGCAATCTTCTGAACGGAAACAGAAGATTCTAGTTAACTTATCAGGCACGTCGGGCGAAGGCAATATTACAGCTTGGTGGGCCTGTGATAGTAACTACGATTTATCGTTTCTTACGAGGTTTCTAAGGGAACTATCCTAAGCCTTACTTTACCGAGAGGTATATTATATAATTATCCTTATAATAGAAGGTCTAATTAAGGAGTCTATAATCGGAATCGTCCGATGCTTACTCTAAAACCTAGTTTTAGCTAGGAGTAGAGTTCGTAGTCTCGTATATTATAATATTAGCTTATTATCCTTCGAAGACTTTCTTAAATTCTCTAGGTTTCTTAGGTTATCGGTATTCTTATATAAAGTAGCTTATCCTATTATAGTTAAAGTATTCTTTACTCGTAGGTTTCCTTTAAACTATATCGAGCTTTATAAGGCCTAAGTATATTATACCGCTAGTTATTATTCCGCGGTAATTATTCTATCGGAGTATAAAGCGTTAAGGTAGCTATTAGTATTATTTTCCGGTATTAGCCCTAGGTATAAAGTTTATAATAAGTCTTTACCTTCCTTACCGTTCCTAGTTCCTTTCCTAATTATAGTTATCGATAGCTATTACTATTACTACGAATTCTATAAATATCTCTAGTCGGGGTATCTTATATAGTTCGTCTTTAATAGATTCTTTAAGTTTATTATAATAGACTATTATAAGGGGTTCGTCGTCTTAATAGAGTTATAATATAATCTGCCGGAAGAGCGTTATATAATACGATACTAATTTAGTTTACTTAAATTAAGAGATCTTATATTCTATATTATACTTTTCGTTAGGGTTTCTAAAGGTTTCCTTAAGTATCTAGGCGAAGGTTTTAAATAATATAAAGAGTTTATTAATCTTATCTTTTCTAATTTCTTCGGCTTTAAATTCTAGGAAGTTTCGTAAGATAGGTTTAAACTATATAAGTATATTACCTTTAAGCCTATTAGCTATAAATTCTACTTTCTTAGCTTTAATAGGGAATTACTATTAGTAGTATTAGAAGTAAGCTCTAAGGGCTATAATAAAAGGTTAAATATCGTCTTCTTATCTACGATAGACCTTAGGCTGCTTTATCTTAAAGAGCTTATTAGGAGTTCCGCTAATATTTCCTCGAGCTTTAAATTCTATAATATATATAATAAGTATATTAATAATAGTTAAGAGTTACTAATTAGTATTCTAGGTCTAGTTAACCGTTAAAGGGGCTAGAACTATTAATATTATAATTAAATACTATACTTAATATTACTTAAGAGGTATATATAAACTATCCTAAATAAGAGTTATAAAAATATAATAATCTTTACCTAAGTTCCTAACTCTAGAAGTACCTATAAGTTATATATTAGTAGGAGGAGGAAATATACCTTTAAGTCTTCGTATATTAATAAGTAATATTAAGTATTATAAGAAATTAAGAGGGATTACCCTATTACTAAAAGTAATACTTAGATTTATAACTAAAGACTATAAAGAAAACTATCTAATAGCTAGGAAATCTATCGTCCTTATATCCTTCCGTTATTCCCTTATCTATAGCGAATATAGATCCTTGGATTATTAGGAGCGATAGGAGCGTTGGATTATTTAGATTACTTAGATTATTATCGCTCCAACTGCCTTAGTTATCCTAATGATCTAACCCTAACCCTAGGTTGTGCTATCCTTACGTATCCTTATATAAGGGATCTTATCGGTCCGTTATAGTCCCGATTCCTGGTGCTATATTGCGTTGGCCTGTCCTTGTGACCTGCATAGAGCTGGGTCATAACAAGGAGACAATTTTATAATACGCACTCGTTCAAATGCAACGATACAGGCACATCATCCGGGTCCTAAGCATTCTCCTCATCTTTTCTCAGCCAGTGAAGATACCACAGTTGCTATCTGGCCAATTAGTACGTTTATGGATTGTCGAAAACAGGCAGGAATCTTCCTACGCCAAGAAGCCTTACCTAGGTGATTGAATTCCACGTGGCCCCCCAGGTACTGATGCGATCTAATGGAAAAAGACTTGTAAGGATTCGCTGGTACATTTTCGACATTCTATAATCTTAGAATCTGGCGTGTCGGCCTAGCTGCTTGCGGCTCTCAATCCCCTGCCGGCGAGCTGTCATTGTCTAGCCCTGAACCTAAAAATCGGTCTGAAGGGCACGTGTACTTTCTTTTCCTGAATATGCAGATCGAATTCCTGATCCGGGCTATGGCTCTTCTTGTTGGTACGTAAGTGCCGACAATGACAGTCTGTGACCTCTACAAACGTGTTGAGTGTTGTGTGATACCTGCTGAGACTCCGTATGCGGTGATTCTGAGGGACTACCCACACCTGCTGTCCAAATAACCAAAGACGTGGCTCCTGATTGGGTGCACGGCCCCTTCATGTCTCTGTCAGCGAGACCCACCAGGCTTCGATCACGCCATCGCTCTAGTTTGGCTTACTTCAGCAGCGTGTTTTACATGTCGCCGCCGTGACTGCAGTCGACTGTTTGCAGCCATTTTCGTGATTCTCCCACGTAGAAACTAGCCTTTCCTTGGGTAGACACTCTTTTTCCCACCCTCCCTCCGCTCGGATACCCGTCCCTCTCACGATGGCTGCTGCTTTTGGAAGCGTGGCGTCCCGCGCCTCGCTGCGCGCCCTGCAGCGCCAGATGCCCACCACAGCGGCCTCGCTCCGGTCGTACGCCACTGTCAACGCCATACCGCCCAAGCCGCACCACCGGGTAGTCATTGTTGGAGGAGGCACAGCTGGTGTCACCGTTGCCGCGCAGCTGCTGCGCACCAAGCAGTTTCACAAGGACGAGATTGCCATCCTCGACCCCGCCAAGGAGCACCACTACCAGCCCGGCTGGACGCTCGTCGGCTCTGGTCTCAAGCCGCTGAGCGACATGAGCCGGCCGCTGTCGAGCATCGTGCCCGAGCAGGTCGCCCACTACCCTCTCCAGGTCTCGAGCTTTGACCCTGCCAACAACGAGCTCAAGACGTCTGACGGTGTCGATGTTTCGTACGAGTATCTGGTTGTAGCACCTGGTCTCGAGTCCAACTTCGCCGGTGTCAAGGGCCTGCCTGAGGCGCTGCAGGACTCGAGCAGCAACGTCAGCTCCATCTACTCCAACAAGACGGTCGAGCAGGTGTGGAAGAACATCCAGGCGTTCAAGCAGGGCACGGCTATTTTCACTCAGCCCGCTGGTATTATCAAGTGTGCTGGTGCTCCCCAGAAGATTCTGTGGATGGCTCTGTCGCAGTGGCAGAAGGACGGCGTGAGGAAGGAGATTCTGCCAGTCTTTGCCACCGGCACTCCTAGTAAGTATTAGAAATGAGCGTTTCGAGGGTTGAAGATGGGAATTGCTGACGAGCGTCATAGCCATGTTTGGTGTGCCAAAGTACAGCAAGGCGCTGGAGGAGCTGCGTGTGCAGCGCCAGGTCGAGGGTCTCTTCCAACACAACCTTGTCGGTGTTGACGTCAAGAACAAGACTGCCACATTCAAGAACCTGGCCGACAACGGCAAGGAGGTCGAGAAGGAGTTTGGCTTCTTGCACGTTGTGCCCCCGCAGAAGCCCTGGGATTGGGTTGCCAAGTCGCCCCTGGGTAAGAGCTTTCCACTGAATGCCCAAAGCACAAAGCAGGGAAAGTGATTACTAACCTCGGATGAAAATCTCTAGCCGATGCTGCTGGCTGGGTCGACGTGGACAAGACCACCACTCAGCATACCAAGTACCCCAACGTCTTCTCCATCGGCGACGCTTCCTCCCTCCCCAACTCCAAGACGGCCGCCGCTATCTCGACCCAGGCTCCCGTGCTGGTCGACAACCTTCTCGCCACGATCCGTGGCCAGGAGCTCAAGGCTGGCTACAGCGGCTACGCCTCGTGCCCCTTGCTGACGGGCCACAACGAGCTGATGCTGTGCGAGTTCAAGTACGGTGGCGTGCCTGACGAGACGTTTGCCAAGATCCCAGGTATTGGCAGCCAGGATGTGCCACGTTCCATCTTCTACCACATCAAGAAGGACTTCTTCCCTAGTGTCTACTGGAACAGCTTTGTCAAGGGTACTTGGTACGGTCCTCGGACCTGGTTCAAGCCGGACACCACCAAGACTTCTGCTTAGAAGCCATCCCTTTGAAAATTCTTGTTTCTTTCCTATGTCATCTCAGCCAGTACACATACATACGCAATAGACCAGGTCGAATAGATGGCTTGGACGGGCTTAACAACTTGGGATACTAGAAAAGTTGATATGGGATCTGGTTTGGAAAAAAGGGAGGTATCCTAGTTTGAGCGTGCAAAATACCAATCTTAGCTTTATGCGGTACACTATGGAGTGGCCTCTCGATGATTTAGTTGTGTTGACGCCATGGTATCGTCCTCTCAAGGCATTTCCGCCCAACTACACACGCACACGGTCCACCATCACATGCTTGCTGGGGTTGATGTCTGTTACCTAGACGCTCACCGTAACATGACTCTATGCGATCTGAACTAAAAAAAGAATCTTAGTTGGGCTACATGGTGTCATGTCACTAAACCTTGGGCGTAGAGCGTGCTTTTTCGTAGCTCCCATTTAAGAAACACCGTTTTCATGGTGTAGGAGCGTGTTTGCGGCAGGGGTTCTCTGGTAGATAACAGCTTTGGGCGCTATACATGCTTGGTTCCTGAGGTTACGCGATACACAGAAGTCTCTTTTAAGACGGCCCAGCAATACTGACCTGTGATATCAACACCTCTACGTAAAATTTTGTCTGTGTTTCAACAGTCTAATGAAGAATAGTCCAAAACGCGTGATGCTGTCACCGTGGCCTTAACATTGGGAGAGGTACTGGACAACCTTAGCCATGGCATATGAACGCAGCCCACACATATATTGGTAGATACGTAAAGTAGTCTGCGGCGTAGATAGTTCTCATCCAGGAGCCTGGAGCCTGTCTGTTGCAAAATGGTTGCGTATGTGTTTTCCCCTTTGGAGGTCACTTGCTGTCGGCAGCGTTTTGTCCTCTGCGTCTACGCATCTGTAGCTGCGCTCATCATCAGCGCACGCGGAAGCCTTGATGATATTCTTGCAAACCAGGCCATCTCTGTGTGTGTCCCTGAATGAAGTTGCTAAATGCGAATAAACTCGGTAAGGTCATGCTAAATCCGGAGGAGAAAACTGACAGGATTGCTAAGAGCCACCAGAGACCAGTTGCTAGTCGATGCAAACTGACTGGTTTCGGGCGTAGTATGGACTAGTTGACAGGCCAGCGACGCGTCTAAAAGATGTAGAACGCTCTTTCTCTAATCTAGCTTGCTCTCATGTCCGCACTTGTGCTGCGTATGCTGCTGCATTTTGCTGCTTCCGGTTTTTACATGCACATGTAGGCGTGACGGACAGCAACTGCTTAGTAGGAAAGGGAAAGGTCCGTCTTTCCAATAGCTTTCGATAAATTTCCCTTTGCGTCGTGGTTGCCAAAGAAGAGAACGTACAGAGATTCTTGCAAACACATATAAGTGACGAGGCTGCTTGGTGTTTTGTAGCAACTTTGTTTTCTTCCTTCTGCACCGCCATCCGAACTTTTGATTTGACAACTTGACCGACGAGTGATCCATATCGCCTTTCCACTTTCCATGCCAACTGCCTCATCATCCAACTGTGTTGGACGTCAACATTTTGAACAAGCTATCATCAACGCATACCACATTTCCCACACCATCGACAATTCGTGTGTCCCAACCACATTGTCATCCAACTGTGTTGGACAGAAACAATTTCAAGAAGCTAGCATCAACGCACGAAACGCTTCCCACGGCATCTTGATCAATACAGCTGTACTGTAACATCACACGCAAGAAACACCACAGCCCACCCCAACAGACACATTGCTATTGCATTTGTAAGTACCTGGGCAGTGAATCATGGCGTGCTCTCTGGCTTTCGCTGGGTGGGTCAAGGCAGCTAACCCGTGCTGCCTAGTAGTCTGCCACACCATCATTCGCAATGTCTCCTTGCAACTCTCCCGTCGTTCCTTCTTCTTCTTCCCGCTCCGCTCTCAAGAGGCCCCTTCCCAGCGACCTGAGCAGCAGCTCAGAAGGTCCTTCGGCGAAGAGAGCCAAGACAGACAACACTGTCGCGTCTTCCGCCAACAAGGCCACTCCTTTATCCTTCGACAACGACACCACTCTCCCACCCTCCAACAGCACCCCACCTTTAGCCACCAGCAATGTTGCTCACTCGTCCTCGCCTGAGCTCCCCCCAGTAGCCGAGGACAACAGCGTGCCATCCATCGAGAAAGGTGACTCGTCCGCGTCCGAGCATGCGCAGACCCAGGACGAGTCTTTTTCTTCTTTCGCGGCGGCCCCAGAGAGCCGCTCTTCGTCCCCTTCCACTCTGAAGAACAGCGAGTCCCCTGAGCCTGGAGTCTTGGGCGAGGCGTCACGGTCCAAGCTCGTTCCCTTCCCCAAGGGCGGGGAATTGAAGCGTTTCGAGGTGCGCGTCAAGGCGTCCGCGTGCGAGCTCGGGTACAAGAGCCGCACGAGGTACTACGGAGACGTGTATCTGCACCTGAACCACCTCTCCATGGAGCCGTTCCACTGCGGCTTCATCGACGGCTTCGTGGTGGACAAGAACATGGCGTCGACGCGGGGCTCGGGGGACAAGGAGTGGATCAGGGAGTGGCTCAAGCCCAGAATGAGTGGCTACAAGGACGCCGACGAGGAAATGGCCGCTGCTTTGAGGCTATGCTACAAAGGAAACGGCGTACCCAAATGTGAGGGTGCGCCGGGGTCGGAGGAGAGTGTGGTGTTCATCGAGCTGGTGTCCATCAAGTCGAAGACCACTTTCAAGAATGTCAAGGTAAGCATCTGCATTGCCCCAGACCTTTCTTTCCAAGCATCCAGCCACTAATGTTCATGGTGATACAGGTCAAGGCCGAAGGACAGAGCCTCCTCAAGCATCTGTTCGAGCTATACTTCAGGTGCTTGACAGACCCGCAGATGCCCTGCGCCGACAGCCTGACGGACCGAGTCTCGATCGTTCTCGAGCCCGGATTGCCCAGCAACCCAGACATCTCCAAGAGGTGGAACAGGGGTGACGACCCAGACAACCTCGCTGGGGCTGAGTATGACATGCTCCTCGCTAGGGTCGTCGACGCCCTCGAGGGCATGTACAGCTCGCCGGCGATCGGGTTCAGGACAATCGCCAAAGACAAGCCCGTTGCAGGTAACGTGCATACGGCCATGGTGCGCCAGATGGACCGGGACGTTATGGAACGGGGCGTTCTTTGGGACGGCGGTTGAGCTTGAGCTCGTTAAGGTTGCGAAGGCGGGCGATGGGCTGATGGTACAAGGTCAGGCTTGCGGGAGTCACTGGCTTGATGGGGGTCCTGGCAAGTCCGCAGGCTTTGAAAAGCCACCCGGGGGGCTGAATATACACCCCAGAGGCAAGACCTTCCTGAGTGGACGGCAGAGTGCGATATCACCTTGGGCACGCCAATCAGATGGGAAGCCATGCTACCATCTCCAAGCCCCAGGCTCCAAGAACAGTATCCCGACACACTTTCCGGAAAACCCCTCCGATCAGCAGATGAGGAATTTCGGGTGCTAGCCGTGGGTATCTCTTGTAGCTTGAGGTCGGTCCAGCTTTGGGGGCTTGTTGTTTTTCTAAGTATGAAGGGCGTCGAAGATATGGTTACAATGCAAGGATTTGGATCTTATAAGCCGGAGGCGACTGAGAGGAATGAGTACGACATTGACTAAGTCGTGATTGAACTCGACGTTTCAATAGTTCCATCTAGAAGGAGTACGTTTGTTGTCATTCACGGTGGTATTATAGCTATATGGAGTGGAATTCAAATAAAGTACTCGTCGTAAAGAAGTGTTCACGGGTATTTGCCCCTTTCCCATTCGGATTAGGCTTGCGACGATAACAAGCCAGCAAAGACCTGTTGCGGCTTTACGTGATGGAACATGATCGCTTGCAATTCTTGCCTGTATATGATATCCTGGACGGCCGCTCATCAGTTGCTTTATACAATCATAGCTGGTATGTATACTTGCAAAGAGATGAGTTACGCCTAATATAGTTGCCGTACATGGTTGCAGCACATTGTACGATCAGTCATCCTGGCTTGGCTTACTCAGGCTTCTTTACTATGAAAACCTGCCAGCACAGCCAAGGCTGTCACTGCGTAAGCCACGAGGGGCATGTGACTGTTAGGCTGCGTCTGGTTTGGGGTACGGGAGCTACTACCACTTACACGAGGCTGACACTTTTTGGGTTGGGGGGGTTGGGGGGGTTGGGGGGGGGGGGAGTTAGCGACCTTGTCTCATGTAAAACGCGGGCCGCGAATTAAAACTCTTAACAGACAAAAGAGAATGTAGCCACTGGCACTGGTTATAGTTTGCTGTGCAATTGTGGCCAATCAGTTTGCCCTCTGTTACGCGCGCGCGTAGAATTCATTACCGATTGCTTTCGTGATGTATTCTTTTTTTTTTCTTTTTTTTGGATGCTATTGTTGAGGGAAAACAAGGTAATCCAGCTGATGAAGTGGACTGTGAGCCCGCCGCAGAGCAATCAGCGAACCGCCCGGGGGGGGGGGCAGTCTACTGTTAAACTTACAAGTCGCCTCGGCTGCCTTATATTGATAAAAAACAGGTTATGGCAGGAATTGAACGACATTTTTCTTTTGATGGCTCTAATATAAACTCACCAAAAACTTTTTAATCAATCTTGCCTTGCCTTGCCTTGTTATTCATTTCTCCCTTGCATCATCATGGCAGCAGCAGCAGCAGTATGCCCCGCAGTGTGCCATTGCCTCCTCTTTGTCCACTAAAACCTTACCTCTACTGTGCCGAGTTACATTTAGTACCAATGTAACCTCGCATTTGAAAGCAATGATTCTTTTCCATTAGCTTGCGTTCGCTTCAGTCCCAACCTGCTGTACTAAGTAAATATGGTCGGTTATTGGAAACTTTATCAAGATAAAGAAGGGCAACAGAGAACCCCCCTTCTGCTGCTATTATACTTGTTTTGTAGGTGATGCTACATAGTATGGATGCATTGCAAGGAGATAGAGCGGTGGGGGGGCCGCCCCCGGGGGGGGGGGTGTTAAGAGACGATAATGTAAGAACTCTCCACAAGAGATAATACCCCCGGGGGGGGGAGGGGAAGCGGGGAAAATGCTTGCAGCAACGCAACTGGGAGCTTTGAGCGACGGCCAAGCAGTTAGTTTGCTTTTTTTTCGTTCTATCATCTGGCAAGCTCAAGAAGATATATAACGTAGACATAATAGCATATTCATTCTTCAACCCCCGCCGCCTGTTACGGTAACAGGACTATAGAGCATGGCCATACATGACTGGCTGGTTTCTAAGAAGAGGACTTCAAGTTCTGTAGGTATCGATCAACAATACTATGTAAGCACAGCAGGGGCTCCATTAGCCACAGTGATCATATATCATATCAGGCCATTCCCGGCATTCGCTTCCAGTTCAAGTTGATCAACAAACCAAAAGCACTTCCCCTCCCCCTAACCTTGGCAGGGATCCAAAATGGTCGATCTAATCAACAATCAACACCATGACTGACTATCCTCTGCAGCAGCAATAATACTCTGTGCTTTCTGCCGTTGGCGTTATCTCCACAAAAGCCAACCATGTTTTCTCAGCAACGTTACCTCGCATGTCACCAAAACGTGTTTGCGGAGTGTGTTGCGTCTTCTGCGCTGGCTGCCGTTTCCGTTGCCCTCGCTACCAACCTGTCATGTCTATCTGCGCCATGACGCTCTTTTCTTTTTCCTTTTTTTCTTTTTTTTCCCCACCGCCCCAAGATAGAGCCTTGACGGCGTCATGCTAGGTAGTTTGCCGGGACAACATGACATTTGCCGTAGGTGGTAGTGATCGTAAATGCGGAGGCAACGCACACGCACATGCACGCACGCAATGAACCAACGATCACAGTTCACCAAGATAAACCATCACGATTGAACGAGATATATAGCCCTTCTTGATTACCCTGCAACTGCCCTTTTATTCCTTTCCTTTCGTTTCTTTTCTTTTCTTTTTCTTCTTTTGATTGGCATGTACCAGCTTGCATTGCACAAGAGCCAGACGATTTCATCTTGGCTTTTGGTCAAGATATCGCAAGTTGTCGTCATGAAGTCGTCGATGTATTTAAAGACAGGCCTTGTAGGTCTGTCTGCGGCATGTGAGTAGATGAGACCTCAGATCGCTCGCTTAAGGGGAAAGAGAAGAAGAACAAGAAGATACTGGCGAAACCCAATCGAAAGAGGTATGGATGTGTAAAAGCTGATGTGTGCAAAACGTGAGCAACAAAACAGCACTCGTCGCAGGCGACCTTCTCGGCATCCCCACTCTTCCCTACACAACCTCGAACACAACGGCCTCTTCATACTATGCCCTCAGCCACATTCAAACCATCGTCGTCGACAGCCGATACGCGTCGGTTGTTGACGACTCGATGGACACGCTGATCCCACCAACGCTATACGAATTTGCAGCAGTATTCGCCGAGGACCTCAGCTCCGTCTTCTCCATCAATGCTTCGGTCGTCAATGGATCCATCAACGCCACAACTAGCAGCGGCAGTTTGTTCCTGACCCTAGCGGATGACCCGTCCCTCTACCTCAACGCGTCCGGTGACCTCTCCTCGGAGGGCTACACCCTCTCTGTCACCGCCGACGCCATCACCATCACAGGTGCAAGCCCCATCGGAGTCTGGTGGGGCACCCGCACAGTCCTGCAGCAAGCTACCCTCTCTTCGGCCTCCAGCGAGGCGGGTGTGCCCTTGGGCAGCGGCTCCGACACTCCCGGGTGGAACACTCGCGGCATGATGCTCGACGCAGGCCGGCATTTCTACCCTGTTGATTTCCTGACGGAGCTCTGTGCGTACATGTCGTTCTTCAAACAAAACACACTCCACCTCCACCTGAGCGATAACCTGTACAACAATGTCGATATATACACGCGTGAGCGCTCGTTGAGCTTGTACGCGCGGTTCAGATTGTGGTCCGACGCGGACGCCGTGGCGGGGTTGAACAAGTACAAGAACGAGTCGTACACGCGCAATGACTTCGACTTGGTCCAGACTAGTTGCGCGGCGAGAGGTGTGACGGTGATTCCCGAGATTGAGGCGCCGGGCCATGCGCTCGTGATTGTGCAGTGGAAGCCCGAGTTGGGATACTCGTCGGATCTGAGCTTGTTGAACATCAGTCACCCTGATACCATCCCGACAATGAAGACGGTGTGGGCTGAGTTTCTGCCGTGGTTCCACACAAAGGTCGTGTCGATTGGCGCGGATGAGTATACTGGTCCGTCGACGGATTACAATACCTTTGTCAATGCCATGGCTGGGTTCATTGGCGAGACGACGGGCAAGTTTATTCGGATTTGGGGCACGTTCCCACCAATCTTCAACGGGACCTATGAGAATATCTACCAGAATGTGTCAGTGCAGCACTGGGAGTACTTTGAGGATGATCCCTACTACGACTATATCCTCAACAACTACTCCGTCGTCAACTCCAATGATGACTTTTATATCGTCAACAAGTGGGCGCCGCCGGGGGGTTACCTCAACACCATCAACCTGACAAAGACGTTTGAGGGCACGCCGCCGAACGACACGTACTGGCGTCCCAACATCTTCAACCAGGCCAATGCCACCGACAACCCGCCTGCAACGAACCCGTACACGCTGGGTTCGATTGTGCCGCTGTGGAACGACTATGGGTACAATGCGTCTGTGTACACCGAGGCATACTATGCTTGGAGATCTGGTATTCCGGCGCTGGCGGACAAGCAGTGGGGCGGAAATCTGTCCAGGGTTAGTTTTGATGCCATCTTCGAGACCCTTCGTGCTGCCGCTCCAGGGCAGAACCTCGACCGTGCAATCAGCTCCGTGTCTGATACCATTTTCAACTACACGCTGTCAACCAACGGCACCCTTGCAGATGCTTCGCCAAACAGCTTTGGCGTGTCGACAGACTGCAGTGTCCATGGCAGCGCGGTGCAGCTAACGCCCGCATGCTCCATTACCACACCCCACTCATCCAAGGGACGCAACTACACCCTCACGCTGGCCGGGCTCACAGTGACGGAGTTGACGTCTCCCACCAACGCCACGCTTGTGACTGGCGGTGACTCGACGCTCCTGCTGACACCCAACATTACCTTTTATGCGGGTGGCAACTACTTCCGCCTGAACTCGACCGTGCCACTGAACGAAACGGTTGACCTCAGCATCATTGCACGCGGAAACAAGACGTACGCGTCCGTGACTTCTGCCACGCAGGGTTTATTGGTGGATGAGGCCGAGTTCCTGACACAAATGGGCATCAACGGCGAGTACTCCCACTGGGCAGAAATTGCCTTTGAGGCGCCGCTCAAGACTGTCGGGGGTGCAGGAAGCGGCTGGAGCGGGAGCCTGAGTAGCTTCAGCTTAACGTCTGTAGCATAAGCTCGATGTGTTGTTGTGTCGTTGTATATATCAGCTTAGACTAGTACAATCTTAGCCCGAGGGTCTTAGAATATCCTGAGATGTTGTTTCCCGTCTCCGATGCTTTGTTCTTGACTTGTCCTCTAAGATGCTGAAAGGGTATAGGTGGTCCCGCTGAAGGAGGGCGCCAGCACTGCTGGCATGCTCTGCTCACACATGAATTTGAACTTCCAGCCTGTACAATGGCCAGGCATGAGGACCTGGGGCTGAAGGGCCTTGAGATCCTCGAGAGAACGGGCCAGCTTTTCGGGATGATTGTCTGCCAAATGGAAGCCACCCACTACCGCGTAGAGTGGGCTCGAGCCACCGCCTAGCTCAATAGCGTGCCTGCACACGTTGATGATACCCGCGTGACTACAACCTGTAAAGACAACAAGACCTTTGCCCTTTAGATTACAGACAATCAGCCGCTCATCGGCGATTTGTTCGTCCGGGATCCAGGCATCGGTGGCTGTGACATAACGCATTCCACCACGGATGCCCTTTTCGTACTCGGTACGGCGAGGGATGCTACCCGAAGACAGGAAGAAGCCACTGAGCAAGCTGTGTACGTTGGATTCTTGAACAACGCTTGCTCCAGCTGCCTCGATCGCCTCAACGGTCGGATCTGCTTCAAGACTGATGATGGAGCCAGTAGGTGTGAGCATGCCGCGGTAGTCTGGGCGATCCGGGTGTACGCTAACGGTGAGTGGGCTCTTGCGTGGCTGGTGCAACACTGGAGAAACAGCAGCGGCAGCAGAAGCAGCGCTGATTGTGCGAACAGCATCGAGCATGCCGCCCGAGTGGTCCCGATGCCAGTGGGAAAGGTGGATGTGCTCGACGGCGGCCAAGTCGGCGCGCAGCCGGGCGGCGTTGCGGGTCCAGGTGGAGCCTTCGGGGCCCGTGTCGAAGAGAAGCGTGTGCTTTTGGTCGCCCTGGGTGGCTGTCTGTTATTGTTTTGGGATGGATGGCAATGGTCAGCGACAGCGACCATGGCATAGCGGAGAAATGAGCGAGCACATCCGACCTACAATCAACAACGAGAGGCCGTGGGCACCGCGGCAAATGCTTTGCATCCTCAACTCGGCCTGGGCGCCGCCTCGCGGCGTGTCTGGGTCGAGCACAGTCAAAGGTACGCCTTGCATCAGGCCAGCATATTGCACTGCTGGGTTGTTGGACGGTGAGATGGGATCGACTTCGTTGTCGACAATGACGGTGATTTCGATGCTGTCGACTTGGACCAGACCGTGCGATGCCATTGCGAGTTCTGGCCTTGATGGGTCGAAAGCGAAGATGAGGACGGGATAATGCAGGCAAGCGAAGTTAATTAGTACAGAACTCCGATGTGCACGTGGCTTTCGTTGTGTAGTTGAACGATGCTTATTGTGGCAGTCGTCTGTATCGCGCCTGCGTTTGGAGTCGCGTCGCCGGGTTGCATGGCCGCGCCTTTGGTTCCGGAATCTGCGGGCCTACTGGAATGGCGCTTGGTGGTTGGATGGCAGATGCCTGGATAGGCAGTCACTACAGCGCCTGTAGGCCTATAGTCCGATGCGATTTCTGCCACTAACAGCCCTGGAGCCAATCCTGGAGCCAATCGAGTCAACGCCCGAGTGCTTCTAGCAGAATCAACGACAAATCAGCTAACTAATGCTTTCCCACTCTGGTTATTGCTGCGCCTTATTTGCGTATGAGTCTATTTCTACAGATAAAGATTATGCTGGAAATATTGTCCAGAAGCATTCATACCGTGGCATTCATTAATATCGTGCGCTCTGGGTTGTTTGTGGTTTTGAACAGTCTGCTATCTATCATCTATCCCCCACACTCCGCGCGGCAGCAGGCACAGGGACTTAAGGCGTAGGTATTTCTTAAGGGTCGTACCCCTGCTTCGGCTCTCGGTGCTATGCCGGATATAGCCCCATCCAAATCCCCAAAGGGACTTACGCGTCTCGTACAACCGACCGACTCCCGATATCACCACCCGAGGTGACTTGCTACATAGTATATGCTTATACAGAGCTCTGAGATACGTTGACCACGTGGAGCAATGAGTATACTCGATTTTCATTTCTTCAATCTGAAGAAACTCTTCGTCGAGGCAGCGCTGCCAGTGCTAACAGGAACCAGCTGACTGGCACGGTGCTGGTAAAGATCAGGAGCATCTCTTCAGCGGCTTACAGCGCCCAAAACGGACAACTACAGAGGGGCCCCTCCCTGTTAACGTGCTGTCAATGGCACTAGATAGCCCTGCATGGGAGCCCTACCAGCCCCTAAGAGATCGAGTACAGTGGGGCCATACCATAGTACACGTAATCAGTGCGCAAAGGGACAAGCGCAGGGCAGCAAACAGCCCGCCGCCGCCCAAAAAGGCCGTTCATTGTTTGCTAGCCCGCCCCATCAACAATTGTCCCTCCCCATCACGCCAACCATGGCCACCAGTGTGTCGAACATACCATACAACAGAGCTTGGATGATGAGGCGATGACGGGCGTGAATCTTCAATCACTGGCTTGCTGTGCAGCTGCGAAAGTGTCTGGCTCCCTTGCTTTGACCTAGCCGTCCATGAGCGTCCTCCTTCTTATAGCCAATGTCACCTGACCTGCCAACCAACCTACCCGTAGGACCCATCACAGATTTGTCTGTGTCTCTGAGCACAACTATGTACATAGCGCCCGCGAGGTGGATACGCAGCATATGTCAACCGGGAGCTTACGACTGCGTCGCAGATCTGGTCTACGTACGCCGGGGCGCCTCCCACTTATTTCTTCCACTGGTTCACTTGAGCGCCAGCGACCCCAAGATGGGATCCACTAAGCCGTGCTGGTTTCGGACGATGGGGGCAACAAGAAACAACTGCCATCTGAGCGGCTGATGAATCTAGCAGTCCGGAGTGGGCGTGTGTCCACGAGTTGTTCTTGGCGAGCTGCGGACATGCACATACGAAGTCTCGGCCAAAGCGTGGGGTGATTCGTCATGACAGATGATAATATTGAACCAGGTTATCGACCTATTTCTCCCAGTCTTGTCCTTTCGACACATAACCAATCTGGGCGGACTGTCTCTCGTGGAGTTCCTCGCCAGTGTTGCGAGCTCAGCATCCTCTTCTCTAAGAAGTACTGGCCTTGTCATCCTCTGCCAACAACTGCCCAGTCTCTTCACCATGTTCTCACGCACGCGTCTTGGACGCCTCTTGCTCCCGCTGTCTGGTCTGCTGATTGCTCTCTCTCCGTCCCGTGTTTGCGCCGACAACTTCTCCCCCAGCTACGAGGCCTACAATAACGCAGAATATGGCAAGCGGCCCACCCAGAGCTTCATCTCGAATCCAGAGATCCTCGCGCCGCTGATCCAGATCAACGTCTGGAATGAAGAAAAGATATCGCCCACGGGCGGCTCGCACATCTTCCTGCGCCATGACTACGAACAGTCGAGCCCGCTGATTCTCGATGCGAGCGACCTGACCCTCGTCTACATGGATCGCTCCTATGACCGCACCAGCGACATCCGCGTCCAGACCATCAACGACCAGTCCTATCTGACCTTTTACGCCGGTACTATCGTCGACGGACATGGCAATGGCGATGGGATGGTTCTGGATAATCACTACAACGAGGCTTACCGGGTCAACGTGCAGAATCTGTCCGTCAAGAACGACCTGCACGAGTTCCAGTTTACCGACGACGGCACTGCTCTGATTACAGCCTACGAACTGGTGCCAATGAACTTGAGACCTTATCACGGTTCAAGCAGAGGAGCTCTTCTTGATGGCGTGTTCCAGGAAATCAACATCGAGACTAATGAGGTTCTGTTTGAGTGGAGGGCGTCTGAGCATGTAGACTTGCACGACTCATATTACAAAGTCGAGTCGAAATGGGACTTCTTCCACATCAACAGCATTCAAAAGGTAGGCATCCCAGGCGAGTATTTAGATAGAAAGGAGTATCTTTGCCGCGTATCCAAACCGCAGTCTATCAGCAAATGGAAGACGACAATTTACTGACAATGCCGCAGTCGCGTGATGGACACTATCTCATCTCCGCCCGTCACATGCACTCCATCTACCTCATCAACGGCCAGACCGGCGAAATCATGTGGACACTCGGCGGCAGAAAGAACCAATTCACCGAGCTCGACGCCGGTGATGCGAGCCAGTCTGGTGACACGCTCTTGTCCTTTGCCTGGCAGCACCACGCGCGCTTCATGCCCGGTGCCGAAAACGAACTCACCTTTTTCGACAACCATGCCCTCACCACCACGCAGCACTGCACAAAAGACTGCAGCCGCGGCGTGCACATTGGCCTCGACCTGGCGCAGGACCCTCCCACCGTCCAGCTCCTGCACGAGTTCCGCCACCCAGAGTCGTTGCAAGCGCAGAGCCAGGGGAGCGTGCAGCCGCTGAATGATGGGAGCGGAAATGTCTTTGTGGGGTGGGGTCGGTGTCCTTCTTTTACGGAGCATACGGCTGATGGGGAGGCAGTGATGGACGTGCAATTCTCTCCCTGGCATACTCACGAAAATAATGCTGCGCTGGATAACTACCGCGCATACCGGATGGATTGGAAGGCTGAACCGACAACGGACCCGGACGTCATGACGCAGACTAAGGATGGAGTCACGAGTGTGTATGCCAGCTGGAATGGTGCGACCGAGGTCAAGGCTTGGGCATTTGTGAGTTCACCGCTCCCAGTCGAGAGTTGATCGGGCGACACAAGACTTGGGGCTATATTTATCTGTACAAGCTGACGCAATCACAAACCATATCAGCTCGCCAGCAACGCAAGCAGCGATCTCTACGGCCCCGGCCAGGTACAGGCCATCCTCACCCGCGACGGCTTCGAAACCTCCTACACACTCCCTTACCCAGCCCGTTTTGCCCGTGCCGCCGCCCTCACCACAGACTGGTCTGTTCTCGGCTCCTCTGGCATTGTCGACGTTCGCAGCGAGCGGGTATTTAGCGATGTGCGCCCCGTGGCCGCTGTTGTGCAGCTTCCCGATGTGTTGATTTCGGATGAAGGCTATGAGGTGAGTAACAGTGCTTCTGACGAGCATGCCGAGTACCCTGGTCAGGGAGGCGAGCTCTGGGGGATTCCAGTTGGATGGCATACGATGCTGGGGTTGGGGATGCTGATTGGGTTGGCGTTGGCTGTTCGGAAGCTTTGAGGAAGGAGATGATGAAAGGGAGAAAAACAAAAAGAAGAACAAAGAGATGTGTGATGATTTCAGAGGCCTGGACCACTACGGCTGAGCCTGTGTACTGTCGGGGCCTGAAAGACGACGGAACACTGTCACGCACTGCTTCGAGGCTTGCGTCCGAGGGAGCGTGGATGACGGTCAATGTGCTTGGTGCGGTTGACCAAACGCGCTGGAGACAGCGCTGTTGTGCGTCTTACTGACCGTCGTCCTGTTTACATCTCTTTTGGAAACCAACGTCCCCAAACGGAAGAACGGTGACAGCAGCCGCTGCTGCTATACCGAGAGATACACAACGGCCACGATACGCAAGAGGACAACACAGACGTCAGCACGCGGATGCTCGGGTCGTCCGTTCAGCAGCCGCGACAATATATACGCAGCACGCTGTACAACGTTTATGCCACACGACGACCCGATTTACGCGAGGCCTGACTGCAAAGTTCGTCGCGATAGCCTCGATCACAGTCAGACTTCACACAGCACGAGAGCAGCGGCATGCAGCTCAGGACGAGCACCCATGCTCCTGCAACCAACCTGGCTCCTACTTGGACAGCACAGGTTACAGCGGAACTATACTGTGGGTGGAGAAAACTTGTTTTCCAGTGTTCGCGGGGGCGCAACTGCTGAGGCGCGGAACCGTTATTTCGACCACGACGATGATTCACGATGGTTCAAGGCCGTTCACGTCGCGAAAATTTGTTATGAAGGCAATAAGAAGGCGGTTTTCAATAAATTTGCGGGGAAACTTCACAGCATCACCATTCTGAACGGCGCCGCATGCCAATGGAATAGAAGCATCGACGCACGCCTACCCGCGCGCCCTTGTCAACTTGTTTGTGTGGGTGACAAAGAAAAAAAAAGGGGAAAAGGCAACGCATTGCAGTCCCCAAATCGTTCTTCCACCGATAAAATCAGCGCACTTGTATGAGGGCCGAGCGCCAGTGGCATCTACGAATGCCGTTTGCGATGCACCGGATCAACCACACCCGGACCTCAACGAGCCTGGTTAAAGCCGGTTAATGCGGCACATTGCAGGGAAGTCGTCCTTTCTTCTTGTGTCCTGGGTCATTGACGGCTCTATATGTTCCAAGTGTCAGCTGGTGCGAGCCTCAACCTTGTTCAAAGCTGGCGATCGCGCACTCATAATTAAGGGACACAGCATGAATTGAAAGGAAGATGTCTCAACACGGCTGGAGAAAGAAGGACAACGTACGTCAGAACGAACCTAGTTCAGCAGCCTCCGTTTCCGAACAAGAAGTTTTGGAAAGGCCGATAATGGCTTTGGTTCGGTAAGTGCAAGTGGCGCTGGACTAGATGAGCCGATGATATTCGCAGGCAATCTGCCTAGATATCACCAAAGATTGCCCTTACCGCCCCAAGAACATGTGAGGAGCGACTTGGCAAGGAAGGTTTAGGAAGACTGAAGTAGAAGAAGATTTCACCAAGTCATAAATATTCAACCACTTAGCACCAGGCTCTGTCACTACCAGTAGCATTTGTTTGTACCCAATGAAATCGAAGCTCCGGGCTCGCCGGGCATCAAGCCCTCTATTATCACCAAGATCTCACCACCACGAAGCAACCCTTGGATATCAACAACCGAGACTGTTTGGCCACCCATTGAGCTCTTACAAGCCACCGAGCAATGCAGCCAATCCACCAGCACCGCCAGCGCCACCCGCACCACCCGCACCACCAGCAGCGCTGGCACCGCCTCCCAGCAGCGCAGAAAGAGGATCCGCAGCTCCAGAAGCAGCAGGAGCATCCGCACCGGCATCTGCACCTGCATCTGCACTCGCGGCGTCCTCGCTCGTCGTGCTCTCCGAAGTCGTCGCGCTCTCCGAAGTCGTCGCGCTTTCCGACTTCTTCGCGCCCTCGGAGCTCGTCGAAGCCGATCCGGCTTTCGAAGACCCAGTAGTAGTCGCCGTCGTCGCCGTCGTCGTCGAGTTACCCGCGCCTGCCGGTGCCGCCGACGTCGCCCCGTAGGCGGTGATGGCCTTGTCCAGGACGGTGTTGATCTGCCCGATGCTCTGCTGCGCAATGCTCTGGCCGATCGAGGGGACCTTGGAGACGATCGCGGTGCCGAGCGCCGAGGCGCCGTTCTTTTGCGAGACGAGTTGCTGGCCGACGACGTTGCTCACGCCCAGCTGGTCAAAGACGGGTTTCTTGGCAATGAGCGAGGTGACGGTCTTGTTGGCCGAGGTGGTGAGCCCGGTGGCGGATTGCTGGAGGCTGAGCGCGTCGGTGAGGGACAGGGCGCTGGTGCCTTGGATGGAGGTTGTGGCGTTGGAGATGGAGGATTGGGCGTTTTGGGAGGCGGTGAGGACCTTGGTGAGGGATGTGGGGTCTGTGGCAGAGACGGCCTTGGAAGGATGTTAGTTCTTTTTTCTCTGTTTACTTGCGTAAGGTGCGCATGGAGATGGGCTTGAGGGGTGGAGATATCGAGAAGGGTGATGTGGAAGGGCGGAGAGGTTCAAGCTGTGGCCTGATGCTTGTTGTCTAGGCCCAGGCTATGCTTTGGCGTATAGTCTTTTGTTGATTATGCTTACATCAACTGCAGTTCCGAGGTCATCCAGGGACTTTTGTACAGAGCTGATACCCGATTGGATCGTCTGCAAATCTCTCTTAAGCAGAGACGGGGCGGCCAGAGCGGCCAGGGCCAAAAGAGGCTGTGCAAGAAGGGAGGCCTTCATTGTAAGGTATTTCTTGGGTTGGCGAATTAAAAGATGGAAGAGAAGAGAAAGGGCAATCCAGTGCCGTGTCGTGAATAAGAAAACGCCGGTAGTAAGGCCAAAGATGCAAATAAGAAAAGAGAAGAATTGTCGTCGAGTGAAGTTGAGAAGTTGTGGGGTGTGGAAGCGCGAAGCAAACCGGCGACGGCTACAATTATATATCTACTCACACGCCAACTAGGCAATATCATATCACTTGATATCGTCCTGCGTCTGGGACGGTCTCGTCCTTTGCCGTTGACACTCCACTAGCTGGCCACATTCTTCATCCCACGTGCTACCCTTTGCACGTTGTCTTCCGCGACTCAGAGGCCGCTCCAACACCATTTGTGCCTTTCGATTCTCATGCTGCGACAAGCATCCCAATGGGCTCATGACGCACCAATGCGTGAAAAGAGGGACACAATAATGAGATGGCGGCCCTGCGGAAGAAGAGAAAGATGGGCTGGAAAGGGTGCCTTGTTCCTCCACCCCAGGCAAAACGATGAGATTTCAGTCCATAATCCAGACTGTCATCCTAGAGTCAAGACTCACACGGCTCTTGGAAGTCAAGAAGGCTTTTGTTCGTCTGTCCGTCCAAAAGCGTGTGTGGGAGAGATGGGTTGAAACGGAGCTAGGTCTGGCACTGTGCCTCAGGGGTCGGCGAGTTCTGGAGGGCCCCCACCTCCTTCGCCGTAACAGGAAAGAAAGAGAGAAACCTTGCTGATGGTATCAGGCAAGCTTAAAGTGTATCATGAATGTTTATGTGCGCTGATTCTCGGGGTGGCGTGGGTGCAAGTGTGTCGACGTGGTTTGTGGGCGCGAGGTGTAAGTGTCAATGCTCTGTGCGTTTTGAGAAGCAACATAGCCAATCAGGAGCCTTTTCCCAGGCAAGACTAATGATTCCATTGTTCAAATATCGCGGGACCGACTTGTAATTGTTGATTAAAACCCCTTGTTACACCTGGATCGTTTTTGAGATAAGCTCGAGAACAAAGGGATGGGAAAAAAGAAGCAAGCGGTCCGTCTTACATCGTCACTCTGTCGTCTTTTCCAGCTCCCACCCTCATGTTTGGTATGATCTCGTTTCGAGACCACTCGCCAAGCGCTGTCATGTCAGTGAGCAACACGCCCATGCCATCCCAAAAGCCGCACAATGATTTGATGAACTGTGAAGTGCTTGGCATGAAAGCTGACACGCAATGTGGGCTGCCTGGCAGATCTCCTTTGCCCCCGTCCTAGTTTTCGTCCACTCCCAATTGGTAAGCACATCAGTTGGATGCGTTTGTGACCTCGCTTGATGGTTTCGGTGCCTTGTAGTGAGATCTGAGTATGAGAAGCGTTGAGGCTGGAGAATGCATGTGTCACTAATTTGGCCTGGGCCGGGCTATGGGAAGGAAGGAAATCCAAAGGCTCGTTTCCACAGATCCCAGATGATATGCAAGAACGTAAAAAGATATCATTATAGAAATGGAAAGCAGAATGTGCTACTTTGATGGCCAAGTCAACGCAGCCTGCAAACACTGTCGTAGCCAAAGCATTCACAACTCATCCTCAAGTGCTCCATGATCACCCACAACGTCCCATAATTCTGTGCTCGGCTGGATAAACGGCTTGATGGTTTTCCGCACCTGTGTCAGCTGCTCAAACGCATACGCCATTCCAATCAGCGCTTCCTCCGAGAAATGCGTGCCCAAAAAGCTCATTCCAAAAGGGACGTTGGGTCCGACCTGGACAAGATTGCCATATGCGCTACGTGCTATGGGCGTACCCGGCGGGTACACACCCAAAGGCACAACGACTGCCGGGGTGCCGAGGATTGCTGCATTGTATTCGCCCAAGTTTGTGGGGAGGACAAGAGCGTCGAGTGAATGATTCGCCATTGCTCCTAGGATGCCAAGTTCTCCAGCCAAGTGCAAGGCGACTGTTCGGTTCGACCAGAATTGAGGGGATGTGTTGGTCATATTCAAGTCGAGAACCCTATCAAATATGCCAGTATCAACGAGGGGATAGCCTTCTTCAGGATAAGACCGCGTAAAGTCTCGGAGCTCTTCAAGCGTCGTGATGTTGTGCGGATTGAAGGAGAGACGGGATAGATATCGCGGTATATCGGTGAGCAAATCACCATATAGTACCATTTGCATGTAGCGGCCTTGCTTGAGCTCTTGCAAACCACCGAGGAAGATATCATCGACAATCGTCGCACCTGCAGAGCGAATGACGTCCAAAGAGCTGTTGAATGCAGCTATCACAGTCTCTGATCCCTTGTCAGGTCCATTTCCGTGGTCATTGCCCTGCACAAGATGGCGCGGGACGCCGATACGCTTGCCCCGAAGAGCTGTAGGCTGACAGGCCGCCACGTAGTCTGGCCAAGGATTCGCAGCGCCATCGAACGGGATAGCTGAAGTGTAATTGTCACGATCATCTTGTCCCACCATGGCATTCAGGAGGTAGGCGGCATCCTTGACGCTCCTTGCAAGTGGCCCAATCGTGTCCTGGTGCTCAGAGATGGGCACGACCAAGTACCGTGAGGTAAGGCCTACGGTGGGTTTGATAGCGACAATATTGTTGAAGCTTGCTGGACACTGCAGACTGCCGCTCGTCTCGCTGCCGGCAGCGGCCCACGCAAGTCCTACCGAGGCCGCCACACCACTGCCAGACGACGAACCACAAGCATCTTGCTCGGGATGGTACGCGGCGTACGTCTGCCCGCCGTGAGCAGACCACCCGTTGCTGCCGTTGAGGCTGCGCGCATCGGACCACTGAGCGAGGTTGGCCTTGCCGAGCAAGATGGCGCCCGCACGACGCAGCTTGTGGGCGACGGTGCTGTCTTCTGGCACGCGAGCGCCCAGCAAGGCATACGAGCCGGCTGTTGTGTTCATCTGGTCGGCTGTGGCAATGTTGTTCTTGAGGAGCACGGGAATGCCATGCAAGGGGCCCAGAATGCGGCCATCTCGCCGTGCATCATCGAGGGTTTGAGCAATGGTGAGTGCATCTGGATTGATTTCGGTGACGGCGTGCAGCTGCGGATTGACTTGGTGGATGCGGGCAATGTAGGCGGTGACGAGGTCGACGCTGGTGAAGGCGCCTTCTGTGAGGCCGCTGACCAGCTCGTCTAGAGACGCGTCAAGCAGCGAGGGAAGAGCGCCGCCTCTTGGTAGGGCCTGCACGAGGGTAAAAGCGAAGAAAAGGAAGCAGAAGACGGTCAACAGTCGCATTGAGCCCGCCGCCATTTTGATATTGCTGCTGCAAGTCAATGCTGGACAATCATGGTATTCGTGATGCGGAAAGATGGTGAAGGCACCGCCCACGTATTTATACAAGGCATCGAAGGAGCGAAGCATCACCTGCATAGCAGGGACACGGAGTCAGACCGGCGATGCAATGCTTACGTGGGAGCTCACGTAGCCAGGTACCTGTGTACTTCTGGGTACTTACCCAAGTACCGCACATTCTAAATACTTTTGGGTACCTCATACCTCGTTCCTCACTTGACAGGAAAGGAAGGAGGCGCATTTGAACTCACGGTCAGCTCGAGATGGCACGCACGTAAGTGATCCACCATCGAGCTCGAGTCTCTAAACACATCGCAAACAAACCCATCCGAACAGAAAACAGAAGATAAAGAAGGCCATAGATAGCCCCGGCGTCGAATTCGTCATGTGTAACGTAAGTCTGATCTCTCACTCTCGACTTCGCGGTCTGTACCCTCTTGATTTCTGTTTGGCCTGACCCGTGTGAACGGCCTCCGCGAGCAGCGTCCAGACGGCTCCATCCAGCATGGAGACGATACACCACCCGGCGTCATTAGTAGAAAGGTGCTTCAGCTCGAGGTTTCAGCCACCCCAAACACCACAAATGGCAAGCCCAATATCATCCGAATCGTAAAGAAGCCTCGCCAGGCCTGCGAAACGGCCAAACGCGTCAAGCTTTCAGACCTCCCCGCAGAGATGCCACTCTCCTTTGCTGCTGGACCAACCATCGGCGGCCCGCAAGACTCAGACGTTCAGCACCTACGCCGAGAGCGCGACGAATGGAAACGAAAGGCTGAAAAGCTACAAGTCGACTTGGAGCTTGTCAAGGTACAAGGCCGCGAGTATTACAACATGGCCAAGGCTTCCCAGAACGAGAACAAGCGTCTTGCAGCCAAAGTCGATGAAATGCAAACGACCTTCAATACCTACATGACGGAATTGTCTGCCCATCTCAGGGAAGGACCAAAGGAAGACCAGTAAGGGAAGGAGTCTACCCATGGGATGACGGGGCTTTTATGGGGAAGAAGCGTCTGCGTTGCGATTACAGTCCATGATTATAGAAGTCTTCTTGAGAAAGGACTATGTGGGAATGGTACTTGGTCAGGCAAAGATATCCTCCCAATTAAGCACGAGATTAACAAGTCTTCCCTAGTAAAGCAAGTTGCCGCGATAGCGGGAGGATGATCTGCCTAGCGAGGGAAACAAGTAGCAGGAGACAGATTCGGGCAGCAACGAAGCACCCAGAGACATGGCCTTGGTCTGGTCGCCTCGGAAGTAGACTACACGAAACTACTGTCGAATCTGTGTCACAGCGCCGAATGTGATCAGTTGGTGGCCGATCGAAAGAAAGAGAGCATCCCAGGTCCGGTATCCTTCTTGGCTGCAATGGAGCTCGTCTGTATCTTGCTTCACAACATATGTACCATCTGTGTCCTTGACTAAGAGGTGTATCTGATTTTCTGCTGCTATATTCGAGAGAAACTAGACTCAGTTTGTCTGGCGCTCCGATTACTGGCCTTTCTGGTCCAAGGGTGACGAAAGGACACAGATGGAAACAGGGGAAGAAGACGGGGGAAGGAAGCGAGGAGACTGGCGCAGGACTGGTGGTAGGTCAGGAAGTAGGTTGAGCGGCAGACTGACTGGTTTTGAATGCTTTTCAGCGAGTTGAACACTAGGCCAGAGTGCTAAAAAGAACCATAAGCATATGATGCTACAGGATACCTATCGAGCTGATATATATGAATGATCTGCGCGCTGTAGCTCTCACTCGAACCTGGGTGCTGATCTATAAAATCGGTAGCACTCCACTAGCTATAACGTAGCTTTGTTCTTGGGGGCAAAAGCTGCTTGTAAGCATTTAAAAAGATGGATTCTTGAATACTCAAACAGCTCTCTCAATATCTCCTCAAGAAGATCCTGATTTAATGCTACAAATTCTGATCTGGTAGTACGTAGGAAAATCAAGGAATCCAAACCACCAGTCTACTCGTACGCGATCTTTGCACCAGGCCGAGCGCCTACTCTTGCGAACCAATCCTTGACCAACGGGTAGTCATCGACCTTGAAGTCCTCCGTCGTATCGAGATTCCCCACAGCAGTCTTTTGCCAAGGGTAGAATGCAATATCGACAAACGAGAGCTTGTTGCCGACGAACCAAGGGCCCTCGGACGACTTTTCCTTCTGCTTGGCAAGGTGGCCTTCCAGGACGCCATGAACCCTAGCGACCTCCTTGTGATATCGGGCCGTTGCGCTTGGCACTTTCTCGGGGTGGTATTTCAGGAACCACACGCCCTGGCCATAGTAAGGGCCCTGCCCTGATATCTGGAAGGCGAGCCATTGCTTGGCTAGAAAGTACTCATCCGAGCCGCGCGGGAAGCTGATCTTGTGTTCGGTGTCGTAGGTCTCGATGAGATACTCTACGATAGCGCCCGACTCCCACAGAATGAAGTCGTTCCTGTTGGGGTCCCGGATGGCGGGCAAGCGTCCGTTGGGGTTGATGCTTTCGTATTCTGGCTGCTTGAGCTGGTCGAAGCCAATGTTGTGGACCTTGTACGGCACACTCAGCTCCTCCAAGATCACTGTGGGATTTATCCAAGGGTCAGTACAACAATTCCACATACCAAGAATGGGGCTTGCGAGGGGTTGGTGATACATACTGACGACCTTGGCTGGGTTAGGGCCAAACTTGCCCCAGACTTCGATTGGCTTCAGGTCCTCGAGACCCATATTGAGAGAGCGTAGGGATAAGCCTATTGCAAGTGGATCGCAGGTGTTGCTGGGTGATTTGTCGGGTACAGAGGCGGATCAATGTATGTGCATCTGGGTGGGCGGGTGCATCTTATAGAAATTACAATGCAGCGAATCTCCCAAGTATAAGATCAGTACCAAAGCTTTATAGTTAAAATATCTGCTGATGATGCTCCCGATCGCATATGACATCGCTTCGTCAAACTCCGGGTCGGCGGAGCGTCTATTTGACCCCAAATCCGACGTTTGTGCTGGTCATTTGTTCCCAAGCCCATGAAGGATTGGCTCTGATTTCAAATTGTGACTTTGCAAAACTAGCATCATTTGTAATCACGGATTACTGAAGGTTAATGCCTGTGTTTGTAATTGCCATGTGCTAGGCCTGACAGCAAGAAATTATACCCACAAACGAGGATCCTATTTTTCCATGAGATTCTCCAATAACAATATAGAGTCCCAGATAGGAGTTTTCCAAAGAGTGCTGCTAGAGTCGGACGAAACAAGCCACCTATACCTCAGCTGGATTTACGAACCCCTGAGCAAATCCTCTCATCAGGACTTTCATGGTTTTCGTGGACTACAATGTGTCAACATTTTACATTCGGCTCGCACCACTCGTACCGCAGGCTTTTCTATTCACTATTTGCAATTTCATCACTTGACTCGGTTATAGCTGAACCGGTCTAACCAGATCTTACTGTAAATACAAACCCAACCTAAATATATGTAACGAGCCAAGTCATTACATTATCTTATACTGAGAAAAGAAATCACCATAGTGTTGGATCTGATTACACATGTCCATCGATATAATTCGTAAAGATACGCGCATGCGCGTGGCTATAGTTACAAGCCTTACGATGACACTAGACGAGCCTTTTCGTCCGTTAAAACTACGTATGGTTGTGAAGAGAAAGGCTTAGAATCGTCGCAAATGCAACGCCGTTGCGTTATCGTTCTTGACGGGACTCAACTCCTTGTTGCTGTTGTCTGTGGGCGAGGCCGTAACTTTGGAGTTTCATCGAAACGTATGGTGTTCTCAACTCAGAACCCACTTGGTTCTTGGGAATTTATGATCAACATCCTCCTACAAAACCGCGACCATACATCAGTTGACAGTGACTGGAATGATTGATCTTGCACGCAACGCTAAGCTGAATCATATCTCTTACTCAACGCTATCTCCCCAGAACCTGGAGTATCACCTTCAGGACTTCCGTAAACAACTTCCAACACACGCTTGTCTGACTTGATATTGAACCTTGCCTAGCCCACCTGTTGCGATCCCTGCTGCAATTACAGTAGCAACGCCCGGTCTTGCTCTTCCTCCTGCTGTTGTTGTTACTGCTTTCTTGCCGTCTCCCGCTCTCCGTCCCTCTCTGCTTCCCGCTCCTGCTCTTGGTCATCGAGCATTTGCCGCACAAGATCATGGCCAGTAGCCATGACCGTTTCCGAGTCAGCGTACATGAGACTTGGCACAGTTTTTGTCAGAGCAGAGGCGTCGTGGGCTGATTGGCGAGCAAATTCGTCAGAGGCGTGGAGGTCTATTCCGCGGTAAAGCCTGCTTTTCCGTTGGGTAGAGGGTCCTTGGAGATCGTGCCAGAATGGCACGTAGACGGTTTCTGGCGGGTTTCGCGGATTCGTTGATGGAATTCTGCAAACAAGAGCAAGTTCATCTTTTGGTTAGTGGTAAAAAGATTTGAGAATGAGTAGGAACAGTAAAGGGGCACAAATTGTAGAGCTGAGAGGCCCACGAGAAACCCCGGCGCCAAGTATCAAAGTCCCCAAAAAAACAGTGATGGTATTCGGCTGGATTGGTTGGCCAGTATCACTACTTACTGCATCGGCTCATAATTAATCTCAGCCATTGGTACGACGAGATACATATTCTCCCCTTCACAGCCTGGCTCGTTCCTCATTCGAATGCCCCTAATGGGGCCCCAAATCACTATAAGTTTGCGTGGCAAGTTTAGCCATATATCAGCCACGTAACCTCAGTCTCTCGCCAACGTTTGACAGGAGGGTTATCCAAAGCAAAATGTTGGTATAGCCAACGTACCACCAATGTCTGTAGCGATGACCCACTGGCCATTCTTCCACGCAGTTTGTGGCGCGCTTGGTGCCAGGCCAGACCGAGTCTCGGCGGAACCTGTTTGTTCAGTCATTGAGAAGGGTGGCGGTCGTCCCTCGATTCCATATCGCTTGTGTGGTTTCCTTCACGTGGCGTGCCTTGTCCTTCGGTCGTAAAAGTACTTGTCGGCTCTCACAGAGTGCGTTTTTGTATCCTCGAGTTCTCCAGCTCTGGAGCGCGACAGCGAGACCGCATCCTGACACTCTTCGTTGGCTGTGTCCGCCTTTTTGCGTCTGTTTCTGGGGTTCTGTGAGTGGACAGTATTGCTGCTCAATAACTTCAATGTTGCAAGGCGTATGGCTGAATCATCAAAATGCTGCTTGTCATGGTCTTGAGCCCTGAATGGATATAAGTAATGAGTAGCCAAGCGCGTCCAAGTAAAGAGCAGGCCCGGATATTGCGGTCAGAAGTCAGCTCGCCCACGCCCCGGATGCGCACAGGGTTTGCAACATGGCCGAGAACCCCCAAAACATTGGGATAAACAGCAACAGGAAGGATGGCAAGCCCACATGTGCATGCCTTGGGAGGCAGGGAATTTCTTGTTACACTGGACACCTGGTACGCGACTGCCTCTTGGATTCTACGACTGCCGCTAGGTTACACCGGCGTAAAAGCGTGCGACAAGAAAAGGGGCAAGTAGTACTCGGGCACAAAGGAGGAGTTTGTCTAGTTTCGTTTTGAGCAAGAATCGAATGCCATAGGCCTGGACCAGGAGGATGTGTGCTGAACCCTCATGTTATACCAACAACAAAATAATGCCTGATTGGTCCACTATCGACTGTTTGCTTTTTAAGAATATCCAGGACCAGGATATCAAGCGGCGAGACATCAAACAAAACAAGAAGCAACATTATGATAAAGGCAAAAATCATGTGCATCCGTCGGGAATCGAACCCGAGGCTCAAGCTTGGAAGGCTGGAATGTTACCATTACACCACGGATGCGCCAAAGTAGTGAATAAAGATAAAGAACGTGACAGTAAGTTATGAAGGTCTATTTCCAATCGTTGATCAAGACAAATGTTCTATATTCCATTGTAGTTGACGAAGGGTGGTGAACCCCAAAGAGCAACCAGTCGAGATGGTTAAATGCACCGGGGAATAAAATCCACTTTCCCTGACCAAAGATCCACAGTCACAACTCGCATCGTTGTTGCGGTGTATAGGTGGCAGAAGCCAAGAATTCGACATTTAAACATGGACAACTTGCCCAGCCAAATCACTGAACCTGTAACGCAAATACTCGGTCCTGGCCACGTTCAAGCAAAACCTGTCGGGTTCCTGGCTTGAAGTATTCTGGTCCTCACGGTCTTGGCTTGGAATGGTCGCCAAATAAAGACTCGTCATTCGTGTTTCTGGTCAAATTTTCTCAAGATCTATTAGATTTTAGTTTTGTGTCAATATTGGAAAACCCCTCCCAAGCTATCTGTCCATGTGGAGGCTGAGGAATTGTGCTTCCGTATTGCTTTATCAAGGCCATTCAAAGGCATGAGGTCAGGACGGCCGGGCCCCTGTTCCGCCTTTAGTGCTTCCTGTTACTTGCCTCATTGTGATTGCAGCGTTCCAGATACCTTCTCTTCGAATCTTGGGGCGATATCAATGTCTAGCCACACAACGGACCGTTGCCGGGGGAAGAGCCGCAGTCTGCATGGCAAAGCTTTTCAACTTCACTGTGTGGTCGTACAAGCGCATCCTCGTCATCCCTCTTGTAGGACTAAGTTACCGGCTAAAAGCTTTCTAGCATCGTTTGGGTGAAGCAGCGACGTGCTGAATGTCGAAAATGCTAGCCTTGTCGCCTGAATTCTTGTCATGTTGTGAAGATTCTCAATTTGCAGTCCACACCTCCGGTGGCTACAACGCAGCGAATCTGCAAATCTTGCGGTTTGCCCTTATTGCCAGCCTTACTCCTCGCCTCGCCATCTTGCGCAACTTCGCCATTGTTATCGGTTGCAGTGGGCTCTGAACTTTCGGCGCTTCGCAGGATACTTGGTGCCCACCGCATAGAAGTAATGAATCGCTCATGTGGGTCCCCAATGATCTTGACACAGCGTCCTTCTTCGTTCAAGTCCCAGCACCGCACTGTCTTGTCATCTGCTGCGGACAAGAGGAACTTGCCGCCTGGATGGAAGACAAGAGCACGCACCCAGTTGTCGTGTCCAACCAAAGTCTTGATGCACGTCCCTCGCGCATCCCAAAGGCGAATCGTCTTGTCACGGGAGCCGGTCGCCATGAATTCGGCCGTGCTGGTCACCGGTGGAGGCTTTCGTAGTCCAGCCAATTTCGCGAGGTATGGGTAGGTCGACGGAGGAGCAAGGGCGCAGCATTCAATGTGGTGTTCGTGTCCAACCATTGTCAATTTGCTCTCGGTATTTGTCGTGACGGATATGTCCCATAAGCGCGCCGTCATGTCGTCGCCAGCAGAAAACAAATAGCGACCGTCTAGCGACGGGAAGACGTCTCGAACCCAGCCACTGTGCCCACTGAGCGTCCGTACGCAGAAGCCCGTCCTTACGTCCCATATTTTTAACGTCTTGTCTCTGCTTGCGCTGACCAGCAGGTTGGCTGAAGCGGGTATGAAGCGGACTGCGCTAACACTGTGGTCATGGCCTGCTAATGTCCGAATATTCTTGTAGTCGTCTGCTGGATCCCACAACTTGATGGTGAGATCGGAGCTGCAAGAAGCCATAAGCGTGCTGCCCTTGGGACCACCATAGTCAATGTCAAGAACGGCCCTGGTATGGCCCTTGACTGTGCTTTCTAATTCACCCACGTCCCAGTCCCAAATCTTTATGGTGTAATCGTCTGAGCCAGTCGCTAGGAGGGAAAATATGGGGTGAAAGGCAATGCAGTTAATCGTGTCGCGGTGCGATTCAAGGGTATATCGGGGAGGTGGTTTCGGTAGCCAGGAGGTGGGGTCTTTGTTGCGCATGGATAACGTGGCAGGTGTGCTGGTGTCGAGCTCGGTTTGCAAGGCCGTGTTTCTGGACTCAAGGTCCATGATCTGTGGGGAAAAGAGCGCGTGTTAGAGAAGAACCTGACCCCGCCGTGGGGGCAAAGGCATTTGGCGCATACCTTCTTTTGTAACCGCACGATGCTTGTCCATTTCTTCTCGAGCAGCGTCTCATACTTTTTCGCGGCGGTGACGTCGAACTTGTCTTCGCCCAGGTCCAGCTCGGTCCTCAGAGCAGCTGCCGTGGCGGTTAGGTTATTTGCAACCAGATAAGCAATCATGGACTTGTGCCTAGGCACCGCAGGGGGTCAGTCAGCGTACCTGGGCATGATGAACAAGGGAGAAGCAGGAGCATCAGGAGGTTGAGACAGAGGAAGAGGGTCGGCGCAGAGGGCGAGGACGAGTGTGGACATACAGCTCTTCAGCCTGGCGGGGGGTCAGTAGACTCATGGTAGGCAGGCTCTGAGGGTGCGGCAGTGGCTGCTACACCACCACGGCTTCGTTCCTGTATTCTTCTCTTGTGTCGTGGTATGTCGTTGGCTGGCTCCTTCTGGGCGACAATGGCTCGTGGTGGTTGGATTGGAATAGTTGAGATCGGACGGAGGCGCCCGCGTCTTGCTGCGTCTTGGTCTATCGTGCCTCGTCTGGCTGCTCCAACACGCCAACAGCGGCGCGCTCACATGCAGATGCGGCAGTCTGGCGCAAAGGCTTCTGCAGAGAGCAAAGGGTCGGTGATGAGAAGATCGAGCGAGCTGGCCGGTACGTCATGGTGGCCGCTTGGGTAAACGCAACCCAGTCGCCAGGAGAAAACAAACGCGGCAACCACGACCCCCCACCCCACAAATTACCTAAAGTAACGTGTCGGGGCTAAACTGCACGCCCTCCCGCTGCCGTGCACGGACGCGGGCCCCCTTATCGCTGCCGCTTTCGGTGCCGTGGGTTTTTCCGCGCCGCCCCCTTTGTGCAGTCGATGGCCGCAACAACAACCAGCGACAACGCATGAATGCCTTTAACGTGGCTGTTTCAGCATATATATCGACACAAGAGTACCCTTGGTCTTGTTGGTTAAGCCGTTGCATACATCGGCATATAAACGATAGCTATGCTGGCCTTGTATTCTTGCTGCCACGCACCTCCTGCAAGCCGGATATACGAGTATTTGAAGCACGAGCTGACCTATCTGGCAAAGAATAATAGCAGATGTGTATTTGGTTTGCCATGCTGATGCTGCATATCTTACATCTGTTAGCCACAAATCCGAATTACATGAGTCGCATTGCTGTGTTTCAGCATTCATCTCTGCTCTCCTCGGCCATCATCGTCATCAGGAATTTGCATGTGATCAGGAATGCTGCTTGGTAAGAGACACAGGCCAACTGGAGCACTTGGCTGTGAAACAAGACGGTGGTACAACAGCATGCGAACGCCTCCTTTACCATGGGCCAGCTTAGATAAATAGATGATACTGCACCTAGCAGCGAAGCTGAGAAGGGTAGGCATATGTTCGAATTGATCTCTCTTGACTTTACTATAGCAACATGTTACGGCGTAGAGTGAGCTGTGAGCAGCAGATATCAGAGCAAGCCTCTTCCAGATTCCATGTTTATTCAGCAACGAAACCAACGAATAGCATTCTGGGACACCACAAAGCAATCTCAACCATACTTGAAGAGATACAAATCAACACGTCTCACTCTCAGGCCATAGTCTATTTTACCCATGACCACCACCACCGCTTCTGCTTTATATCCGTCAGCCTTTCCTGCATCACCTCGCTCTGTTCCCGGCTAATCCCTGGGCCCCCGCTGACGGCGCCTAGCACGCGCAGATGCTCCTTTTTGAGCTCTTCAAAGCCAGCGTCAAGTTCCTTGTGCCATGGGTATAGCACAAAGACTTGAAATCCGAGAGCTGTGCTGGCGACCGCAAAGTTGGTCAGAGAGATGGCTCTCGTTATCTTCACCATGATGGGCGTCCGTCTGGGTTTTGTAGAAGAAGGTTAAGAGCAAGACTGCGCCGGCCTTGTCTGGTCGTTTGAGACAAAATAACGTGTTTTTGTCTAAGCGGGTGTATTAGCTTGTTTGAGCCGATATAGGTATACTTGGGTCTTTTCTTTTCAGACTCGAGACACGGAAAAGACTTGAAGCGTACGACGTACACTCGAATGTTGAATCAAGACAGGCGTACAGCGGACGACAAGACTAACCAAAGAAGTGAGCGGCTGATCAAGCTGATTATCGAGTACTGTATATGTTGCTCTTGAAATAAGGAGCGAGGAGATTGTTCGACTTGGCCGTTAATTGTTGGTGGTCAGAGAAAGTACAAGATAAAAGAGAAGACGCCGGGTTCTTGGAAGGCAATCAAGATGCATTTGATTAAGAATGACAGCCTAGAGCGGCACGGGGAGGCTGTGGGTATAATTGCTCCCGCAGTGGAGCCTGGGTTACTGGTGGAGTTGTCCCCTACCAGCACGTCAAATTTGGCCGGTATTATCCGAGTGGCTGTTGTAGAGAAATCTATATATATCACGAGATATTCTCATAAGCATAGGGCGGTGATTGTGGACATGAATAGCAAAGACGTATTAGCAACGTGGCTGTAAGCTGCGTGAATGAACTTCACCAAAAGAGTCGAGCCTCTTAAGTCTTGGATTGAGTAGCTTCTCAAGTATGATACAGATGCAATGAATGGGAGGACGATATTGCGGCCTTGCTCGGGCCGCGAAACGATCAAGTCAATGACACTCCAGATCGGTTATCCCGTCTGCGGGTTCTAGGAGGTTCAGGGATATGTATAGTGTACGATGTGAATGCCGTCTTTATTTATCAATCGATGACATTAAAGGTGGCACGTTACGACAATAAACTGGCCATAGCACTCTGGCGCTCCGGAATACAACTCAAAGATAGAAAACTCCTCACGGGCAAACGGAACACCTAATGATTATTCCCACTGGACAACTTAAGGCACCGCGCTTGACAATGGCCGGGGTTTGGTTACATGTGTGCACCCTGCCCAAAAGTGGCGTGATTTTGCCCTTCTCAGGATCCTGCTCGGTGGAGTTCCGGGTCCAACAGGTGTGGGTGGTTTTTACATTGTTTATAAATCATAGACACGCCCGATAATTATGTATATAGTAAGTCCATCATCCATTCCATGGTTGAAAGATATGTTTCGGCCTGGCTCTTCATAGGTTTCGCAGTCTTGTCCTGTGACCGTGTTTCCCCCCGGCATTTTACGACCAGTGACGAATTATTCTCGGAGCGCCGGCGAGTTCACCTGGTTGTAACAACAACCAGCATTATTCACAATGGACCAGGGAGACAATAGTAGTGTTCCATACGCTTTTGTGATACAGCATACAAAGTGTACGTCGCTGTGTTTACCTAGGTATACATGGTGATTACTCCACTTCACGATTATCTTATTGGCTCCAGGTAGGCCATAGTCGTCCATTTACGCATCGAAATTATACATACGCACTGGAGATAATTCCTTAGACCGATCAAATCGTCTGAAAGGCAAGTCTCGATAGTCAAGCCCCAACCGCCAACAATGCAGACGCAGGAATGCTTCAGAGAAGAACTGCACAAATCCTGCAGTTTTCTAAAGGATGTAATATCCTTATAACGGGAAATTATACGACCTCTGCAGCTCACCTATTGGTCAGCTGAGAGCCTATATGGACGCCAAGAACAAATCATACCGATGTATGTTTTTCCACTTGCCTCACTTGGGCATAGAATGGATTCATATAAAGGCGAGACAGGAATAACAACACCTTGGCTTGACCGTCAAGCTGTATCTGGCACTCCTCACACGCCTGCCACTAGCAATTTTCCAACAATGGCTCTCAATGTTGAGAAGTTGGACTTTGGGCAGGCTGTTCCGGGTGAGATCCTTGATATGATCACCCTACACCTCGACAAAGCCCCCCTTTTGTGCCTACGTGCCGTTTCAACAGCTTTATATAGAAAGGTCACCGCCAGTGCTGGCTATTTGCGTTGCGTCGTTCCTCACCAGAAGGCGGATTTATCTGACAGAAGCCTCGATCAGCTACTCCAGATTATTCTTGACCCCTACTGGGGCTCGCACGTCCATACCATCACTTTGACCGCAGTGTACTACGACTTGGAAAGCTGGTGGTAAGGTCCATGATTTGCACTGTGACTCTTGTGTTGGATTGCTTGACGCGAAATTGACTTCTAAGCCTCTTCACAGTGAGCTATTGACCTCGGAATCGAAGAGTAGCTGGCATGTAGGCAACGTCAGCATAAAGAAATTGGCTCTCAAACGGTCAGGACGCAAATGGTTCTTCAAAGAGCCGAATACGGAGGAGCTTGCCAAACGCCTTGCACACATCTTTGACCATATCCACCACCCGATCACGCTGCATTTAAAGACGCGTGCGATTTCACACCCGGAAGAGGTTGGAGAGGAATTAGGACGGCGCTGGTACCATGATCGAAACGAGCACATATTGAGCTGGAACAGAATCTGGCTGCTGTGCGCCCGCGTGCTCACGGCCGCCACCAGTGCCATGGTGTTGAGCAAAAGCCGCTTCGAAGCACTCTCTGTCTTTAACCGGTGCTTTGGCAAAGTCCAAGCGCGTGATCTCGTGCCTCTCACCGCGATGCTGACTGAACGAGGCTTTGCGACGCGTGTGGGTTCCTCGTTCAGACGTCTCATGCTGGGCTTTTCTACGTGGATCTACCTTTCGGAGTCTTATAACCCGGAGGGCGCTCAGGGGTTTCGATCCGGCGAGAAGTTGGGTTCGGATGCGAATGACCCGAGTAATTACGATGGTGTGGTTAAGTTTCTTCGCCTGTTTCCAAACTTGGAGAGTCTCGATTTGGCCATGTACAAGACGCCCAAACCGCCCGTAACAGCAAATCCACGACCCTGGAGGAATCTCAATCCCTTTGAGGCCGTCTTGAAAAGAAATCTTGCGACGCCGCCCATTCACTTCCCAAGGCTCCAAAGACTGACAGTGCGGGGCGTAGAGCTCAACCACGTGAGCTTTATGTTTTTCCTTCGGTCGCACCCGACCATTGAGTATATCGACCTGCGAAATATCACCGAAAGAATGGAAACTTGGTCTGTGGTTTTTGATCATCTTCTTCATATGCAAAACCTCAAAGAGCCGGTACATCTGGAGGGCCTGGACAGTTATTCCGGCGTCGTAAACCTGCAACCCGTTGATCCGGCCTTTCAGACTCCGCCGTCACAGGTCCCGGAGGGCACGTACTTTCTTGACGAGGGAAGGTCCGAGTTCTCGCTCGACTCAGCATATGTGCACACTAGAGATATCAGTTTAGACGAGGTGCGAGCACGTCTCAACTTCAAGCCGAGGCCAAGCCTCGCGGCAGCGAATAGGAGTCGTGAGGAATGGTTCATCAGACAAAGAGCCGAATACGGACCGCCAGAGTGAACAGCCGCCCAGCATAGGATTGGTGGGATTGGTTGAGATTTTGTGCAAGGTAGGCTACTGCAACGAAGAGATTCATAGCCTGGCTTCTGGAATCGTCAGTCACATGCTCCCCAAGAATGAATAATGAACGATTGGCTTACCATCGAAGTTTGCTAATGTCGAGGGATCAAATAATTCTCAATGCTGCGAGCATGGTATAATGGTGTGAATCGTAAAAGAATCAAAGCAATGGACACAAAGTCAGTTACGTGTATCATTTCAGTGTCAATGCTGTATATCATTTCTCATGATGTTAATGTGAGGCTTTCGTGATATCATACACTCGCGGATAAAAAAGCAGAAAGACCCGATTCCGCCTGATCCCGTTCTCCCAATCATATGTGTCTTGTTTCCACCCTTAAATTGCCATTTCCCTTTTTTTCTTTCTGTTTTCTGTGTTCCTTTTCCTTTTATATCAATATCTTAGCGCTCCATTTAGGCGGCACCCTTGCTGCGCTGGCCAACGTAGAAGCCAACACCGCCCTTCTCGGTCGTAAAGGTCACGGAGGCGCCCTTGGGGAAGAAGAGGTGGTCCCCAGCAACGGCTGTGACGGTCTTGCCGGTCGAGTCCTTGATGATAAACTCGCCAGACACGACGTACTTCATCTCGTTGTAGGTGTAGGTGTATTCGAGCGGGGTGCCGGGCTCCAGGCGGAAAAGACCCGAGGTGAGGGGCGCTTCTTTGTTGAAGTCTTCGGTGGTGTAAATGTCCTCGAGGTAAGCGTTCTCGTTGGCCAGCAGGGCAGGCTTGAACTCGACAGCCACGTTCTTGTACAGCTGAACATCGGTCTTGTCGGCCATGGTGAGATTTTGTAGAGGTGGGATGTGTCTTTTGTAATGTCTATCGGTGACGCAGCCGGTAGCTGTAGTGTGAAGCAAAGAGTTGGACGTTGTTTTGTGACGGGATGAATCTGGAACCCAAAATCAAACGTAGACCTGGATTTGAGGACATATTTATAATTCAGACAGTCTTCGGTTTACGACTCCGAGATCAACACTGTCTCACAGTAAAGTCTCCATCCCGAGATAGTTTGGCATATAGATTGAGGATACTGAACCTGATAGTGGTCACTGCGGGGAGGGGGTCGTCATAGATCCATTGCTAAACTCAGGTAGGGTCTGTCGGCAGGATTCTGGGATCGCGGCCCGTGGCGACGCTGCGCTTCTTGTTCTGTTCATAGTCGAGGTGAGGATAGTAGGGTTAGGAACTTTCTCTGTTATAACCTAGGCCTTAGACTTTGTAGCCTTGTGTAAAGCATGGTCTGGATCAGGGAAAGCCCTGGAACGCACGCTGTTATTGGGTGAGAGGTTTGATAGCCTTGTATTTCCGATGGGCTGGCTCGCAGTATCGTGCTCGACTTTTATAGCATAGCGCTTCGATTGTGTTCTTTTAAAGCATATTAACATTCAAACTGATGCTATAGAGTGGTGACTAGTCATTGAGGATAACGTGTAAAGTAGAGATTAGCTGTATTCTGGACTATAATGCATTCTACCCAACCCCACGCTATGTCTCACCACCATATAGGCCGCCGTTTGATGAACACTCTCATCAATGAAGAAGCAAGTGCTATAACTTGCTGTATAACGAATTCAAAACACGTATCTACGCCTGATTAAACTCAGCAACAGGCCACCGCTTAGTTGGTGAGGGTATGTTGATGATCTGATATTTGATTCACTTGACGCCTGGTTACAATTTCGAACCTCCTCCTTCTAAAGGGTCTAGCCTCATCCAGTTCACGCGTACACTCCTATACGGCACTATATAGGCTCGTGTCTAAGGCGAAGTGCCTCTGCTAATCACCCTGACCCTCCAGGTGTCTTTTCAAGTGCTTACTATCGTCTTCCTAAACAATTGTATTACTATGTATAACACTTCACATAACAGCCGGCAGCCCTACGTGCTTCCTATCTAATCTCTCCCTCCTGACTCGGGCTGTCCTAGCAAACGCCATCACTTACAGCACCAACATGCCGCAGACATGCCGCACTAAGTCCGAGGCCATAGCTCACCTCCGGCAAGTGCATGCGCGATATACGCTCCGCTTTGGCTCTTTGCAATTGATTGTGTAGTTACAAGGCATGCTTAAGTTGATCATTACTCACATGTGCAATAAGGAAAGTGAGGAATATGGCAAGCGACCCAGAATCACAACACTCGAAAGCATAGTAAATCGGATCCCGTTTTTCTTCTTACAGCCTATGAGCCTGGCCATGGTCGTATTCCGCAAGATCTCCCCAGACACATTCCCATTCATCATCTTTCCAAAACTATAAATTTGACAACATATAAGAAATATTCTTGAGAATTCCCTCTTGCGGTATCTGTGCTGCCCACTTGGCATCTTTTCAGTTGCGGTTATATGCACAACACATACTGCATGTAGTAGCCAAAAGCAACCAATCAACAAGTCTGGTACACAGTACTAGGTGGATTCGCTAGAGCGGTATATCCTCAGACCCCCCAAACAGCTAGCCAGCGCACCCGGCAGCGGAGCTCCAGCACACTAACCCCCGGGTTCTCGTCCCGATCAAGAAAGCCTATCAAGGTCGCCGAGCCTTTTCCGGGTGGGTTTGTTTGGCTGTTGTGAACTCTTGAGATCCCGATCAAACCAGGTTGAACAAACCCAATGGGAATGTCCACCGTGTGTCGGCATGGTAGGTTGCGCATGATGATGTGGCTTTCTGTGTGCCAGTCTCGAATGAGACGGTGATTAGTTGACTAATACCAATCAATGGATGGCTTTGTAAGGATGTTGATGACCAGGTCTCGGGAGCCTCAAGCGAACTCGATAGATCCAGACGAGAACGACAGTGATGGCGAGCTTTTTACTCATGCTTCCTCGTCATGAACCTAATATGCAATGAGCGAGAGATGTGCAGTGATTTCAAGCTATTTGTGCACTATTCGCTGTTATGATGAGCTTCTCTTCAGTGCGTGTCCTCGGCATTATCGGGAGCTGTTGTACTCTATCTTCAACCGGGGTTTGACTTTGCCCATTAACATATCCATTCCGATTTCTACCACAGCTTGGGTATATGGAGCGCACTTCAATTGTTTCAAGAGGCATTCCATCCAAGGAGTGTGATCTTATTTTGAATTCTTTTTTTCCCATTCTTGACCTTGTCTTTTAGTTTACCGGATTCTTCCCGCGCAGATAATGCTAATAACATAACGCGACATAAGAGTTGGCCTCAACCGCTTCCCAAATATTACAAAACAATTCGCTTCGAAGAGTGCATTATACCCTCTCATACATCAGACCATCGCTGGAATTTCACAGCTTACTGCAACACGCCTCCCCCTCAGGCTTGCCGCCCGCACCAACCTTCAACTCAGCCACGCCATCCACCACTCCGTTCAAGCCCACGCTGCAGTTCACCTCCTGCTTACTCGAAGGGACGTCGAGCGCCGGGTTGCGATCGAAAAAGTTCACCGGCCGCAGCGTCACCTTGAGCATCTCCATGGGCATCACGGGGAAGTCCTCAATGCGGGGAATGTGGTTGATGCCAAACTGGACCCAGACCACCGGCTCGCTGCCGCCATTCTCGCGCCCGATCTGGTCTTTGCGGTTGGCCCACGACCGCACGCCCGTGCCGCCGCGCGACTGGTTCGTGTAGTAGCCCCCGGCAAAGAGCTCGTTCTCGGCGTACTTGGTCACGTAGATGTTGTGGTCTGCGAACTCGGCGCGCTTGTGGTGGTACGAGTCCGCGTCGGCGAGCATCGTCTGCATGGGCGGGACGTGGATCTTGTAGCCGACGCAGGCGTTGTTGATGGCGTTGCGCACGCCCGTGTTGACCATCTTGAAGGTGCGGTTCGCGGCCACGTCGAGGTCGTATCCGCCGGACTGCGTGATGGGCGTGGTGACGGTTGTGTATCCGACGCCGTGCGGGTTCACCGTGGGGTCCCGGGGCAGGGCGTGGGCTTCTTCGTAGACAACGGACTGGTTGCCGCGGCCGCCGACCATGGGGTCGATGCGGAGGGAGAAAAAGTGCTGGTGGTAGCTGCCCAGCACGCCGGGGTGCACGACGGTGCCGTACGGGTGCTTGGTCTTGGTGAGGTCGAGGTCGAGGGGCTGCGTGGACAGGATGCCCGTGGCGCGGACCTCGTAGGTGATGTCACCGGCGAGGTTGAAGTTCCACGCGAGGATGTACTCGTAGTTGGACACGGTCAGGATGCTCTGCAGGACGAGCTCGCGGTTGCGCACGACGACGGCGCGGTTGGTGCGGTAGTTGGTGTGCTTCCACAGCAGGCCCGAGTCCTGCTCGTGGATGCAAATCACATTGGGGAAGTCGGTGGGCTCGCCCTCGGTGTCGGCCAGGACGCCCGAGATGTAGTAGATGGAGCCCAGACAGTCGCAGCCGAGCGACAGGTTGTTGGCCATGGCGCCGGCGCCGACGTCGCCCAGGTCAAAGGCCTGCTTCTTGTGGAACGGGTGGCGCGGGTCGGCATAGGGGATGGCCATGTCCGAGAGCGACAGGCGGTGGAAGAGCGGGCGGCCGTCGTAGTAGACGTCGTAGAGGACCATGCCCTCGCGCTGGTTGAAGCCGACCTTGAAGTCCCACTTTTGCCACTGGATGGTCTTGCCGAGCTCGCTAAAGGACGAGACGGAGAAGGAGGCGCCCTCGGGCTGGACGACTTGCAGGGGCTTGAGGTCCTTGCGCAGCCCGTTGGGCTGGGCCTCGGGGACGTACTCGTTGGGTGGCACGGGGCCCTTCCATGGCTCTAGAGGCTTGATGGTGGTATCGAGGCCCGTAGGCATGATGTCGATGCGGATGACCTCGTGCGTCACGCAGTCGACAACAGGTGAGATGGGCAAGGGGAATGCGTAGTGGCAGCCGTCCTCGGCGGCCGGGTTGGCGGGATCACGCATGTACAGGAAGCACTGCATAACGCGCTTGTGGTCAGAGAACTCGCCCTCGTGAACACCATCGGAGCCTGGAGAGATGGGAAGCAAATCATGTTAGTAATACATTCATCCCACCCATCACGGTTTGTCGTCTCTCGAGGCGATGCAGCATTCAGGAGAGAACTTGACTGACCATAAATCCAAGGATCCGCAACGACAACCGTGCCCTCTGGCAACTTGAGCTTGGCAATGGCAGCCTTGACGCCCTCGTCCTCCATCATGGACTTTTCAATCGCGATAATCTCCTCTCCGTCACCAGGCGCGTGGATAAAGGGGCCCAGGCGGGCATTGCTCTCGACCTTGTTCTTGGTCAAGTTGGCAACAGCCTCATGCAGTTTGTCCTAGCAAGCACCGTTAGCACGTGGCCTCCAAAGTTGAAGAAGAAAGGAGAATATCCCAAAGACAAGGTCAGAGACCAGAGGCAAAAAGATACACTTACTGTATTCCGCAGGTAGTAGACAACCTGTGCCTTTCTGTCAATGGGCTTGGGGGTGCGGCCGGCCCGCTCGGCCTCGAGGTAGGGCACCAGCTCGTCCTTTGGAGGCTCGAGCAAGGTGAGGATCTTGAACTGGAACTTGGTGCCTTCGGGCCATTGCGTCTTGATGAGAGCAGAGGCGTGCGAGATTTCGCTCTTGGACAGCGGGCCCAGTGGGTGTGTGGAAGTTGGAGCCATGGCGGGCGAGCGTTGAGTCTGGAGTGTGTGGTTTGGGAGGGCGGCCTCGATATTCCAGAGGCGTAGAAGCAAGGTGAAGAGAATAGTGAAGACACAGTCCTCACGTGGTCAATGGCGATATCGGAGGAGGCTCTGGCTTGACTGGGCTTGGGTCGGGGAGAGGGTATTGTGTCGCTTAAAGAGAAGAAGACGACTATGAAAGTGAGAGTCGAGATCAAAGTCAGGACGATACGTTCAAAGACAGACAGAGGCTAGAGAAGGTGTATATATATTTGTCGAAGCCGGTGGAGCCAAGACAACAAAAGCCATATGCACACACAAGCACGGCCTGCCAAAGTCTCGCCGGCTGATTGCTAACTTGAGACTCAGACTTCAAGCATGCTCGCGCCCAACGCTGCCAGACTTGCTTATCGAGGCAAGTCTATCCAGACAACGAGCTCTTGTGTAGCGCATGAGTTGACTGACAGCATGGCAGATAACAAGGTTGCCGATAACGCTTCAGAACGGCCCATAAGTCCACGACAAGCTCGCCTAGGCCATATGCACGTCGTGCCAAAAAACTGCCGAATTTGGGACAACCGAGTCGCTGGGCATCGCCAGTTTTCGTCGAGAGTTCCAGTGTGACTAGCACTAATGACCATGCTAACAGCGGTGCGGGGCCTTTTTCATACGCTTGGACCTGCCGGAGTGGGCCTAACCCACCCGTTCAGGCCCTTCAGGTTCTCCGCGCCCGGCTAAACAAGGCCCTGATTGGCTGTTGCAAATAGTTCTACGATATGGCTTACCCAACGTATCCCAGACTCGTGCTAATCTCTACAGCGCAGTGGCAAGTACCCTGGAGAGAATGCTAATACTATATAGAGGACCCCTGGAATTACAGGGCCCCGAGAGCCCCAGCAGGCCGGCAAGATAGGCCCTATCCACCCGGATCTGGGACCCCGCTCTCGCGGTTTCGGCTCCTGGAGCTGCTGCCACAGGCTGGGCGCTTCTGGCAGTTGCAGGCGGGCTGACAGTAGTAAGGCTGATCGGCGCCAAAAATGTATGCGACTCTGATGTACTTGTAGAATGGCTTCATGGTGGGATTGCGAACTCTGAATCGGTTGTCATTACCCCAAGCAGTGAGATAATGCCTACCATCTCGATTATATACACAACACTTAACCTTTTCATCCATCCCATATCGACATTTGCGGGAGCATGGGTGTTGACCTGCCCAGTATCACCAGAAAGAAAAGCAATATGCCTCGATTCTCTTCACTGCTTTTCCGCTCTCCATGCAAGAAAACCATTGTTATGCACCAAAACACCCGCAGCGCTAATACTTAACCAGTATATTAAATCCCGACACAAGCTCGTTCCTCCATAATGTTTGGCTAAACTAGCCCCTTGGTAACCCAGCGGCTTGCACTAATCATCCACAGTCGCGCATAATACTGGTGTGCAATCTCCATGTACTTTGGCATAGGCCCCAAGATACCATCCTGATGTTTGGCGCTGTTGAAGAAGCAGCTCTTGAGCCCTAGCTCAACCTCATTGCGCTCCTTGTCGACTTCGGCGTACATGATAAACAGTCCATCGCTGTCACGACCTCCTGGGCGTCGGGGAGAGTCGCCGCATCGCACTGTGATCGCCGTGGGTGTCTTTTCGACCACTTCAAAGTGGTCCGTGATGCGTGTGCCGGGCTCGTACGTTGAGGTTGCCAGGTCGCGGGGGCTCCAGAGGTCCGTGGGGGCTTCGGCCTGGTATTTTTGGGCGAGGAAGCGGCGTTGGAAGCGGTATGCTGTAGAATATTGTAAATATCAGCAACAAACCCCCAGGGACATTGCCTTGCGCGAGAGAGAGAGAGAGGGAGAAAGAGAGATCAGAAGCAGGAAAACATCCGGAACTCACCCCATCCGGCCCACACGCCACGGCAAAACTCCAGGGCCAGGTCACCCTCCTTCTCCAGCAGCTCAGGACGGATCTTATCCAGGGGTATGCGGCGAATACAAACGTCCTGTGTTGGGGCGTTGTTGTGCTTGTTGAAGCGCGTGTATGTCTTGCTCGACCACAGCGGGTCGTTGTGTGGCAGTGGGCAGATGATGGAGGTGGTAGCGTGCGTGTAACCCAGAGCGGCCGAGCCCGTTAAAAGGGCCGCCCCCAGGGTTCTCTTGATGATACCCATTGTGACAATTGGAAGGGTGAGGGTATGCGGAAGCCTTCGTTTGGCTGGTAGATTGTTTCCCCTGCTGTGGCGGCCTGTGTCGGTTCTCGTCTCGCTGCCGCGTCGATCTTGGTTCGATCGCTGTTTCCTTCTGGCAGGCTCGATTCGATGCTTGGTGATGCGGTTGTTGCTATTATTGTTGTCGTTGTTCCTACTCAGCTTCAACGACTGTGGGTGTATATGTGTTAAAGAAGGAAAAAGCAAAATTGAGGTCAAGTGAAGAGGACTTGAGCCAGTCGCGTGATGATTCGTACTTTCCAAGCTGCAGCTTCGAGCAGCTTCACCAGTTCGGCTCTGGCGGGCACCCTCGGCTGATGATGACGGAGCTTTACGGAGCTCAGCCACACCTAAATATCCACTGTGTCGTGCTTTTTGCTTATTCAAAGCCCATGCCCCCGCACGTGCCTCAGCAAGGATGGCGGGGTAGCTGGAACGGGTGTGGTAACGTGCTATCGTGGCAGGGCCTGGGCGTCTAATATGTACTATGGTAGGTCCTGGTACTTTGTACAGCGCTGAAGGATAGCTCGAGGTATTCCCTTTTAGGGCTGTAGGGCGGCAGTTAAGCCTTTAACATCAAAACAGAGTTCATAGCTGTCTACAGAGTCTCCATGTTGGGTGCGTATGCTCTGAAACTCGAAAATAGTGTCACGTATAGCATGGCAAATATTTTAGGCTCTTTGTCGATGCAATGAACATACTGCGTTTGTCGAATTTGCAACAAAGATAATGCGATTCTGATGAGCACTGATGCAAAGAAGGACGTGTCTATCCGCGTGCGAGATCAAGAGAGATGCTAGAGAACAAGTCAGTCGAGATCCAAGCCCTCTAGGTCAAATATCGGATCAAGAGTAGTTTTTTGACCATGACTAGCAGCCTGAACAAGTTCCTTTACGACGCTTTCATCGTGCCAATCGATAAGCGTATGCACTTCACGTTTCTCGTCTAGTATATGGATGAAACCATCGTGTCCCATCTCTGATGCCATCTGGAACAATTCCAGGTAGTTGGAAAACCGACCTGTGATCTCCAGTGTTCGTTCGGAGATTTCTTGAAGCTGAGCCGGCGAACTCTCTTTGAGGAACGACACAATAGTGTTCAAGAGCTGATGGGTGAGGCCTGGTATCAAATGCTTCATCCGCTTCCAGTACACACAGTAGGTCGCAAGAATAGCGGGCATTTCTTGACGTGCTTTTGGTCCAGGCAAGGTCAGGTCGGACAAAGTCTTTTCAATGAACAGCCCTATAAGCTCCAGGTTACGCTCTTTGACAGCGCATGAAATCACGGTATTGCCATATTTGTCTGTTGTATAAAGGTCAATGTCGTGTCGATGCAATAGCAGCTTGACAATGTCCACGGCTTGCAAATTGCAAGCGATGGAGATTGGCTTTTGTCCATGAGCGCCAGGGTGATTGACGTTGATGAGTGCATGGCCCAGAAGTAACTCGACAATTTCCGTATGTCCATGTACAATGGCCAGCGAAAGTGCCGTGTGGCCATTTTTATTGTGCGAATTGACCTCTACTCCCTTATGGCTCAGAAGTAACCGGACAATCGCCTCCTCTCCGAACTCAGCAGCCAGTGAAAGTGCCGTTCCACCGTATCTGCTGCGTAAGTTGACTTCAATTCCCTTCTGGCTCAAAAGGAACTGTGTTATGGCATTCTGTCCATGTAGTATAGCCCCCATAAGCGGTGTTCGACCAGCGAAATCTTGCAAGTTTATTGCCGCTCCTTGGTCCAAAAGGAGCCGTGCGGTATCTGCGTGGCCGTGTACACAAGCCTCAGAAAAGGGTGTGGCACCATCTCTCCCCCTTTTATCCAAGGAAATGCCTTCATGCGCAAGCAAAGTCTGTACAACATTTGTCCGGCCTAGTGAGGCAGCTAGAGCGATGGCTGTTCGACCATGATCGTCGTGGGAATTGATGTCAACACCTGCACGAAGTAGCGCTTCGACTCCCTCAGACCATCCTGTCTCCACCGCTAATATAAGTGGTAGCTGGCTATACCTGTTGCGCTTTGTATTAGGATTTACCAATTCAACTCTAGGAAAAACTCCAGCAGTGGCAAGTTTGCGCATGTCAAGAGCCAAAAGATGTTTTCCTCGTTAAGGACCAGGTCAGCATCCCAGGCATTGCTAGCATTACTCCTGTATAAATACAGATAGTGCTGGCGTAATGCAGTGAACACTTCTTCATGATCATTTAGTGCCGCAGCAGCGATAGGATATTGATATCGCTCTCCACGCACATGAGCCATAGGGTCAAGTTGCAGTTGGGCTTGAATCAACTTGGCACAATTGCAGTCGGCCAGGAGGTACAGAACACTTGCTTTCTTGGTGTAGCGTCGTATTTGGTACTTCTCAATCATGTTGTGCAGCGTGATCCAGGTTACGCGTGGGAAATTGACCAGAAACGCGTTCTGAGGCAAACCATGTGCAGCTTCATTGGCATGATGTAAAAGTTGAGTCACGGCATATTGAAGGAAGGGATATTTCTTTCCGAGCACAGCTCGCATTTGCTTTGCGTCGAGTGAGTGCGCTGGTAGGACCTCATTATACAATACCCCTGTGATGATGGAGTCACTGAGCTTGACATAGGCTAGACAACATTCCTTCAGCTTGTTGTGGCTCAAGCTCTGGAAGTCTTGTCCCAATTCGTCCCATATCTCTTGAAGACCGTTGTCCTTGATGAGGAAATCTCGCACTGATTCGTGGATGAACTGCACTGTTTCGTGTCTGGACCGGGTCACCTCTGCCAGACCTTTGGATGAGCTGAGCACATAGCGTTTCATATCGTCCGTGCCAGTGTACCCAGGGTCCCATTCTCCCAGACCTTCTGGAGATATTCCAGAGATCATGGCGAAGTAGAATTCTGTGCAACTGAGGGGCTGTTTTGCGTACAGTATCCATTGAATACAGAGCAGAAGTTCAGCCATGTTCTCGTTGTCCCTCAAGAGGATGTCCTTGAAGAGTTGGCCCAGTTGACTCGGTATCTCCTTAAGTCTCTGCTTGACTTTATATATGCTTCCTCGCTCAAACTCCTTGTTGAGAATGTCGACGACCAGAACTGTCCACATGAAGACGCCCGCTGCTTTGCTGAGTATTTGTTCTCGGATTTCTTCGACGGCGCGACCGTTACCAGCTTTAAGACGCCCTCGGACATATTTTTCCAGGTCCTGTCCATGACCTGGCTGATCTTCCACGATCAACCTCAAGCCATACTCAACCGTGATGTGAGGGTAGTGGCGGCTCGAAAAACAAGTATACAGCCGGATGCCATTTTCCTTGGCATCATGACCAAGGTCTTCAAAGAATTGTACCATTTCTCTTACTTGCACCTCGTCACATTCATCAAGAGCGTCAATGAAACAGGTCAAGCGCCGTCGCTTGAGTCGCGTCACAGCACGGGAAAACAGCTCTTGAAGGACTCCGATGTTCGATTCCAGGGCTGTACAACCGCCGTTGTTCTGATCCAGTGGCAGCTGGGGGTCATCAAGTACCTCTTGAAGATCCGGAAGCTTTTCCAACAGCTGGAGGAGGAGAGCCCTGTGCATGCCCAGCGTTGTCTTCTCCAGGGTGTCGCCTCTGGCGTTGAAGAAGAATGAAATGGTGGCAGCATCGTGCGCCGTGGTTCGTTGGGCATTTGCAAAGGCAAATTTCATCAACGTTGATTTCCCAGAAGCCAGGCTTACCACTGATCCAAAGAAATCCATGGTGATCGTCAAATCCGTCAGGATCTAACCAGTCCGTATAGTGTGGGTGCTTCAAGAGCCAATCGCACGTTTTGGCATAGGCCCTTTTGATGTTGGAATGCCGAGATTCCATCTGCTCAAATTTCAGACACTCCATAAGAGACTTGCGGCGCTCTTGCGTCTGTTCGAATGACAAAGAAGCGCGTATCGTTGAATCTACTAGATAATCAGTATTTTGTGAATGCCAGATAGCGGATATTTGGGCACATACCCGACACAGATGCCGTTAAGGTAGTGGGCACATATGCTGTGGACGGACGCGGCTTGGCTGCAGGCAGATGATAAAGCAGCTCTTTGGTATATGCTGCCGCAGTTGCGGCTGCGTATTTCTGCCATTCCTTGTTTTTGTGCGAGTCCGAATAGTCGCAAATTCCTCGTATCACAAGGCACGGGAAATGGTCGGTCATGCCAGCTGCTTCCATCTCGAAACAGAGCATTCCGAATCGCTGTGCCATTTGTTGTCGTGTTCGGCCATGCTTTATGACCTGATTTCCTGAAGCAACGATGCCATAGTGTATCACCGGAACGTCATTTTCTCGAGGCGTTCTGTTCACGCGACGTGTCTGGTCGCAGGTGCTGCCCTGACCCGTGGATTGGGGATCATCGTAGGTGCTTTCGTATAGCAAGTCCTCCAACCCACTGTGACGGGTATACTGAACCATTGCCGGGTTACGCTTGAGCATTTCAGATATTATTCTGGGAATCTGCGTGGACTTCTGTTCGTGTTCAGCGCGGAGTTTAGCTACGACAGTCATGATCTCGTACGGAGGTTTGTAGGGGGTGCTTGTCGCTTCGAATTGGCCGCCGTGGATCGTTTTCCCAAAGTCATACTGGACAACACGGTCACCGACCACAACATCTCCGAGACGAATATCGGCCTTGTCGGGGACGCCGCCCCCAATGCCCACCATAAAGCCGATGCGAATGGAGGGGAAGCTCCTACGCATCGTACTCGCCACAACAGCGGCGCTGGTCGTGCCATACTGACCCGCGGGGAGGCAGGAGATGATGATATTGTGCATGCCAATATTACCAAAGGTGTATGCGTTACTATCGTGAGGATTACTGTAGGTGGTGTCGTGAACGTCGTCTAACATGGCCTGTGCCGCGGCCAATTCGAGAGGAAGTGCGCACACCCAGCCAATAGTGTACAGATCATACGCGAGTCTTTGACGTGAGGTATAGTCTTGGGGGCTCGTGTCGTCCAGCCTGGAGCGTTTGGGGGAGCGTGCTGGCCAGCCATTGGAAAACTCCGTGTCATGCTGGAGTCTTTTGTTGGCAGAGCCATTCATCATTGCGCACGTAGGATTTGGGTCCCAATATCAGTAAGTCTTCTCGCATTGAAAGTTGCTTAGACCGTTTGTTTTCGCTACCGACGATGTCGTGTACCGCTAGAATAACAGATTCGGATCTAGGAAAGGACGGCAAGTAGGAAAGAAGCTGTGCAGAGGACGCCCGAAAAGCCAGACAAGGGAAAGCGATGGAAAATAGCAAATGAGCCTTTCAGCGCAAGTCAGCCTGAAGTCAGTGAACCAATCGCTAGATCACGCAGCCTGCTTCAATGGCGCCTACACAACCACTTACCTCCAGACACGCTTCTTAACAGCCTGAATATGGGATGCAGTTCGTGCATAAGCTGAGCTCCGCCACATCTACTATGGACATACTAACCACCCACTTGTTGATAGCGTTGATCCGAAAGCTATGCACAAAAGTAGATTTTGTGCCCTCACTCGGCAATGGCAGTGCAGATTTGAAAATGGAGAGCTGCTTACGTGCCGCACAGCCGTCGTAAAGGGCATTGGGGGGGCGGACACTTGGCGCCTCTGATGGCGAGATTGTAGGTGACTACACCATGGCTCAAGCGCGAGAGTCGTTATGCGGCCGATATCAAATGCCATAGCGGACGTAGGTGGATGGTGTCGTCGCTGTGGTGATGTTCGTCGAGGGAAAGCTTCAAGTGGGAGGGAAATGGAGCACATACAGCCGCCTACATACACAAGTTCGCAAGTACCTAGGTACATGGACTGATGCTGTATAGAGGATGAGTCATTCTGTGTGCAAGTTAGCACCACCACCACTTTATCCACAACAGCACTAACAGCAGCCCTGGCTAGGATATCAAACCCATAGCAACCCTCATATCGGCATTCCTGTCGACGATACTACTCATGATGATGTTCATATGAGGATGCTTTCTGTCAAGCATGCCTTACGAGTACCGAGCAATGTTGCAGTTAATATGTCAGGCACTTAATGTGCAGCGGCCAGGTCTCTTGCGTCTATATCTACTCCTTCGCCGTCCGCCCTGATATTCCTGCTAGAACTTCATCAACTTCGTTTACTGAAAGACATCAGTCGACGCGCTGCCACACCATCTGGGCACCCGCATTATATCGACCGTCCAAAATAAATCGATGTTTGGAGTAACTGCACTTGCTACGTCGGCCACCACCAGCAAGACTCTGATAATGACAGATTGTCTCGACATATCTTCAACAGCGGGAATCCCGTCCTCGCTCGAGGAAACCCAGGTAGTTACAGCCAGAAGACATGCTTGTAGTCGGTAAGTCGAACAGTTATTGAAGAAGATCTTGAAGCCACCTCTCCCTGTACCACCAGGTTCCACCCCAAGCTCATATTCAATTATTCAAACAGCCCAGATCTACCAAGGGAAACAGGAACCGGAGAAACAGCAGACTCAATCTTGATACACCAAAGTCAAATCCCGACCGACAAAGACCATCGACGAAAAGCCCCCGAGACCATTTTCCTACCAGAACAATGTCTCTTTTGCAACACGCTGTCAGAGTCCTTCTCTGAGAGCCTCGTCCATATGCACAAAAAGCATGGATTACTTGTCCCTCCTGGTATCGACGATGGAGAGCTGGTCCTAGCCGTAGACTTGGAGACCATGATCCGGTACATGCACCTTCTTATCTTTAGCTGGCAAGAGTGTCTCTTCTGCCATACCCAGCGACAGTCACCACACGCTGTCCAGCAACATATGATGGGCAAAGGCCACTGCAAAATCGATCTACAGGAAGCGGACAGCGAGTTTTGCGATTTCTATGAAGTCATCCATCCGCAGGATGCGGGGGAGGAGCCTGGATCCAAACTTGAGGGCGAGGCGCTGTTGAGTGGTGTGCCCGAGAATGGAGTTCAGCCAGCGCAGCGTCCCGGGAGGTTCGCGATACAAAACGGCAAGCTTTCTCTGGGCTCTGGGAGACTTCTCGCACACCGCTCTGCTCCCCCGCCCAGGAACCTGCACCACAGGCAACTCGCAGAATCCCCCACCAAACTCAGCCGCCGGGGTATCGATTCTGTCTTGGAGGAACTCAAGCTCGATTCTACATCTGAACAATATCCGCCTGATGATATCAGTGCTACACCGCGACCCTTACCAGGCCCAGAAACGCAAGCTCTAAATCGTACAGAGCGCCGGCTCCTTACGCACAATAAATCAGCGCTGGCCGTTGCTTTCTCCCAAATGTCCGCCCGCGATCGTTCTGCCCTGTCACACTTGTCAGCAGCCGAGCAACGGGCCACGATAGCCACACAATTCAAGCAGCAAGACCGAGCACGAGTTGCTGAAAGGAGATATCGAAGTAAGTGCATTTTTATATCTGAGCGTAGCATGGGAGAAATAATGCTAATTTGTTTTATTGGTGAGTAGGTAGAATGGAAGGTCGCGGCAATCAGGTTTTGATGGAGCATTTTAAGATGGATGTGCCCGGACCAAAGCTTGGATAGCAGTGTCAGGACAGGGCAAAAGAAAAAGAGAACGTGCAGGCGACTTTGAGGCAGACTAGGAATTCTTTAACTATCTAGGTACATCCAAATAAGACAATCCTGGTTTTCGTCACTCCGCGTTGTCAACGGGTTTATATGGCGCGTATGCATAACGCCTGCACAGGCATACGGACAACTGATCGGAAGCATATAATCGTGATATTTTCCATCCAAGAGTAAGCTTCAGAGTCGGCCAAATGCATCCAGAATGTAAACTGTCAGAAGGTCGCCAAGTAGAAGTCCGACGCAGAGCAGGATAAGGACATGAGAAAGATTCAATGATGGGGCTTCCGTAGACAAGCTATAAGCTAGTTTGATTTATCCAAAAACACACGAAACGGGGGGCTGGCGCAACGGTAGCGTGTGAGATTCCAGTTATTACTCTGGTAGCTCCTCAAGGTTGTCGGTTCAAATCCGGCGTCCCTCATTCGTTTTTTGGTGCTTTTGCATTTTCTTTTTGCCCATGTTTTTGCTCCATTGGATGTTTGTTACTTTGGTCAATCGGTGCATTATTGTGTTTGATGCTGCACGGCTTTATATTGTGCCTTGGAGAAGCATACACACTTGGATTTTATTCTTGTGATTGGTTTGAATTCTTTTTTGTGTTACCCTGTGTTTTTTTCTCCTATCGCGTGGGCGTTGTGCGTGTTTGTTTGTTGGCCTGTGAATGAGGGCGTCTCGTCGGGGGCCTTGCTTACTTTGGAGCCCACCCGCTGAACCCCCTGTAAGTTCGCCCCTCGGGGCGGTTGGTTTGCCGCTGTACTTCAGGGATGACACTGAGCTTGCCTCCACACAGCTTGGAGGCGCTGAAAGGGAGCCTGTAAGCCAAGAGAAATCAGGACACATCTAACCCACACCGAATGGCCATGAGGAAGGGCAGTCCGTCATATTGCGCTCAACTTTGATGACAAGAGTCACTGCTATAGCGAGCGGAGCAAGATCATGCTTTTCCTACGTTGTACATGGTAATCTAGGCAACGGCATTCAGTATGCCTTTTGACATAGGTGAGCAGGGACCTTCGCCGTGAGCTAGGTGCAGCGAGCTTGACATTGGGCAGCGACTGGGGTCAACTGCGAAATGCAACGATGCTGCTCAGCGAGGTCCATTCCACCATATTCATTCAGTACGTATTCTTCGTTAGACGACGTTGTCAGTGAACTCGTTCGATTGATTGATTGCTTGTATCCTCACTAGAAATGCCAACCGAAACACACAAGAATAGGCCTCGCATAAACCACGTTCTCAACGCAGACTTGACAAACGCTCATGCACGTACGCACTGCACGCAAGCAGTCAGGACGGTGTTGACGAAACACCATCCAATGCAACCAGCCGCCCGAGGTGAAGAAAAGCAGAAGAAGGCGAAAACAAGAATGAAAACCTCCCCGTGAACCGGCAAGAACTCCTTCCGAGATTTTCCGTCCCAACAGAGTTGGGTGCTCGTCCCAGCCCCATTCCTTGAACGCCGATTGAATGTCGCAAATACTGGAAAATGCCGAAACAAACATTGGGCCCAGTGACGGGAAGTACAACAAAGGGTGAGGAAGCTGGGAGTTGACCGTTGTTGTCTGATACGGGCCGGGGCAGGAAGTCTTTGAAAGAGATGTGTGCTGTAATATCAGTCGATGCTGAGTACTCTTGACGGCAAGGCTCGAGCGCCGCGTTGCTGTCCAGGGTTCGCTTCGCCAGATGGTCTTGTTTGAAGACCTGGGTTTCCAACCTTGTGCATGTGGCCACCCTTTGACCAGCCACGATTATCAAAAGCACGCATTTCCCGCCTCGACCTCCACCATCAACGACACAACACAGCGCAAATCGCAGAACAACCAATACCCTCGTACTTCCACAACACCAAAGCCCCACTCTAATCCTCCTGAGGGAACGCCTTGGCAGCAGAGCTCAAGCGGCGCAGCAGAGTGGGCAGCGAGCCACTCTTGAGCTCTGAAATGCAGGCATCGCACTGAGTGTCGCTGACAGTACGCTCCTTCTTGGTTATCTGGACCCAGTAACGGAAGGGACCGCGGTTGCTGTCGAGCGCGGCGCCCAGCTCCTTGCAGCGCTCGACGGTAGTATGCTCGCTATGCATCCGCGTCAGGTGCGTCACGATCTTGCTGATGTCGCGCAGCGGCCACATGGATGGCTCCGAGGGCTGCTTGGGGCCAGGGTGCGTCAGGTACTTGTGTGAGGTGCAGAGCCGGCAGTTCCAATGGCCCAAGCGTTGGTAGGGCGAGGAGCGGGCGCCGCTAATGTCGCTAACATCACCGGCTGGGTTGGCGGATGAGGACAAGGTGGACGGGTTGTTGGCGGCGGCATCGCCTTGGAGCGTGACACTGGAGCTAGCGATGGGCTCATGGCTCGGTCCTGGGCCAGGGACGGGTGTGCCAGCCTTGGGAGTCGAGGTACCAGTGCTCGCACCGGAGCCATTGACGGCGAGCTTCTTGCTTAGCTTGGGGTCTGGAAAAGGAATGGTGGTGGCGGTCGAGTAGTCAATCTGGGCGCCCTCGGTGGACTGGGTGTCCTCCTTTTCAGTGTGCCTGGCAAGGTCGTCGGGGGTCTCGGGGGTGGCGGTCTTGGGGGAGCCATCTGGCAGGGCAACTCGGGCTCGCTTGGCGGCCTTGCTACCATCGCTTGCTTCGGTGGCCACAGAAGAGGCCCGGCCATTGTTATTCGCTGAGAAAACTGTCAGTCTTTTTACGCGCAACTGGGGATTGGAACCAAGGGACAACAACAAAAAGGAACAGCACAACAAATACACTTACGGGTCGCCACACGAATCTCGCTCGTCAGAGGACGCTTGGCACCAGCACTAGCGAGAGCGGCAGCCTTCTCAGAGCCAGCACCCAAGGGTCCGGGGGTTGTTTCAGGCCAGCCGCGAGGCTTATTCTTGGATCCAGGAGGGCGTCCAGGGCCACGGCGCTCCTGTGGGGCCTCAGGGTGGCCAGCGTACGCACCCGCGGAGGAGGACGAGGCACCCGCACGGTCGGGTCGGATCGGAACGCCGCCATACTCGCCATTGGCAGCTGCTGTGGTGCTGTAGGCCCGAGGACCCGGCAGAACCGCTGCGTCGGCCTGCGGATGGTAGTGGGTGCCGGGAGGATAGTTGCCGTACAGGTTGTTGGCTGCTCCAATGGTGCCGTGGCGGTTAATCATGGCACCGACTCCGGTAGCCTGGGCATCGCGAGAGTTGTTGGCGGCCATCTCAATGTACTGGATGCGGTGGCGGAGGGTGCGCATCTGGTGACCGATGTCAATGACGCGAAGCTGAAAAGTACGCGTCTCGGCAGGAGTAATGGTCTCGACCATTTTGGGGTCCAGCTGGGCGCGGCAGAAGTCGAGGTCATATTGCCAAGCGTCGAGGTCTTCGCGCAACTGGATGAGGAGGAGCTGATCGAGGTCTTTCGGTAGATTGTCCTCGGCAGACCGCTCAAGCAGGACGGCGGCCTGTTCGCTGGCACCAAGAGGCGCATTGGGTTTGGCAGCATTCTTCGGGCCCTTGGTGGGCGCGCTAAGGCCGTTGGTGTCACCCATCTCGACGTCGTCGTCCTCGTCCACGTCGCCGCTTCGGCCGGTGGGGAGCAGTTTACGCGGCAAATTGGTAGGCTGTGAAGATTTGATCAGTACGGGAACGCGCATTAGAACCTGGTCTCCCTTGGTGATGCTGAAGATGCGCTCCTCAGTCTCGGGGATGGAACGGTTGGCAGGAGCGAACGTGGGGCGAGGCAACAATCTGGGCAACGGACGCCGGCCGCTCGCTGAGGCTGAAGACCGAGCCATTGTGTTCCCGAGCACCAAGTAACAAAGGTGTTGATGGTGGAAGGAGGACAAAGCTGAGCTTTGAGAGGGAAAGGGGAAAGAATTTGAGAGTGGCGGAGAGTTTGGAGTGGAAAGATGTCAAATAGATGGGGATAAAGTTCTGCTGGGGGACAGAAGCCAGTTGATTCACCTAGCTTGAGCTGGGCCCATACAGGACGGCGGGATTCAAGACTTCTGGGGCTATGGGGGTTGCTGTGTCGTGGGAGATTCAATCTTGCCTCAAGTTGAGGCTACACGGTATCCCGTCATGGCGTAGACAGAGGCAGGCCAACACAGCCTCCCAGTCTGTGTCTGCAGCTAGTGACTCGACCAGAAGGGAGGTCTTCTCAAGCAGTGGACAGCAGTGGGGTGGTGGTCATTGTACCAAGAGAGCCCACTTTGATTGTCCCAGCTCATAGAGCCTTCCACAGCTTGTGGTGGTTTCACAGACACTGCAGCTGAGAAGAGACTTCTCTTATGGAAGACATACAAGGCCATTGCCTCTCAGACAGGATATTGTCCACTTGGACAGCACACAAGCGTCCAGAGTTGGCCTTGTTCTTGCCTTGCTTTGCCGCCAATCTGCCCTTGGACCTGGAATCTGTGGGAGAAAATCAAGAGGCAAACTCACCGCTCCAAAGAATGTATCAGCAAACGCAGGGTCGCCTCCCAGTATACGGTCGATATTTACGCGCTGGGGTTGAGTCTGCGGTTCCTCGGGAAGATGGCTGGCGCTGTCGGGACCCTGAGCTGGAGATTCGTCCTGAAGGGCCGCGATGGACAGACGTGAAGCCTGCTTGCGAGGCATGACTGCGGGAAGAGCGTTAAAAGGGAACCGTCGGGTCTTTTTAAACCTTTGATGATGGGTGCGGGCGAGACGCTGCAAAAAGAACGTGGTGGCGCGAACAGGGGGCAAATGCGGTAACAAAGGAGTGACGGTGTGATAGAGTGGCAGAAGAATGAAGAAAAGAAAGAAAAAAAAGAGAGGAGAAAGTCGATCCTGAGCGGTGATTGGCTGCAGGGATACAAAGGTCAGGGGAAAAGAAAAACAGCATCGGGAAGGAAGGAAGAAAGAAGCAGCGGGAGGAAAGAAGTTAACTTTCTTTTTTCCTTGTCTCCTTTTTCAGGAAGGAGGGCCAGCGTGACCCGCGCCGATATATCATGTCTTTTCACCAGTATCGACGATGGTTAAGAACACCACTGGTTTGCATGATGCTGCATTTATTGCACAACAAAGCTGATTGTGAATGATCTTGGCCAAAAAGCCAGCAATACATCATTGATAACACACTGGAAAAAGGACTTACTGGAGAAAATAAGAGCTCAGTCTGAAAATGTCTCCAGGCCAGCAAGAGTCCAGCTTGTGGCAGGGTATCAACTGATTATTGTGCGTGCAATTAACGGCGGTCAAGATCAAAGAGCACGGAACTCAGTAAATCCAGATCGTCACCAAGCCCTGATCTTTCACGTTCGCAATGCAGAGAGCAGGATAGGGTCGAAGCGGCGCCCAAACTCTGATAGGGTTTGCCGCGTTTTCGACACTGACCAGAAAGCTTCTCTTCGGTCTCCTGCCACCAAATTCCAGTCGCACGGACGGCCCACTTTTTGACGATTTCCTCGCCCCTTCCGGAGATCAGATGGTCTGGCGAAGAGGATGTTCGCGATGCCCTCAGTGCAGTGGCTGTTCCAGAGTAGGAAATTGAGACCTGACAAGCGTACAAACAGTCGTGAGCACAGAAACAAGTCGTACAAGCCTTTCACGTTTACGTCTTTCGCGATACTTGGCAATTTGGCAAGGCCGCTCGCTTATGCTGACGAGCCTGGGCTTATCCGTCGCTCAATGAGAGGCTGGCTGCAGGGAAATCGTAGGAGAAAATGCCTTGACAAACACAAGTGTGATTCCGAATGCAGCGATTGTGTGTGTGTGTGTGTGCGCACGCTGATGAGAAAAAGAACGGATGCACAGATTGAGTTGATGCGAATGAGAAATACTCCTCGCCCGTTGGTTAAAACAGATTTGAATGGCGAGGATCGTGTTGCTGTGTGGCTGGTGGCGGAAGGGTGGAAGGAAAAAAAAAAAAACCGAAGAGAAAGGAAAAGGAAAGAAAAAAAAAAAACAGATGCTGAAATGAAAACAGAAGAAAAGGTGCACAATAGTAGGCAAAGGAAAATCCGAATAAGAAAAAATGGAATCAGATTCAGATTATTACCCCAGAGAAAAAACAAACATAAAAAAACAAAAACCTTAGCGGATGTCAAGATTGGGTAGTTCGGAGAAATAATTGGGGAGGGCTCGGAAGAGAAAATTGTTTATTATCTCATCAACCGTTTTCTGGGAACACTCCGCTCCGTTTGCAAGGAGGCTGGGCCTGCTATCGCTGACAGTCAACCCCCTCCCCCCCTTGTTTTATTTTTTGCCTTGTTATTTTATACGTTCAACTTGTTTCGTACTGAAACGCAAAAGCCAAACTTTTGTAAACGCTCCGTTGAGAGTTCCTGTCAACAATAGCTTTCGGCAACAATCACACGTTCATTAATTACTTTCTGTTCTGCAGTTTTCTGTTTTGGGATGGTTTAGATCCGAATCCATGGCATTTCTTTGGAGACATATATCTTGAAAAGAAGGCAATGATAGCATGTCCGGGCAGATTGTCAGAGTCGCCTGAATTTTCGGATGTCATCTCTTGGAGCAATGGAGACTCCATGAATCTCGAGCTTTTACCCTACAATTAGACTGCTGATCCCAGTCATGCTTCCATATAGTGTGAGATTTAATGCCTGGGTTGGTTTCGATGATGTTTTCACAGCACAGAGTGATGTGGCCTTCTACGCAAACGAAACTCACGATGAAATCGAGCCCATGGCTTGAATTATTGGACAAGATAATGCTCTTCCTCTGCCATAATCTGAGGGCTATTAGTGCGAGAATTGAGCATAAAGAAATACGCAATCGCGCATAGTTTCTTGCAAATGATTTTAGTCTGCGTATGAGGGCACTTCATTTAGTTAGCATCGGCCATCAACGTTATATATTGTATATAATTTGAGTAAGTGCTTCGGGAACCGGAGTTTGACCATCAACAACACGAGTACCGAGATGGTTCCAAGGAGATCTGAGCAAGAAACGGATGAAGAAACCTTTCGTCTGAAAGACCTAGGCCCAGCGGCTCATATTTGACGGCATTCGAGAGATGCAGAAAGGGCTTAATGAAAACTGATAGAATAATCATCAGAAGTGAGCGAGTGCTAAACACAGTCGACCGGAGGGAAGTATCAAATGGCCAATGGACGTGACTCAGCCAAGATTCATGTGGCTTCCTGCCCATATCTCGATCTGCTCATCCTGTATCGCCTGTAGCTCCGTTAAAGGTAAATGGAGTAGAAATTTTTGTGTTTATTTTGAAAATTGCTCGTTACTGATATCGAGATCGAGCATCCGTGGAATACCCATTAAACTGATTGACTCCTGCGGGCTTGCACTCCCAACGTCGTCGGTGTTGAAGAGGACGCGGTTTCCTGATAATATCTTCGGTAACCACGTGCTATAACCCAGTAAACAAATGCATATGTTTCATAAAACTTTGGGATCCTTTGTCATCTACCAGTAGTTATAATCAGACGAGTCCTTCTTGAGTATTTATGAATGGTAAACCCCGCAGTGCTTCAGGTTCGGGAGCAAGAGCCTTTGTCTACGACAATTGGCTGATTTCGGTCTAACTTTTAGGGCTATGAGATCTCGCCCTATCAATGCTACCGAAACTGAGCCCTGACTAGATCCTCTCGACGGTAATTGGAGGACTGGATGGTATCTGAATAGTGAAGGCTGACCGGATTCCTGCTGTCGCAGCGTGTTATATACTATTGATCCAACGCCACCAGAGAAACCCTGATGCCTTTTAGGTCTTGAGCCGAAGTCTTACCATTACTTAAGTACAGTTTGCGAAATCAAGGGTTCCATGACAAATACATCCCATAGTGTACACGTTGCCCTGGTCAACAAGACCAACTTGAGTGTTGGGTGTGCGTGTTTCGAGTGAGGATTAAGTGAGGTGGCATGTATTGATGGTTTCTCCAAACTGGGTATCCCACGACTGCGCGACTGTTGAATGCTGGGAACTCGTTTGCAGAGGTCATTGGACAACATTATTTGCTTGCTTGAACCTAGGTTTTCAGGGTTTTCGATTACTGTATTGAAATACCGAAAGTCTGAATAGAGGACAAGGGCAATGGCATATAAGATGAGTGCAATAGTATTAACCCCGAAATTGTTAAGAAGCGGAGGCTTGCACGCAAGATTTTCTCATATTTCTTTTGTGAAAGAAATGAAGCATGATCCACCCCCGGCTTATAGGATAGGCACGAGATGTCTCATCCGTGCGAAGAGAGCGTGATCCTTATGTGTGTTGTTCAATATACAAGGTCACTTGAATTGGTAAACTACCTGGATATAAATGTACATAGGTAGAACATATGTAGAGCATGAATATCTATGGACCAAGCCTAAAACAAAGTCCAAAATAATCAAAGAGACAGTTTTGATGAATCAAAGGATAGGGGTATATGTAAACTGTTTTGAACGAAAGATTTTGAATCAAAAAGAGAAAATGGAGAAGACCCAAATGTAAAGAGTGCTTAGGCTTCTTTGACTCAATGAATGGACACAACAGAGAACTGCTGGCCGTCAAGTACCCTCATGATGAGGATGTTGATGCCAAGTTTATGACTCGTAAACAGCCACATAACTGACTTCCATCATGGCTCCATATCCGTCAACTGTTGCTGAGTTTGGGTCACCGGGCTGTGCAAAGAGAGTCAGTATATACGCAATAAACCTGGCGAGGTCAAGGGACAAGACTCACCCAGCTACCACCAACAGCCAAGTTCAAGATGACATAGTAAGGCGAGTGTGCCAAGTTGACCCACACATCCTCGTTAAATTCACTGCCCGTCAGCGTCTGGAAGACTGTGCCGTCCATGGACCACTTGATAGTCTCCGTCTCCCAGTTACCGCTGGTACGGTCCCACTCGAGCCGCCAAATGTGCGAGCCGTCGTTGGGCACCGCGATGCTGCTCTGTAGGCCCTCGTCGTCATCGTCATCGTTACACTCGTCGCCGCAGTGCGCCGTGCCGTACCCCGTCATCACGCCGTCAATCATCTCGAGGATATCCAGCTCGCCGCACTCGGGCCAGGTTTCGGCGCCCGTGCGGAAGCTCTCGGGCAGCAGCCAGAACGCAGGCCAGTAGCCCTGCTTGGTGGACGCGGCGTTGGTGCCAAAGTCGATCTCGGCCTCGACCCGGGTCTTGACGCCCGACGCCGGGGTCCACGACTTGACGGATTCAATCCGACCCGACGTCCAGCCGTACTCGGTCGCAGAGTTGGTCCAAGGCACGAGTTGTAGGGTGCTGCCGCCCGAGAGCTGCACGTTCTCGGTGGACGACGTGTACTCTTCCCACTCGGCGTTGACGCCCAGGTAGCCCGTGCGGATGTTCCAGTTGGATGTGCTGGGCGATGTGCCCGCGGAGCCGGTAAAGGGAGCCGACCACAGGAGGCTGTAGCCAGAGTAGGTGGGCGCGGTGATAGCGGTGACGGTGCGCAGAGCACCGGTGACGGACAGAGCCGTGAGAATGTTCTTGGTGGAGAAAGCCATGGTGGGAAATGCTGCCTGGAAGGAGTGAAAAGATCGTCGTCAAGATGGCTTGAGAAATACACAAAACGGTCTGCACAATGAGTAGCACAAGACAAGAAGGAGTGTCCTCGAAAGGAATGTCGTATCTGGTTCGCCCACAAAAAGAAAGAACAAAAAAAAAGTGCAAACACAAGATCCTGAAGAAGGAATGGAAGAAGGCAAAATCGCCTGAGCTGGATGAGCCGTGAAGACCCAGTGATAGTGATGAAGATTTGAGGCTGCTGGCCTGGCACACTTATATAGTAGGCAGTGCTCAAATTCATGGCTGCCAGGCTTGCGCCCTCGCAAGCTCGTCGCCGGCATCAACTTCCGCCTTGTACACCGAGCAGACAGGCAATGCCAGGCGCTGTTGGAAGGGGAGGGGTGGGGGCCGACAAGGAAGCCTTCACGTGGAGGCCGGGAATGGTCTGAGTACATGATGCCCCCCAACCATATGCAGGCGTCATGTTTGAAACATTAGAGCCAGACAGGTCATTGGAGGAATCCTTTAAGGATGCAGGTGCCCAGTTGTGTTCGGGCCTACCACTAGTGGGCACGGCGAGGAAGGCAAATAGGAGCCTGAATGGGGCACCGTCAATGTGAGCAATATAGGCTCGGGTAGAAATAAAGTGAGGCAGATGCGGGCGTTGGAGGCGAAGGAGAAGGAGGACGAGGGCACGGTTGGAGTGGCCCCATCCAGGCACAGATGCTCAAGTGGGAAAATACAAGACCAGGCAATGCATAGGATTGGTCCCCCAAAGCCACACCAACAGGTGATAATCTGCTGTGCCACTGGGCTGGGCCCTCGAGGAAGCCACGTTCTTTTTCTCCCGCGGACACCAGCACGCCAACATGGTGCCTACACAGTCATGGCAGGATAAACTTTTCTGCATAGCATGCGACGCTGAAGCTTTTTCCAAGAATCACTCTGTTGGCTCGCGTGCGCTGGGCTGAGAGGAACCTGTGCTGGTTGGTCAGCTGAATATGTTGGTCCGAGACTCCAACATGCTCCTTTGCTCCCGGTGATGCCCTATTTCTTCTTTACCTGTTGAACCTGGAAAGAAACCAATTGCTCTCGTGGGCTTTGTGGCAACACCTTCCGTACTTCCTGCACATTCAGACTGCGACCGTCTGCCTCTTGGGTCCTCCAGTACATGTTTAGGCTAACACGTTCGCACCCCTACAGGAGAAGGGCAAAAAGGGGAACCCATGGGCATCCTGGCCGCGTGGTAGGGCCCTTTTCGGTATCGGGCCGGTAGTCGAGAGTTGTAGCTGCAGCACGCGCCGAGTCCCTCGCCAATGGGAGCGCTATTAGGACACTATCAATAGGCTACACAGCACCCGGTAGACGAGTGCCACCCCATGTACCCCAGATCCTATGGGCTAAACCTGGGTCCAGATGTCAAAAAGGCTGGGGCGAGTTGGTGACTGGTCGCCGCTACCGCCTGCTGGAAATTGCGCTCCCACTGGAGTAGATGACTTGCTCGCTGGGCCACGCTACAACCGGTCTGGAGCGTGGTATACTGCAAGAGGTCTCAGGATTCACCTGACGGGTAAAATCCATCACTTCGGCCGTCTGCCGGCACATGAGTCGTTGAGGCACTTGGCTGTGACTGGCGGATATACTCTGGCGACGGCGCTGTGCTGGGCGACCCCCGAGGCCCATGATCTGTCATAAACAGCACGCTCGACCCCACTGGAGATGGTTGTCTATTCACCGAAGGCCAGCCGATGACATCCGGTGCTGCATTTGCTCGTTGTGTCCTGCTTGTTTGGACATGGTGCGACAGGGCTCGCTTTCTCTCCCAGGATCACAAGCGAGACCGGACCGTTAAAGAGGACGTAAGCCGGAAAAGGACAGAAGACATGTGCTCTTCGCTTACACACAAGAGGCCCGAGGATGAAAATGGCACCTGATGAATCCCAGCAGTCGATGGCGAGTGGGGTCCCTGAAGGATGGATGCCTTTTACCCGGGGGAAGATGGATAGTGGTGGGTTCAGAGAAGGCGCTTGTGCTCGTCGGGACGAACCGACACGAGCACCATGTCAAGATCTTGGCTCGTGGCATTGCGCGTCGATCTTACGCTGTGCCGATGTACAGGAAGGATTATCTAGTGGCCCAGCCAACTGGGGCCAGCCATCTCACGCAGTCGCAAGCACGAACCAACGCGCTGTTGTGCGTCGAATGAATTTTATATAGACTACTCATCTGTTATACGACCCACATGGATGTTGGAAGGAATCTATTTACGGCGAGAAGACTCTGCATATGGCATTACCATGAGTGTAGGTTATCCAACTTTTATTATAGAATCTTGCTGGGAGCGATGCAAGATCTCTCTGTTGGCGCGCAAGCACAAATTGGGTCCAACAGTTCATGATCAATCCTTCGCTCGCAAAGTCGCATCCTTCGAGCAGGACTCGCCATTCCTGTCGATTCGACAGGCAGTCAGCCACAGTGCCACCAACATCTGCCCCGAGATGGACGCTTATCTGCACACCCGTGGATACTCCCGAGTGCAAGCAAGCGGAGAACAATCCGAACGATCACCCGTTGCCTCGGTACTCTTCCTAAGGCTCCAACTTTGATTGCGGCTTCTATTGCTTTTCCACATCTATTACACTCGCTTCGCAGTACTCCGCCGCCCCAAAACTCCCACTGGATAGTAGCCCCATCTTCACAAGGCACCACCTTTCCAACATTAGAACATACTAATACAACCGCCCTGGATGCGATTGCCCGTAAGGGACACCCCCATCGCGTTGATCCACCCGTCCATACGCGGTGCTGTTATCTCTTCGATGCTCATATCGACGGGAATGCTGGCCTGTGCTCCTCTGACCCTGACGGCTCGTTTCCTGCGAATCGCCCAACTCGTGACTTTCCGAGCTTGTCACCGTGTCGAACGCGCTGCCGTCATGCATACTCGCCTTTCTCCCACTGCTTCTTCCGCCTCCCCTGCGGCGGCCCATTTTGAACGCAAACACAATGGCACCGAGGAACTCTCCGGGGTTCAGCATACCGAGGAACGCTCGGATCCCGAGAGGACCCCCTTGGTAGTGCAGGTAGTCTACCTCGCCTCGGCGCCCGGCTTCTACGTTGCGGCGGCGGCTGTGGTCAATCATGTATGGGCCGACGTCGTAAGCGTAGTGGAAGAAGATGGAAAAGGGCACCATGATGAGGCAGTTGACAACGGCTGGGATGCCAGCCACCGCGTCCGCTTCGCTCATTGTGCTGCTCGGTGCCAGAGGCGAGGGGTTGATATCGTTTAGAACCCAGAAAACAATCTAGACAGAGGCACGTGAGTATTCTGTACGGATTTGTGCTGTTTGCGCTAGCAGCAACTTACATTCATCAAAAAGTTGAGTCCAACCATGAGCTTGAAGGCAAACAATTTGGAAAGCGGCTTGTGGCCCGCCAACTCAGCCTTGAGGATCTTGTAGAACCGCAAACACGACATGACAGCCGTAAGCAGAGACAAGATGTGAAACAGGTTCAACTAGCGTGCACAACGAAATAGTTTATACTGTTAGCCTCGGCGCTGAATAAGAATGCATCCTAACAGCAGCAGCGCCTCCTCGCCAGCCACGGGCTGGAGGAGCAAAAGCAAAGAGAGACCTCCAAGACTCACCCACAGGTGCGCAAAGTACGGTTTGTTGGTGTTGGCGCAATATTTGTTCAACTTTGGCGAATTCGTCACATCGGTCCCAATCGACACGATAAGCTGCACAATAGGGTACTGAAACACGGCCAACCATTTGCGCCTGTACCACCGCAGCCCGTCCTTGGGGGCTTTCCCGGACCGCTTGGCTGGTATTTGCAGGCCGCTGAAGAAGAAGTCGCGCTGGTTGTCGTGGGGGCTGATGAACTCGAGCAAGAGCAAAAAGAAGTTGCCGAGCGCAAAGGCCTGCATCATGTCTGCCCAGACAACGATGTAAAAGTAGGCTGCGGGCACAATCTGCCCAACGAGGTTGATGAGCGCGTTGACGGGGATCAAGAGGCAGATGCGCATGATTTTGAGCTGTTCATTGGGCTTTGACAGGTGCGTCGCGTGGCGGAACATGAGGATGAGGATGGACAGGGTCGAAAAGGCCGCCGCGCAGCCGGCAATGATTGTGCCAACTTGGTGGAATGTGAGGTTTCCGGCGATGGGGTCCGTCGGGGCTATTCGGCAAAACAAAGAGGCGTCAGCATCCGCGCGCAAAGTCGGGAAAGGTCAAGTCAGGAATCAAGCCTACTCTCTACAAGTGGATTCGATAAATCACATGTGTGGTTCGTTGTTGAACTTGACGAGCTGCCGCTGCTTTTGTGGCTGAAGAGCCCGCGAAGCAAGATGTGCGACGTCGAAGCCATGGCTGAGCCACGGCACTTTCGCCTCGCTAGAATCACTTTTGCTGATGAGTCTCTCTGTTTGGACAGTTCGATCTAGACTTCAGCCAGATCTTACACGCCAAATGGGGCACAGCACCCAAATAAGGCTGTTCACGCGCCTCAAGCCCTGGTTTTTGGTGGAATTGCTCTGTGCTCTGATCTCGACTTGTGCGACAAGAACTCGGAAGGATTCGTGACCGAGTATCCGATGTGATCACAGAGGCGTTCACAACCTGTAAGACTCCAAAGATGTCTGAATTAGATGGTTATCGAAACGGCCGGCTGGTGGACAGGGAAGTATTTGATGATGAGGAGGTCAAAGTCCAGGATCAGTGAAACTTCAATTTTAGAAAATATTCTGTGAGGGAAAGAAATTCAAGAAAGACGAGAGCAAGAAAGAAGAGCATCTAGGAAGGGAACACCTGCGTGCATATAAGGCGCCTTCCGCCGATATGCAGCACCGGGGAATGTCTTCTACGCCGACGGGCGGTGCACTCCTCACGGCGCCAAACTTGGCTTCTCTGGGAGGATCGCACTCGGTAGTAGAGGTACCATAGTGCACATGTGGTTTACGCAGGTTTAAGTCTGCTGCAGGGGCAATACCCTCACTCACCCACAGACTGTCACAAGATTGTTTCCTTTGGACACTGTCTTGTGCTGTACGTGGACCCCAATCTGCACCATCGTCTTCCTCGGGTTCTTGACGTCGCAGCCGTTTACAGCAACAACGTCACAGCCTCTCGCTTAAAAGCCACTGGCATGCGGTGAAAGTAGATAAAGTCGCGTACCATCGTCATTGTCACCGGTCTATTGGGTTGAGCCCTTCCACAGCTGGGTTCTGACGCCGCACAAATGCTAGGCAGCACATGAGAAGACCTCTGCAAGAGAGCCCCGGCCCCCTTCTTGATTCTTGATTGGCGCCTCTAATAACCACCTGCCCCATACGTCGGACCTTGGGCAGCAGAAATGCCGACCTGCGGCGAGAGGGTGACGTTTCATGCAGGAGGGTGAACCGAGATCATGGCAAGTACAAGTACATAGTACCTGGGTCGTTTTCTTGTTTCTTTCTTACTGTTCGTATGTTCCATTGTATCTGCCCAGAGCAGTGATTCAGCGGCTATCAAGTCCTCATATAAGGGCGGATGTTTTCGATGTCTCCCAAAGCCTACACAGTGAACAGCAGGTTGCTGAAGGAGTCGAGGATGCTTTCATTGACGAGCGATTCTCACATACTATGTATACATGGTCTACGCCCCTCTTTTCCACGTTGCATACGTGACATGCACCTTGATGATAGGAACCCGAACGCGATATCAGTACTATGCAACTGTTTGTTTCGTATGCAGTTTGTCTGCATTCCTGGATCTGTTGTCGAACTGATTATCCAAGCGCCCTTGAAACCCCAGGCGGCTATTCTTGAGATAACCAATGAACAATTTGCAAGACTTGAAGTGAATCATTATTATGGTTCTACTAAACGCCGTACTACTATGTACAGTCAGTCGTCTGGGGACAGACCGGTCGCGGCAGAAGACCCTGCAGATCATCGGCACCCGGGGGTTTACACGGTGCTTAAATGGTCCGTCGTCCAGGCACTGCCTCACTAGAATCCTGCCACATATTGGATGAGCCTGCTTGGGCGACTTTACGGTTTGGTCTGTAAGCAGCATTATTTATCTGCGCTACATGGGAATATGTCTGGACCAAGAGGGCACTATAGATTCTACTTATGGTGATTTACTTGCCCTTCTTCGAAGAATGACCCGGGACGTTGACATGCCAGCTATACCAGAGGGTTATTATACTGACGTGGATGCTGTTCGCACTTGGAGTGTGCGGCTTCCACGAGTCCAAGTGCCCGGTAAGTAGAGAGCTTGCTTATACTTTGAACTTCCGTAGATGGTGTAGAGTGCAAGTACTTTTGAAATATACACTTGGTCCACTACCCGACCATGAGAAGTGGTTGCAGGTCTTGTACAAGTATACTAGCGAAGCGCACGAGCCATCCGTAACCTGCACGTAGCCCTATTTTGCATAATCTGGAAGCTATTCCAGGTTCCACAGTGTGAGATAAAAGGCCGGGAGATGCTGCCATGACTTCTAAATGAGGGTACTATTGACAGAATTTCCATATGTATTTAATTGGTTCAAATTTTGTGTTGTTCAAGTCTTACGAGTATCGCTACATCTAAGGCAACGATTTACTCGTCACTGCACATATCCAGCCTTCGACCATGCTGTGGTGAAGGATTGAGACCACTTAAACAACAGCGAATAGAGCGAAGAATACGACAGCCAGTATTTGTGATACGGACAAGGCTGTAAGAAATGTATAAGCATCCTGATAATGGCTGATATGTCCATGCTTATCCATTGGACAAGCTATATATGTGCAGTCTAACACATTGAGAAGAGAAGAGGTCTTTTGACAAAATTGTAATGTTTAGCTTCGGCGGTATAACCGTCAGCAATATTTACCGCTGGAATGTACTGTCCTCCATTGAGACTAGAGGAATTACAGAAGCCCTCAGCAGCTACGTTACAGTTCATTGTTGTTGCCATCATCAAAAAGGATCTCTTGGCATGTTCCTTTTGAAATGCGCTTATCGTTCCCTGCTTCCAGCGCCGGAAACGAGAATGATGACTTGGCCGCGTGACGCCACTGACAGCCGCGGGAACTACAGATTCCAGGCTACAATATATTATTCTCAAGACATCTCCGCAATGTCACCCGAACACCTGTAGGCCCCCGTCATCTCCTCAAGCATAGCTGAGCCATTATTTTCAACCTCAAACTCACACCATACCGGTCTAACGTAGACTCGACAACGGGTCGAACTCGCAAAATGAGGCTCTCGCATCATCGCTCCTTTGCTGCTATGGCTCTTGCTGCCACAGTAGCAGCAGCGTCTACTCATCTGAGCTCTGAGAGATCGATGGAAACTACGGTCTCGCGTGGTTTCGATGTTCCCTTTCTCAACGTCCCAGGTTGCCCTGCAGTAGCAAGCGTCACGTACAGCACAACTGTGCCTTCCACAGACGACACTCCGTTTCCTCGCACAAAAGTGAGCATTTGCTATGATGATAGTTTTATTCGCATCAAGTTCACGGCTTTTGAAGAAGAAAGCTTCTACTGTGAGTACATATCTGAAGCTCTGGTTCTGTTGAAAGGGTGGAAAGGGAGAGTGGGATGGAAGGGCTCGTGACGTACCCCGCCCTGTCAGCAAAGTGGCTGACACCAAAGGATGGCGGCCAGATAATGCAAGTGTCCCTGCGAATGGTGACATTTACGACTACGAAGTGATGGAGACATTTATTGTAAGTGTCGAATTCATGCCCATGTTGAGGAAGGCGGATCGCTGAAAATCCATCCCATGGCAGTACAAGGGCGTCAACGACCCTCAAACCTACCTGGAATTCGAGGTGGCGCCTAATAACGTCACCTTCTCCGCCTTCATCTACAACCCTTCAAAGGTTCGAGCCGCTGGCGCAGCCTTTAGCAGGTTCTACATCACAGATCTTGTGGCAGACCAGCTCTCTGCAAACACGACTATAGACAGGGCCGATAAACTGTGGTACTCTGATGTGCAGATACCGTTGGGCTATTTCAACGTGGACGAGGGCCAGGCCCAAGGCACGCGCTGGCGAATGAATTTCTTTCGCACCGTCACTTCGTCCGAGACGTTTCCGAACCAAACCTATGGTGCCTGGAGTCCTCCTGATGAAGTCAACTTCCACATGACACCGTACTTTGGGCATATTTTATTTGTATGAAAGAGCAAAGGGGCTTATCGGGTGCTGTCGCTGAGAAATATAACTCAGTATAAGTAGTGTTGGAGTTCATTGTTTGCAAGTTCTAGATCTAACACCACACTCGGCACTACAGCATGCTCATCTTTTCGTTGATTAAGAGAAATGTGAAATCGGCAAGCAAACAGGGCGGCGACGATGTTCAGTCCTTGAGAACTTGGCAGCTTCAACCTTGACCCAGGACTTACCTGTGTGTGTACAGTCATGTCTTTGTCGCCAACTTTCCAGTAATTGCGCAAGTGACCTTGAGCCATATATTCGTATGTTTATTGTATTCACTTCGCTCGAAGACAGCGCTAGAATATATTTCGCTTAGAAGTCAAGGTAGGCCAGGGGCTGAACGATGACCCTTCACTTTGCTGCACTCATGCGAACTAGCATCCGATACGAGGAGCAGAATAGCCACTCAGAGGAGCCACCAATACTTTCCAGGCTGCGTTGCAATTACAACTGAGCGTCGAACTGACAGGGGCTTGCAGTCAAGAATATATATCTCGGTCCGGCAGACTAAACGTAGTGATGACCACACAATCATAACGAACAAATGGAAAACACTAGAAAGCGGCTTTTACAAAACTGCATGTAGGCGTTTTTGTTCCACAACGAGAAAGGAAGCCCCTTGTCACCACGATCAACCGATCTCTGATCGTTGCCTCCACTCAGCTTCTGACTGCATGAAAAGCCCCAAACTCTGGCTTGTGCACCTCCCACGGGGTAAGCAAAGATCGACGTTGGAGGAAGGCTGATCAACAATCAAATCAGCAGTGACGTCTATCCCTCCCTCAAATTAGGGGCCCAGGGGCCCAGGGGATTCCCGTCGGCTAGCTCGGGCTGCTGAGATGGCAGATTGGGAAGAGAAGCATGACGTCGAACTGGTTGACTGAGCGTTGCGTTGACTGGCTGCGAGAGCTTGTGACAGGTTTGCGGGCCATTTTCTTTTGCTGTTGTGAGAAGACCCTAGCACAAAGTACTATGTAAAGCGTCACTCACAACCCTTTTCTCTTCTCAGTCGAGTCATCTTCTTCAGCGATAAAGGGCGGTTGATGTCATATCCTGGAAATCGGACCGAGTTCAACAGTTCAGATCTTGCTGGGGAATATCCACTACCCCGTATGGAACCCCGCAAATCCTGATATGGAATCTGGGGAAATCCAAAGTTGTTGGTGTTCTGTAATTTTTCATAATAAAGCTACAGGCTATCTTCAGGAATCCATTTGGTCCATCACAGTATTGAGTTCAACTGGCCAACCCAACTCTTGAACGACTTCCGCGAATGCAGTCTTTTAACTCTCACCACTTCTAGCATGCTCTAACACACTACAAAAATGTTCGGCTTCAATAATACGGTTACCTTTGACCATGCGAACCCCAACCATGAAGCCAGCACCGACGCTCGCAAGGAACTCGCCCATCTGGACTATGCGCCGCTGAAGAGAGTCACAGGGCGGTCTTTGTGTATGGGTTTACTGGTTTCTATGGGAGGACTGATTTTTGGGTGAGATACGAATACTTAATTGAAATCAGTCCAACTTCCGTGACCCAGTCCTGACTTTTTGGTTTTTCCAAACAGATATGACACTGGCCAAATTTCTGGATTCCAGGAGATGCCGGATTTCTTGCGCCGATTTGGCGAACAGCAAGCGGATGGCTCCTACGCTTTCAGCAATGTCCGCTCGGGACTCATCGTCGGTCTTTTATCCATCGGCACACTCGTCGGTGCTCTCGTGGCCGCGCCGGTGGCAGACAGGCTCGGCCGTCGTCCCTCCATCTCCATCTGGAGCGCCATAGTGGCAGTGGGCTTTGTGATCCAAGTAGCTTCTGATACCTCCTGGAAGCAATTCATGGTCGGCCGTCTGGTGGCTGGCTTCGGCGTCGGCGCTTTGAGTCTTCTCGTTCCCATGTTCCAGGCCGAGACAGCGCCCCCGTGGATTCGTGGTGCTCTTGTTTGCACATATCAACTCTTTATCACACTGGGCATATTCCTCGCGGCATGTTTCAACTACGGCACATACTCTGGCCAAAAGCATAATTCGGCGTCATGGCGGATTGTCATTGGGCTCGGCTGGCTCTGGACTCTTATCCTCGGCTTGGGCGTCTGGCTCTTCAAAGAGACGCCACGGTATGTTTACAGAAAAGGCCGCGTACAAGAGGCTAGACACACGCTAGAGCGAGTCTACGGCGCATCCGAGAACCACATTGCAATTTTCACACAAATGGAGGAGCTAGAAAGCAAGTGGCGTGTCGACATGCAAACACAGAAGCAGAGCACCATAAAGGGATTTGTCAGCATGTTTAGGGCCCCAAGAATGACTTACAGAATCCTTCTTGGAATGGGGCTACAGATGTTTCAGCAGCTAACCGGTGAGTTTCTGGACTCCAAATGGCCGTCGAAGCCACTCTCGGGCAAGCAAAACCTCGCATTTTCGACCATCATACTAATTAAACTAATATAGGCGCGAATATGTTCTTCTATTTCGGCTCTGTAATTAAATTCCTTTCCTAATGATGTAAATTACTCGAAAACGGACGAAAACTGACTGTTTTCTGTGGTTTTAGACAATATTCAATGCGGTGTCGATTTCGTCGTTCATCACGCAATTAATCCTTAACGGCATAAACTTCGGCTGCACCTTTATCGGATTGTACCTTATCGAGCGATACGGGCGTCGGAACTCGCTCATGGTTGGCAGTTGTGGCATGTTTGTGTGCTTCCTGATTTTCGCGTCCGTGGGCCACTTTGCCCTGGACGTACAAACGCCCTCCAACACACCCCAGGCTGGCATTGCTCTCATCTTTATGGCAGCCTTGTTCATTGTGTTTTATGCCGCCACTTGGGGACCAATGGTTTGGTCCATCATCGCCGAGCTGTATCCCAGCAAGTATCGGGCGCGAGGAATGGCCTTGGCAACTGCGAGTAACTGGACGTGGAATTTTCTGATTGCATTCTTCACGACCTTTATCACTAGTGACATTGACTTTGCCTTTGGCTATGTCTTTGCCGGGTGTAATGTTATTGGCGGGCTTCTTGTCTACTTTTTCGTCATAGAAGGGCAGGGCCGGACACTGGAGGAGATTGACACCATGTACCTGGAGCATGTCCCCCCGCGCAAGTCTGCGAAGTGGGAGGCACCGTCGGCTGAGGAAATGGCAAAGATCCGTGCAGAGGCTGGGACGGAAGAGATCTCGCCGGATCGCTCAAGTATAGATGGCGGAGAGATGGGCACGGATGCGGTTGGTCGTGGAAAGAATGGATACTGCAACGAGACTGAGCATAAGGAGCATGTTTAAGAACGACATTGGACTGAAAGAAGATTATCGTTAGATATAATGACTGTATACCTACCGTATATATAGAATTATGAGCTTAAAAAGTGGGTTATATTGCGTACAGATCTTCTGTAAAGGAAGTAGTAAATAGTATATGTCGAGGAACATACAGAGACTAGGGCGAATATACCGTAGGAATTCGTTGGATACCTCGGATAGGGAGTAAAACCATTGACTCGGCATGCCAAACCGTTTTGATATACATTGCCATCTAACAGAACCCCTAAAGTTCAAAGCCGTTGATGAAAGGTGTATACTGCTGGCGGCACGTAGTATTGGACGGCGGGACTATGCCGGCAAAGTATGCTTGGACTTGCTCAAAGTAGCACTCCGATCCTCCTTGGTCAATCACAGTGTGCTGTTTAAATAGTCAGATTAAGCTTTGCTCGATATAGACTTATCATTTCGCGATTTGGTAGCGACTTACACCCATAGCCTCTTGCAGCAGTACCACCGAGCCTGGGAACTGAGAAGACATGTAATGCGCACTGCGAATCAAACGACCAAAATCAGAGACGTAGCCATTACGAAGGGAAAATGGCGCAGATGAAATACGTACGAGATTGGCGGCGTTATTGGGTCTATCGTGTTGCTGGTAAACATGATGGGGAAGAATGTAGAGCCACTGATTGTGCCTACATAGCACACAACAAACACTGTTAGTGAGCCTTTTCCTTTTGTAAAAAGGCCAGCAAACAAAAGAAGAGAGGAGCATATACCTTGAATCATGATGCTATCGGGCAATTGCGGTAGGAATGACCTGCACGAGATACCGTCAACGTAAATTGGATAGATATCCCCGATGTATTTGCTCTTGGTGACGGTGTATTCGACGTAGTCCTTAAAGTCCTCGATAGTAATGAGACTGTTGCGTTGGTACGCGTCGGTGCACTGAATAGCGTGATTGGCATCCAACGTCAGTTGTGTGAGGTCGTCATAGATGCCCACAAGGGCTGACGCATTTCCCCCTTCGAACTGGTATAATATGTCGGCCATGGTTGGGAAATATGACCCCGGGAGGTATATGGCATTTACAAACATGGCCTTCAGATCCGAATATGTGACCATGGTCGGCAGGCTTCCGCTTTCGATATTACTCAAAGGCATAGGCTGGTCCTGGAGCTGCTGAATGATATTATCTAGCCTGGTTGTAATATTTGCTGGCGTGGGCCCCCAAAAGGAACACAACTCAGGCCCTGCAGAGTAGCAGAGATTCGAGAATTGCTCCATGGCCTCGTCCATTTGAGCAACATTAGAGCGCCAGGCATTGCTGTAATATTCCTCGGCATTAACAACGCCATCAAGGACCATTCTTTCAACCCGGTCTGGAAACATGGAAGCAAAGGTGGCGCCGGTGACTGTGCCATAGCTAACGCCATAACACCACAGTTTGGCATCCGACAGCGGCTGGGCAGCCAGCTCCGCCTCGGCTTCTATAAATGCCAGCAGATCACGAGCCACTGCTGGTGTAGTCACGTAGTATCCATAGGGTGACTGGTCCTCCACAGCATTGTTGCACCACTCTCCGTAAATGGAGCTTGAATAATACTGTTCTTCAATCGATATCGATGATATATTTGTTGTTCCTGTGCTGTGTAGGCGGTGAAAGGCCAGTCTCGCCTCTGTATTTCCCGAGAAGCAGTCTAGGACCAGGCCACTATTGTTCACACCGCGAGGGTCAAAGGAAACATAGTTGTACTGTTCTCCGAAGAGCTCACCGGCGAGGGATTGGTATGACAGGAGGAGATCGATACCAGAGCCACCGGGTCCCCCTTAAAATTGAAGGTCAGTTTATAAGAGCAGTATGAAATTCAATGATATGAGTCAAACACCCACCTGGAAGTATTATGATATTTGGGGACTCAGCAGTCGCGTTCTTTCCTGCTAACTTGATAAAAGCAACAGTAGTGGTACCCAAACTCATGTTTGAGTAGTCCAAGGGCACCTCCAGTCTAGAGCATGTAAAATCCTCAAAACAGGGAGTCCAGGTAAGATTGGGCGAAATTTCAATCTGAAAAGGCCTGTTAAACCTAAGAAGTCTTGCAGGTTACATTACTTGACGAAGGACAATACTTACACCATCAAATCCATATACCATTCTCGAACCATGCAAACCATGTAAACTGTTGGCCCTGCAACCGAGGGCTGCGGAGAGAATGAGCGAAACCACGAGTCGATTCATCCTGATGTCAACTTGCCACTTGAAAGAGAAAGATGGAATGTTGTTATTAAGTTGTCTTCCCGATTTCTAAAGGCCCAAGTGATACTGACCTGCTTTATAGTTGTTCAACTTGCGGCACGATTTCTGTGATGCGACTTATACGAAGCAGCCAATCAGCTGCTTCATCAGCTTTCAACTACTCAGCCCCGCCGCATCTTTTGAGCATCAGGTATTTTGTAACTTGGCCAAGCGACGGAATAATCCCATGTCATCAATAATCTTCATTTGTAGTTCCACCTGTACGAACAAACCAATCAACGTGCGCCATATCCACCACTAGTCTCGAGCAGTCAGCGTCGACCCTGAATCACTTCATGTCATCTTGTGGAAATATAAGGCAGCCATGTATTTCTTTGGTCCCCTGCGTACAGCAGTTATACCCTTTAATTTCATACATGTATTATGCCGGGCATATCCTGCATGGCCCGAGTCATTCTACATCTCAACCCCAGACCTTCTATTCAGTGGTATTGTGAAAGTCCGCATGTCAGCCAGCCAACATATATAACACGACCTTTTTGGTTTTGGTTTGCGGCTTCAGACCGGCTACACATACTCTCAACCGTCCCATTCTGTATACCCCAGTAGCACCAATATCAACTGTTGCATACAACATCAGCGCCACACGAAGTATTGGTCAGTCATTGACGAAAATGGCCAAGAATAAAGACAAGGACGTCGAAAAGGCCAATCAAGCTTGGAGGAAACAGCCCCGCAAGTTCGCGCCAAAATCCAGACTGGGTTGCAAGACCTGCAAGTACGTTCTGATTCGGCTGTGCTTTGCTGTAGTCAGCTACATTCCAAGATCTAGAACTAACTCTATGGCTTACAGGATAAGGCGGGTGAAATGTGATCTAGCTCGGCCTTCCTGTGTGAAATGTCAGTCCACAGGTCGCACCTGTGATGGATACCAAAATGAGCCCAGCTTAAGTTATCACCACGAGAAGGGCTGCAACGCGTCCCAACCGGGCAGCGTGTATCAACCACAGAAACAGCCAGCCGGGCATCTGAGTCCCGTTGTGCAGGACCTCGGTCCTTTGATGATCTTGCCTACGACTGGGTCAGCTCAGAGAGAAGCAATGTATTTCTTTGAGTATATCTCGATCAAAAATCTCACCGAATATCAGCCGTCCAAATCATGGCGGGATACGCTCATGTTCTTCGCTCAGACCGTGCCATCAGTTCGGTATGCTGCACTTGCTCTTGCTTTGATGCAGCGTAAACATTCTGGTTACTTTTCCAGCGATGCAGTGGAGTATGCACAGGCCTCGAACGACACACTTGCGGATGGTCCATCCTTGTTTTATTATAATCGAGCTATCCAGACTCTTGTGATGTTGAACCAGCAGGGTGGTGACAACATCCAAGCGACAGGAATTGCTCTTTTGGTTTGCTATCTCTTCAATTGCTACGATAACCTCACCGGAAACTACAAACAAGCACTACAGCACTTACGCGGAGGCGTGGAGATGTCACGCGCTATGGACAAGGCTGTACTCGCCAGCTGCCACAAACATGACAGTCACGAGGTCTCTGGGATCCAAGGGCTCATCATTCAGGCCACGAGACAGATCCGTCGATTGGACATGCAAGCCGTCCTGTTTCTGGTTGACTGGACTCCTGCAGATATTCAAGAGGCCGAGTGCGGCCTAGTCCAACCTATAGGTGAAGCCTTTTGCTCCCTAGATCAATCCGCCGACCACCTACACCTCCTAATTGCTCGAATAATGGGGCTGTACAACGCAGTACAGCAAATTCTTTCGACGGGTACACTACCAATACTGGATTTGGCAACCAAGTATACCATTCTGGGACAATTGGAAACGTGGTCAAGGTGCTTCGAGAATATGCTCAGCCTGCAGCAGGAAGTCCTTCTACAGGCAAGGTCTGGTACTGATCCGCTTGTCAGCCTGCTGCATCTACAATATACCATGGCATGGACTTTGATCAATAGCTATGGATCGGGCAGGGAAATGGAATTTGACCACTTCTTGCCGCAGTTTCAGCAATGCGTGGCCCTGGCACGCGAGATCGCAGTATCACATGAGCGATATCTGGGTTCACGCGAGCCGACTTTCACGCCTGAGATTGGAATCCTCCCCGTGCTATATATCATTGGGGTCAAGTGCCGTGACCCGTTCGTCCGCCGCGAAGCTTTGAGCATTCTCCGCCGGCAACCAATGAAAGAGGCTGTTTGGGATAGCATAACTGCTGCTCGGGTCGTCGAGCGAGTGATTGAAATCGAAGAGACTGGTTTCGGCGATGGAATCCAAATTCCTGTTTGGAAGAGGATCGAGACTATGTCCTGGATACAATCCAACAGTGAGAGATCTGTGATGAGGATGGATATCGAGTATACCTTCTGCGCGCGGGGGGGAACGCATACCGAGACTCTTGTTGTTTGAATAGCTACCCTTTGGCCTAGACGAGTGGTTCTTGTATCTCTTATTCTTATGTATAATCAAAACTCTGTTGCTTTCGAAGCAACTGCAACAATGGTTCAAGTTCGACGCTCGGCAAAAGATGGTTTACGCCTCCGATAATAATAACACTGTGTCTGCATTTACTCAACAAGCTCAGCAGCTCTATAGCTGCTGACACTAACTCCAGTGCTCCTTTGAGGACTCTGACTGGGTTCACGTGATCATTGAGATGTTGTATCCTATGTATAGATAGTGGATTGGATATGAAGGCCATATTGCGAACTTGAAGAGTTTGTTATTCTAGTCATGGTGCGTAGTCGTGCTTCCTGAACATCAGCCTTTGGATTTGATCACGGAAGTTACCAAAACTTGATATCAAGTGCAATCATCAACTTTTGTTCACCCTTACTGTCAGAGTTTCCATAAACCCAACAGAGCCTAATGCCTTCTGAATAGTGACCTCTATCTAGGTAGTGAAACTTTGATTCGATGATTCAACTGCCCGGTCCATGAAATAAGTGGTCCATGGACACATAACCCTGACGTGGCACTGAGCCAAAAGTACATACCATGTTTTGGTTGATAATATGATATGTAAAATTTACTATGGCTAAGTTAGTAGTAAATTTTACAGTTTCCATTCTGTGATCATGAAGAACAAAGCCAGCGTTTTATCATTCAAGGCACGGCATCGCTTTGCTTCCAAAGAAAGTGTTTATTATCCGAGGCACACAGCAATGACTATCTGAGACTTGATTCGTAATTGATCAGCAGCCCTTTTGACCGGAGACGAAGAGAGAAAGGGCCAATATGATCCGATCTTTTGCGGAGCATTCTAGATGCATTAGCCTTGCATATACACTTGGCCATTTCAGGCAGCTCTGTGATGTTCCCTGCACCAACATGACTGCTTATCGTCACGATAGCGGCTTGTGCCCCTCGTTGAAGCAACGGTATCGCAGTCTATGATGCCATTGTGTGAATAACAGGCAATACATAGGCGAGCGGTCGGCCTCAACGCTCACGTTACATGGTGGTACTATGCGGTGTGCCTGGCCCTCCGGGCTGTCCGGCCCGGCCGACCTCCCTTTCTTCAGGACTCACCACGGCGTAACCTTTTACTGATCATATCATTTGTATAGAGAATTGCACGCTCTCATCCCTGCTACAGTTGACTGTCAGATACCTTCTTTGGTCTTTTTGCACGAGTGCTTGGCTGTGAATACATGTGTATGCATTCTCAGATTCAAGTTCACTCAACTAGGAATATTTTCCTCCACTTAGAACCGTGAACACATATATCCATTGGTAGTTAATGCAACGCTGCAATCTCAGTATTCCTACGGCCTGATGAGTCTAACAATGCGAGCATCTTCAGCTATCGGGCCCTAGTTTAGTGGGGGGATTTATACCCACATCTATCTCGTGTTCCTACATGCACACTATGTACTATGTACGCCTAGGGAGTGCTGGGTCGGCCTGCTTCACATCCTTGTGGGCGTGATGGAGCAGCTTGCATTCGCGTGTGCCTTGTCGCTCTGCAGGACAAAACTATAATACTGGGCCTTCGTCCCTCATGACAGGAACATGAAGTGTCGCTTTTTAGGACCCAGCGTGCCTTGCTCTATTTCGGCGCACTCGAAACTGACAAGTGTCGTTCACAATATCCTTTGCGGCCTCCAACACGCAGACTAAATCCAAGATGCTTCCGCAATGGGCAGTGGTCATCTTGGCCACCGTCGCCATGGCGACCCCGCTGGCCATGCCTTCTGCTGTCGAGTCGAGAAAGCGGAATGTCCCTGAAACCCACGTCTTGCATGAGCGTCACCAGCCCTCTCTGCAGTCTAAATGGGTGAAGCGAGCCAAGATCGACAAGGACATGGTGCTGCCTGTCCGTATCGGGTTGAGACAGAACAACCTTGAAGAAGGGCACTCACGGTTGATGGATATGTGCGTTGTAAACTCTCGTCCGCCACACTTGGCTACTCATGAATCGCAGAATCATGTGAGGGTATCCAAGGGAGCCGTGGCTGACAATGGAATAGCTCCAACCCTCGCTCCTCAAAGTATGGACACCATATGACGGCTGAGGAAGTCATCGATTTCTTTGCCCCCTCGGAAGACAGCGTCAATTCAGTGCTGAACTGGCTCACGGAATCCGGCATTGATGCGGAGCGCATCGGATTGTCAGTCAACAAGCAGGTAAGCAGAACCGAGAGAATTCACCGTCCTTGCGGGCCGCAAAGCTTACTCGGGTCTGTAGTGGGTTCAATTCGACGCATCGGCGGCTGAAGTGGAAGATCTGCTCTACACAGACTTTTACCTTTGGGAACATATGAGCACTCATTCCCGTGATATCTCGTGCGAGAGTTACAACCTTCCTGCCCATGTGCAGGAGCATGGTTCGTTATCCTCATACACTCCACTCCTATTCAGAAAAAGATCTGACTTGATGCAAATCTTGTAACAGTGGATTACATCACTCCCGGTGTCCGACTTAGGCCAAGCATGAAGCGCAGCGAGCCAGCCGTGCTCGAGAGAATTCCAAAGTCTCACCTGAGCAAGATTAACCGTGTCTCTCCCGATATTACTGAGCTTCCGGCTGCCCCAGAGATGACCTCTACCTCTTGCAACACTTATGTCAATCTATTTTGCACAAGAGGTATGTAACCGCAGCGATCTCAAGTTGAAAATTGCTGAAACATGATAGCATGAGCATTATACGTAACGTTTACTAACATGTGTACTCCTCGCAGCGCAATACGAGATACCCAATGGCACAACATCGTATCCAGGAAACGAATTGGGCATCTTTGAGTCGATCGATGATCACTACTCAAGATCCGACTTGGATGTGTTTTTCAGCACACTGTATCCGTGAGCGCCCCCCTCCCCCCCTACAGAGAGGATATGCTTAAACTGCCGCTCCTTTGTGCTCATGCTGACATCGTTTTCGTAGATGGATCCCAAATGGCACCTACCCCGAAGAACGTCTGGTGGATGGCGCCATTGGTGCTGTCGAGGATGCGCCAGCCTTGAATCTCTCTGTTGGCCTAGAATCATCTCTTGACTTTGACAGCGCCTGGCCAATTATTTGGCCTCAAAAGACGGTCTTGTACCAAGTTGACGATGAGCATTACGAAGTCGAGGGTACATATGGCTTCTGGAACAGTAAGAACCCCTTGATTGGTCATACTGCCCTCTTGTCATTTTTGCAGTTTCGTTTACCGATGGTTAACCACTCGTACTTCTTTTCTCACAGCCTTCCTGGACGCCATTGACGGCAGCTACTGCACCTACAGCGCATACGGCGAGACTGGCGACTGTACCGACCCAGAATGTGCCGACGCAGTCTACCCTGATCCCGCTCCTGGAGGCTACAAGGGCCAGTTGCAGTGTGGTGTGTATGAGCCTACCAACGTTATCTCAATCTCCTATGGAGGAGACGAGGCGGCCTGGCCCGACTACTACATGAAGCGGCAGTGCAACGAGTGGATGAAGCTGGTGCTGCAGGGCACCACAGTCGTCATGTCCGCTGGCGATTCCGGCGTGGGCAATGACGGGGCCTGCGAGGGCGACGACGGCACCATCTTCCTCCCAGACTTTGCCAGCACATGCCCCTACGTTCTCAGCGTCGGCTCGACCGAGTGGGACTTGTATCCAAACCAAACAGTTGCCGAGCCATGGCAGAAGCTGAATGAGGTGGCAACTCGCCGCTTTGCTTCCGGCTCTGGATTCAGCAACGTCTTCCCCGTCCCCGACTACCAAAAGTCCCAGGTCGAGGCTTATTTTTCCAAGGTCAACCTGACTTTCACGGGTTACACCACCCAAGTTGTTGATGGTAACTTTGACAACGTCACCAGCGGATCGTACCACATCGGTGGACGTGGCTATCCTGACGTCGCCGCCGTGGGCGACCGCCAAGTCGTCTATGGTGGTGGTGACTGGTGGCTGGTCGGTGGTACTTCGCTGTCAGCCCCGGTCTGGGGCGCTGTGCTCACTCTGATCAACGAAGACCGTTTGGCTGCCAACAAGAGCACCCTTGGTTTCATCCACCCCATTTTGGTATGTATCTATGCTTGCGCTTGTTCAAACTCGTCTGGTTATGTCTTGCTGACATGGTTCGAAATCGACAGTATGAACACCCTGAGGTCTTCACCGACGTCACCGAGGGTAACAGCACGGGCTGTTTGACGGAGGGTTTCTTGGCCACGGAGGGATGGGACCCTGTCAGCGGCCTTGGGTAAGTTTGCCAGCCTTCTCTGTTTCGTTCGAAAACCACTAACACTGATAGATCTCCAATCTTTCCCAAGCTGAGGGATCTGCTGCTGAGTTTCTAGTGTGGAACTTGGTTGTGCTTGGTCTCATGTTTCAGGGCCAATAACAATCTCAGTGATAAATATTATGAGTCAAAGCTATATATGTCTAGCAAATTGGAAATATCAAAGTAACGTACATAATGACTTATTTGAAAATTCAAATAACCTTTCGCCAACAACTTTGTGTTTCTTTTCCTTTTTTCAAGCCGTCAAGCCAAGAGAAGGAAAGAAGTTCCAATCACTCGTTGTAAACCTACACCATAAGATTGGCGATTCAACGTCTCCTTAGCCAGGCACGTTTCCATTGGCAAGCTCTTTGACACTGCGTGTCGTAGTCCTCAACTCGTAACCCATCGTACCAGTCTTCCTCGTCTCAGCGTGTTGTGGCTCGTTGGCTTCGACGCACCTCGACTAGAAAACATTTCTATCACCCAGGCCCTACTAAGACAAGACGAAGCATTGGTCTTTTACGGTGAAGCAAAAAGACCACAGTAATAAATCATGAATTCAGATTCGCCCTATAAACGCCTATATCCCTAGAACAAATAAAACGAGAAAACGAGATTTTGAAACATGGTGCTTTATGCCAAGGCAGCCTTGACAGCAGCCGAAAAGCCCTTGTTACCAGCAGCGTATCCAGCATCCCAAATCGCCACGCCACCGAACTGGGACAGATCCATAGACTTGATTCCAGCAAGAGTGACCTTGATCTCGTCGGCAGTCTGGATAGCAGGAGCCGAAAGAGGAACTTGAGCAGCGCCCGTGCCACCAGGCATTGCCACGACCAGCTTAGGACTCGGGCTTATGCCTTCGAGGAGAGTATTCCACGCCTTGATGCTAGAGTTGAATCCAGAAGCGCCGAGCTCATAAGTCTCATCATTGTAGAACTGCACGTTGAGCCAGTCGTAGTACTTCATGGTGGAACTGGGGATGGACGTGCTGTCGCCTGAATCGACGTGACGCGCCTCTGGGGCAGCGCTCAGGTAGTACGTGCGAGATGAGTGGCCCTTGATGCTCGCCGAAAGGGTGGACAGGAAAGTGTCATAATTATCACCATTACCGGATTCATTGTCGACGTCCAATCCGTCGAGAATGACTTCACCAAATGGACGAAGGCTCGCTGAGCTGGTGCCGCCAAGAAAGAGGTTCCTGCAGGACACAAGTATTAGCTATGCGTGAGTCGAATCGTCACCACAAAACAAAGAGAAGAACAGAGGAGCTTAAATGTCATGAAAGAGAACATATTCTCGAAAGTATAAGACATACCACACGTATCCAGCAGCCGTCTTTGCATCGCTAGCACTCGCGAATGTGGAATTGGAGACGGTGTTAGTTCCGCCAAAAGAAATCATGACCTTGATGCCTTTCGCCTGACACGCTGTGATCTGGCTAGCCACGCTCGATCCTCCCGAAGCGGCGACTGTGCCATCAAAGAGCTCCCAGCCAGACTGCTTGGCTTGCGCCGTGCTGGCTGATCCGGTATCTTTGCCCAAGTTCAACTTGGGTGGAATCAAGCTGGTGATGAAAGAGAGAATGACAACGTTGTAATCACCGCTTGAGCAGACATCTGACAAATCTTGGGTGCTCTGGCCCCAGTACACAGCAACCTGCTTGCCAGTCATGAAACTACCGCGTTTGGAGAGTCCTGTCTGCTCGGAGAGCATCTGGAATGAACGTGGTGCAGCGTTGACGACGCCAGCCGCTAAGGCGCCCACAAGAGCCAACATGTGTGTCCTCATCTTGAACAAATGAATATTTTCCAAAAAAGAGACGAATAAAAGAATTGAAAATTTCGAAGATTTGGAAAACACAAAGGAGTGAAACGCCGTAACTCGCCAGGAGTATTCAACCACCAAAAAGAAAGAAGGAAGAAGAAGAAAAAGAAGAAAAAAGGCCGATGATGGAGAGGCTGTTGGATGGTCTGGTTTGTTGTCTCTCGACATTCTGGAGATTTTGTTTTCCCTTTATACATCTCTATATGCAGAAGTCAAATTCTACTACTCCCAGACGACATGGCAACATACACGGTAACTCGTCATGGCCTCGTGTTTTCTGTCCATCATGACACAGAACTGTAACCCTAACTAGCTTCAAGCACAGAAAGACCAAGAGGCCGTTGTGGCTACTTGGTCTGAGGCCCATGAAGAAGAAGCAGCACCATGCGATAGAAAATGGGCCCCAGCAGCCCTGTGAAGTATAGGACCGTCATACGTTGTGATGGATGACGGGCAAGACTGCTCATCGTCGGAGTCTGTTCTTGGGTCTGAAAACGGGCCCATGGGGTTTGTTGGTCGAAGAGGTTAACACTATCTGCCACATGGAGATTGTCGTCTGACCGCCCCATATGCACGACATACGGCAGGGGCCGCAGCTCATCATGATTATGGAGACGTTGATGATGCTGATGATGACGGTCGTCAGATCCATATCAACCTTACCAATCATCCGTCCAGTGGTACGGGTCGGTATGCGTGGCTGTGTAAGAAACCACCTCGCGCTACGTATGGATTTGAGTGGTTTCAAATATGTGTAATTGGATGTCAGTCTTACCTACTTTGTTCTTACTTACTACCCAGATCGGGTTGAGCCATAAAAATATTTCTCAAACGTTACAAAGCACAAACAGAGTGATGTCCAAGCTTATTTCTAGTACTTCTCAGCTTATGGCCTTACAAGTAGAGTATAAGTACTTAGATGCTGTACCATTCGACGAGCCCCGAGAGCAAAGCAGTTATGTAAGCCGGCTATTACTGGCCACAAAAGGATCTCAATTTTAATTGTGCTGTTGGGTCAGCATTATGTTCGTCTCGACGTGCCAAGCCTGACATGTTTCATGGGGAAGAATCGTTGCTGATGCGTTGATGCAAGTGAGCATCAACAGTGGACTCCTTCAGTCTGCCAAGAGGACTTGTCAGCAATCTCTGCTATACCTGGACCCGACAAAGTCATGTGTGATTTTATATGAGCTGTTGTGTAGCGCGTCGCTTTGGCCTTGATCACCCCATGCAAACGTGAACTACGGCAGTGTTGTAATAGCAGTTGAGGAGTGTTTTCAGCGCGAGTCTCGTTGATCGCTATGCCAATCAAGTCTCACTACTGCAAGATCAAAAAGCAACAGCACATCGCAAGACAAGACATATAGAAGGGCGTGGGTAAGCACGAACCGAGCTCTACATTAGGCGGCCGTAACGTGACACGGCCCATTTGATGGCGGTTATTGAGGCCACAACCAAAGGCCACACCAATGGCAGTGCTAGCTTCATCTCTTGGTATAGATGGTTTGTGTCCTTTTGGGACGGGTCTCGATACTCGGACTGGTCAGGACTCATGCTCGCTTCACGTCTAAAATTGGGCAGTCGCTGCTGGCATTTATGGAAACGTACTTGGGCTGAAGCTTCGATAATAAAAGGGCAAATTGATACTTGAGGCACACTTTAACAACACTTATGGCCAGTTATGGTCCTGTAAGCACCATAAAACTGATACAGTCACTCCGATGGCATCCTGACCCTTGCCAAGTCGATTGCACAAACAAACACATGCTATAGGCATGCTTTGCAAGCAAGCACCCTTCTTGGCGAAGCAAAACCCCATTTAGCCACTGTGTCGAGCGACCGGCGACCAGTACCCAAAGCAAACAGTAAAACAGAAAAGCTAGGGTATGAATTTTTCCGACTTCCATTAAGCGCAGCCCTGTCCAGGGCTCTAGGGAAGCTGCGGCTCGACTCTGGCACCCTGCGCATCGGCAATGCACTTGGTATCTGTCTCCTCGCAGCATGTGATGCGCTTGTCCTTGCGCGGCTTAAAATTCTCGCCATGTGCGCCCTTCCTATATGCCTCCTGGATATAGGTACTGGGAGTGTAAAAGTTGAACAACGGGACAAGCCAGAAATGGGCATACATTCCGTGCTCGCCGGTGGTCTCGTTGTTGAATGCCGTGCACTCCCACCTGTTCTCGGCGCAAGACCAACCTTCGACGCAGGCTTTTGGTTTGAGAGAAGGGGGATTAGTAAGTGAGAAAGAGGGTGGATGGGGGGAGAGGTCCTTGGAGAGAACTTACTTCCACGGAGGTTGTCGAGCAAGCCGCGGCCACAGCCACCCTGGACACCATTTTGGTCGTAAGGTGACCAGTTTCTATCGTAGATGGTATAGTGAACGGTATGAAGAATATAGGGACCTTGCTTCTCGTGTCGCCATGTACATGAGCGGTCGCGGTCGTCGCGGATTGCTAGAGGAGGGTGGTGGTAGTTGCCCTCTTCCCAAGGCTGACTGTAGGGCTTCAGACTCTGCCCAAAGGTGATGCCCATGAGGGGCAGCACCCAAGCGATGAAGGCACCTGCAAACATGGTATCTTGCTTGGGATGCAGGAGAATAACACGAAATTTCAAAGATTTGTGGTGTAACCGGGTGGACGAGATGGAGAATGGTGTGCTTCCGAAAAACTCGTTCTGTATTGCCCAGGGGCGGGCGATATGTCCACCTTTAAGTACTGCACCACCTTGCCGCACTTCCAAAAGCTCTGCATACGAACACTAGCACTGAACGGAAGCGTCGAGGCGTGCTGAGAGTTCTGATTTGCCTCCCGCTATTCGTAGTCATTTCGAACTCCTTCAACCCAGTCCAGCAAATGCACAAAGGCATCTGGCTTGCGAGCCTGCTTGCGATTTTAGGGCGCGGGCAGACGGGCATACTAGCAAGTAATTCTTCCGAAGGTGTCTTTTAAGTATCCGAGTATAAGTAGATGAAAACACGTTGCGGGTTCGTATGTGTTCAGACGACGGTTGTAGTTAGTACAGCCGCGCCGTCAACCTGTCTGGTTCATAAAATCACGCGGGTTGGTCAACAACATCATTCTTACCATATCCGAGGATCTTAGATCTGAAGAGGTAGACTTGGGTATCTTTGGCTCTGTTTGTATAGATAGTCTGAGTAGCGTGGCTTGCCTATTGCGGTGCGCTACTCAGGGCCGGAGGAGCATATGCCCCTCGAAGCCCTTCAAGCACACGCTGCGTTTGTGACATCTCAGCCATAGTTAGTGACTCATCCTGTTTGTCGGGATACTGATCCAAGAAAGAAAATCACAGCCACTCTGTCCTTAAAGAAACGTCTGCCGAAGTTCGCCCAGCTCGTCTGGACGAGATGCCTAGCTGCAGCAGCAAACATCTCGTTTTAGCCTTGCAACATGAGTTCTTCCAAGCGCTCTTGGTCTCGCACTTCTCTCAAAGCCGCCGGTGTCTGGTTTGACCTCCGCAAGTACACGCTAATTCCATGTATAGACAACAGCCACGATGCGGCCGAAGCGGACGCGGTGCATGTGGACGTGATGGCGCTGCTGCGCTGATGTCACAGCCCAAGATAATGAAGCTCCCATCCACTTGGATCTGCCTCGATTCTTTGACTACCTGCGACGCAGCCGTATTCCGACTCGGGCTGATGACCAGTGGCGGAATGCACACTGCGCAAGTATGTCAACTTTGGCCGGTGGCGCATATAGGAGCACAAGGCGGGAAACCCCACCAGAACCAGATCCGCAGACGATTTTCAACATCACACCTATCGGCGCACGGTTCTGAGATACGCAACCATCGGGGTGACGAAGGAGTGCTGACAGAAGTCTGCAAATTGCATGGCCTCAAAGCTCGCGCGTATGATCGCGTATAACTCTGGAATCATTGTCGACGAGTCTCCTGACATGCGCGATGTCGTCGATCGCCTTTATGCAACCTGGCATTGGCTGTAGATGAGGCTACCACCCTGGGACATTGCCAACCCATTTTGCATCAACCATATGCCATGGGTTGAAGCTTGGATGGCGTGACAGATAGGGTCCGTTAACAGACTGATAGAGATATCTGAGCAGCTGTAGCGTCGGTGCTCTCACTGCGGTACTCCTTGAGATCCGAGACTCAAAACCCTCGCTCTGTCTTGAAAAGAACGTCTTCCACTGGCGCACTGTTGAGCCTGAACATGACAAGCGGACCACGCAACTGGCATGGCCGCCGCGAAACTGCGGTCAGTAAACCAAGGATGGTACTGGGCGCGAATGTGCTTCAAGTGGTGAATCAACGAGCATCGCACAAGGTTGAGTCGATCCAACCAAGTGAAGAAGGAAAAAGTGGTTATGGCAATCTTTCGAGATCATTACTCAGTTGCGCGGCGATTGAGATATAACGTTGCAAAAGAGATCAAGGCGTGGTAAGACGAACACATGTGCTGTAATTCTGATACCTGAGCAGACACAGTCACTGGTGTCGCCCAGGATTATTAGGAATGCAGCGCGAAGAAAGCCAAAATGAAATAAACAGGGTTTATTGCTGCAATACTTGCAAGATGTCATGTACTCAGAGGAACCTCGATAAGGCCCACGCACCAAAACCCACGCCAACCACACGCCAAAAGATGCCCCCCCAGCTCCAATGGGATGAAACCAGGTCATGATAGGAGACCTCCGGCGGACCAGAGCTATGCTTTGAGCTACTGCTGCTCTTGCTGTCTTTACTAGACGACTTCTCTCCCTTGGTGTGTGTGCTGCTGTCGGTTGTGGTGGTGCTGTGGCCCCCACGTCCTCTGACATCCGTTACGACAGATTCAGTGGGAGTAACGGTTCCGGTCTCGAGGTCAAAAATACCAGAAGCGTCCAGGATCTTGCCATCTGCGTCTAATGCAACAGCCCGGAGATATCGGACAGGTGAGGGTTCAACCCACAAAGACGTCTCAAACCCACCTCGCGGAGCTCTGGCGAGGACCTTGTTGGCTCCATCAATGTCTATAGCCTTTTTGCTTCCCAAAATAACCCACTCCTTGACATTGGTGGCGCCATTCCAGCTTGCCCATACCCGAACACCGCCCGATTTGGTCTTCTCGGCTGCAACATCGGGCGCCCACGATGGGCGGCCCTTCCAGTTTACCCTGTATGCGCGGTAGCTCTCCAGACCTTGCCAGTCCGTCTTTGGGGAGCGCCACGGTGAAAATTGAATGTCAAAAACGCAGTCGCCGTCATGAAGGTGCTCGGTGATGGCGGGGTTGCGGCCCCAGCCAATGAAAACATTGCCGTTGTCGAGGACTTGTACACTGCCCTGGGAGATGCTCCAAAGTCCGACGGGATGGAGGTACTCATTCAGAAGCTGTGCCTTTTTGTTGTCCATATCGAGCGAAAAATGCAAACCCCGGGAGCAGTTCTCTGAGCAACCCCAACCGTTGACATCATTCACGTGGTTGTCAAACACCGTAAACTCCTTTTCATCCCTGCCCGGGTAGAAGCGGGCGTGGTGCTGCCAGGCCATCGTCAGAAGAGAGTTACCAAAGGACTTCCCCTCAGGATACCCCAACTCCTCAAATTCGTTGCCTTTGCCACCCAAAGTCCACTTCACGTCGCCAGTCTGTCCATCAATCATGTAGATTGAATGCATATGCCCACCAGAGACCAGATAATTGCCTGACCGAGACTTTTGCACGCTGGTGATATGGAAAAAGTCCCATCCGTATTCGCCTGCCTCGACTGGCTGATATGACAATTCGAGAGGAATGTGAGCAGACGCCCGCCATTCAAAAAGGACCTCAAACGTGTCCAAATCGATCTCTTGGAAGATGCTATCGAGCAACTTGGTGCCCTTGCTGCTGTCGCCATTTGCGTATACGCTCATATCCCGATGTATGGTTTCATAAGCAGTGATGATGGCAGTCGTTTCTCCGGTCATTGTAAAGTCGTGAAAGTCGGCTCCAACTCGCAGCCCTTCAGCCTCTACGAGGCCAACCTCACTATAGGTCTCGTCGAATCCGAAAACATAGCCGTTTCCAAAGCCCAGTCCGTGCTCAATCGGCCCGCTGAAGAAAGTCAGGATAGGCTCATTCTCATACAGCTGAACATTGACGTCTGCTATGCCAGAAAAGCTTCGATTAATGTACACGGCGCTAAGGTCATGGGAATCCAAAATCAGAGGTGACGCATCCGGCTCGTCCTCGGAAGCTGCAGGGTTATTGTGCTGGATGACTATATGTGAGCCTGACGTAGCCATGGACGATTGATTCCAGATATTAACTTGTAGCACTGGGCTGAATGCGTCGATTGAGTTGTAGATATTGGAGGGATAAGCACCCCATTTGCCGTCGTTGTAATCATGTCCATTGTAAGATAGCTCGTCTAGACCAGTGACTAGAGTGCTCAGGGTTGCGAGCAGGACTGTTGTAGAGGACAACATTGTGGGTGGCATTTTTATCCACTGGATGTGTTGGAATGCAAGAACAGAGGAGAAGAAGCCCAAGACGAGCAGCACGTCGCACAGTGAGTTCTCCTATGCTGTGCCTCGCCTCCTGTGCAGGGGTACGCGCCGCCGGTTCTAATGGATTTATCGACTGCCGAACCCTATGTTTGTGCGTCCCAACTGCTGTGTCGCTTTGGCGATGTTTCTTGGACGATCATGAATAATCCTTCTGCCGAGCGGGCCGTTGATCTCTACCTCTGAGAATCTCCAAGAGAACGACTTGTCTCGTGGTTACTCCCTTTATCTCTCCGACTCAGGTCGAAGGAGAGGGGGGATTTCCTCTGTGGTGGAGCTGGATCGCAGGGTCCCCAGGTTGGCAGTGAGCTGCAGGCTCCACAATCCATTTTACTTACTTTGTGCAGAGGCGAAATGACAGTGTCACACACATGGTAAGTCGGTGTAAACCCTCAGTAGGTCTTCAGGAAACTAGACACCTTCCAATCATACCGAGTTTCCCCGGTTTCGAGAACAATCAGAAGTCAAAGAAGCACTGCAAGTTCAGAGCACACAAAATCGAATGCGGACACAGTCTGTCGGCTTCCACACTGGTTCGTTCAGGCATCGCTAGTCTTCTGGTTTCAGATTCGGGGCCAGTAGTTGTGTGGCGCTTTTAGGTGAGAGTAACCCTGGACACGGATATGCTACGCAGGCAGCATTGTAGTCGAATTATAGACATAGTCCTTGTATGCTTGAAACTCTTATTAGCTGGCAGAGCTAGGCAGGAAATAGCACAATGGGCCCATCTGGCTGATTGAGCGGACCTTTGCAGGCTCTCTGCGCCGATCACACTGTCAACATCACAAAGGAGCATGCAAATAGCCATTGAAACATACCGCATAAACACAGGTGCAATACTGTCCTCGTCAGCAGATTTTATCGAGACAGTGCGTCCAGCGCTGGCAGCGGCAACATGGGGTAGCATACAGAGCAGCGAACAGCAGTGTCTCTCCAAGGACTAGATTTGCAGACCCTGCCTCAGAGATTGCCACAAGTTCACATGTCTCATGAAAAGGTTTTCTTTCCCATCAGAGCACCCTAGTCGCGATCGGCTTCCAGTCAGGAATAGGTTTGTCGGTAGGCACGAGCCAGACGGTGCCTCCAACCCACCCGCTGATCCCGTGGTGGTCCTGGGCTGGCTGCAAAGCAATTCCAGCGTTTCGGACGGCCTGCTCGACTTCGCCCAGCTTTGCCTCGTCAATGGGCATATTACCACTGCAGCCAGTCAGCATACAAATAGGCGACGGGAGATCGGGCAAAGTATTGGATCGCACTCACTACATCAAGCTGACATGCGGCCCGAATGCCTTCTTCCATTCGGCCAGCCATTGGAGTGTCGTGGTTTGCACTGTCTCCTCGCCAATGACGCCTCGAGCCCGGGAAATGGCAGCCACATCTTTGACGCCGTCCCAGTCGCACTTAATGTAGCATCGCCGAAAGAAGACCTCCTCGGTCTTGACACAATCGAATGTCACGTGCACATCGGAGCCAACGGGAAAGGGGATGCTGTCGAGCCAGCCCTGCGGATTACTTCCATACTTGGCAGGGTCGATATTGGATGTGAGGGTCAAGTGAGGGCTGAATGGCACTGGAGGTGATTCAGCGTCGGCAAAATACGAGGGCAGGGTGGACTCGACGAGCTGGCTCAAGATAGCATGGAGAGGATGTGAAGGAGGAGGCACAAGCCAGAGAGAAGAGCCAGGCATTTTGAAGATACTAATCAAGCTGTAGTACATACTTGGTAGAAGGGGCTCAAGGGAGCTCCTAGAGCTGTGGTGCACATCAAGAGGGAAAGCACGCAAGAGTGGTAAAGGAGGGAGGAAGGACAGGGTTAGGGTCGAATAGGCCCTCCAACATCGAGTGTCAACGCTCAAGCCGGACTGTAAAGCAGTTAGCAATGGATATGCTATCCGGCCAGCTTGAGGCCTGCCAACTTGGTTTAAATCTCGTTCCCTCACTTTGACCAGAATCGCATTTGCAGCCGCCAAAACCACTGGAGAGGGAAAGTCTCTAACAACGCTGCCACTCATCTTGCGCTCTCCCAAGTAAACTTTCAGGGCTGGTATTGAGCGAGATTTTGCACGCGACGAGTTCGCAGAATGACGGCATTCCGGCTAGATATTACTGTTACGGCTCATGTCAGGAGGATTTGGTCCGGCAGATTTGGGGTACCAGCAAACTGGGTGCATTTGACCAAAAATTCGTGGTGGTGGTCTGGTGGTGAACCACTCTGCCACTCACGGCGAAGAAACGCAGTGTATGACGGAACGGTTGGGCTGCAGCAAACGCCAGCCAGCCCGCCAGCCCGCCAGCCCAGCACCGGGATAAAACCTCCAGCGGGGCTTATCGATAGCACCAAGTTAAAGTAGTTGGCTTCTGACGCACCTGATTTGTGCCCTGTTTTGCGATTTTCCTGGGTACTGGGGAGGGAAAGAGCGACGCCAAGCCAGGAGCACTCCACGACCCAAAGCAGAGCAGCCCAAGAGGGATTTAGAAGGCTACATAGTTCGAAGGCAAAAATAGACGAAGATTCAAGGGGATATATTTGTTTATGTTTGCAGGCCAAGTGCCCAAACAAGTCAAGCAATCGCCTCTTGCGAGCAACAGGCTTCTATGTACTTACTATGTAACAGGCAGGAACGGGCCTGTCTCCAGGTACCAGCTACTATGTAGCCAGGCTAGCCAGCACCCCTGTCGGCATTCCACAAAAATTACGTCGTTTGCAGGTCAACAAAGCGAAAGAGGAAGACGCTGCAGGAACCGTGAGGAAATTCATCCAACTTCTCCCGCCTTCTTCCACTCGGCCGCGACGTTTTCTTGCCGGCAGCTGCTTCATCGACGGACTCATCCTTTACAGATCTTACAAAAATACCATCTTCGTGCGGTAAATTTCTCTTCTTCCTGTAGCTTCCATTCCTCCTCGCACTTCCCCGCCAGCGCCGGTCTGCCCAGTGACATCCCGCGTTTCCACCGATCATCGTCCTGGGATACCCCGCCATCAGCCCCAAGCGCAAGCCAGCCGCGTCGCCAGCTCAGCTCTCGACCCGGCTCCGTCGCCCGACGTCCATACACCCACCCTACCTATTCATCCTCCTATCAACACCTGACGAGTTGTCTGCCTGACGACGTGGACGCGACGAGCTCCGCCGACGCTGCAAGATAGCAGCTGCTGTGTTTCGACGCCTCATCTGCATCTTCCTCGCATTGCCACGCCCCTTCCCTGTGCGCACCCGCAGCCCCAGCCGCCAGCGTCAGCGTCCCATCACATCCCTTGACGGCATCCGCCTCGACGACGACATGACCTCCGACGAACCCAACCCCACGGAAGGCAGCCGCCTGCTCATCATCTCGAACCGGTTGCCCTTGACCATCAAGCGCAGCGAGGATGGCCACTACGACTTTTCCATGTCCTCGGGCGGTCTGGTCACTGGTCTGAGTGGCCTGTCCAAGACAATGACCTACGAGTGGTACGGATGGCCTGGTCTGCAGGTCCCCGAAGCTGAGATCGACCTTATGAAGGACAAGCTCAAGAAGGAATGCGACGCCCATCCTGTCTTTGTCGATGATGACCTCGCCGACAAGCACTACAACGGCTTCTCCAGTATGCAACCAGAGGTTCCAACTCCTTGTCATAAAATAATCTCGTCATGATTTTGTTCTAACTCGCATCTCTTTGACCAGACGAGATCCTTTGGCCGCTGTTCCACTACCACCCCGGTGAGATTACCTTTGACGAATCCGCCTGGGCTGCCTACCACGAGGTCAACCAGCTCTTTGCCAAGACCGTTGCCGCCGACGTCCAAGATGGAGACATGATTTGGGTCCACGACTACCATCTCATGCTGCTTCCCCAGATGCTGCGCGAATTGATCGGTGACTCGAAGAAGAATGTCAAGATTGGTTTCTTCTTGCACACACCATTCCCCTCCTCCGAGGTGTACAGAATTCTGCCCGTCCGTGAAGCCCTGCTGTACGGTGTCTTGCACTGCGACTTGATCGGATTCCACACGTACGACTATGCCCGCCACTTCCTTTCTTCCTGCAGCCGAATTCTTTCCACTACAACCACACCGAATGGCGTCGAGTTCAATGGCAAATTTGTAACCGTCGGTGCGTTCCCGATTGGTATCGATCCAGAGAAGTTCGTTGAGGGTCTCAAGAAGCCCAAGGTCCAAGAACGAATCGCCGCTTTGTCTCGTAAATTCGAGGGCGTCAAGTTGATTGTCGGTGTTGACCGGCTCGACTACATCAAGGGTGTGCCACAGAAGCTACACGCCCTCGAGGTGTTCCTCACTGAGCATCCCGAGTGGATTGGCAAGATTGTGCTAGTGCAGGTGGCTGTGCCGTCAAGACAGGATGTCGAAGAATACCAGAATCTGCGCGCAGTGGTGAACGAGCTGGTGGGCCGAATCAACGGCCGCTTCGGCACCATCGAGTTCATGCCCATTCACTTCCTGCACCAGTCGGTCTCCTTTGACGAGCTCACGGCCCTCTACGCAGTCAGTGATGTTTGCTTCGTCACGTCAACCCGCGACGGCATGAACCTGGTATCGTATGAATACATTGCCACTCAGCGCGAGCGCCATGGCTCGCTCATTCTTTCTGAGTTCACTGGCGCCGCGCAGTCCCTTTCTGGCAGCTTGATTGTCAACCCATGGAATACAGAGGACATGGCAAACGCCATACATGAAGCGGTCACAATGAGTGCTGAGCAGCGCGAGGCGAATTACAAGAAGCTCGAAAAGTACGTGTTCAAGTACACGAGCGCCTGGTGGGGCAAGCAGTTTGTCACAGAGATGAAGAGGCTGGACGCCAATGCAGGCGCTGGTAACGGTATTGGCAATGGCCCGCCAAAGATCCCACTCAAGGACAAGGTGGGCAACGCCGTCAGGAATGTTGTCGATGCTGTGACTGGTCAAGAAATACCAAAGCAGGACGACAACTCTACTGCATAAGTGCTGTTTCTTGTAGAAACGCACAGAAACAACAAGAACAAAAAATAACGGTCGAGGCATCGACCGTTGTCAGACATGCCTTGTACCGAACACTGCTGGGGCTAGGCTGTTCGGTGGAGGCAAGCTGGCCAACAGCTCGTAAATGGCAGCAAATTGGGCTTTGAGCGTGGACGGAGTGGGTTGGTAGCATTGTATAGATTGGCATGTTTTACACGTTACGTATATGACCGCGATAACGGGCGTTAATGGATCAATAAATAGTAACAGGCTTTCACATACTTTTGTTCGAAATCATCTCAGCTGCGTTTGCAGTTTCGCAATGTGAAAGAAAAAGAAAAAGCTGCCCAATGTGGCGTAACCTGGCTGGCTGACCTTTGGTCAAGCTGCCCTGTACAAAGGCGCTGGCAGCTTGCTGGGAGGGGTCAGGCACCTCTAGCCCTATACCCCGCCAGCCGCTGCTGATGGGGCGCTGTATTATGTATATACCTACCTTGGTAGTAGTGTTGGCAGGTTTGCTGGGCTTGCTAGGGTTCAGAGTTGCACTAGAGTAAATGACGACAGGGAGTGTCAGAGACAAGGCTGCCAACCGTTTGCACCTCTCGCACCAGCCAGACTACTTGTATGGCTTCTTCCCTCGTGCAACTTTTCTTCCGACTCTGAGGTTTCTACTTATCCTCTCTATCGCCATCTCGCATCAACTGGCCAAAGCAGCCCATTCTTTGTCTCGTTCTCCCTCTCGCGCGCGCTCTTGCAGCATAGCCAGGATGTTTGTTCTCCGCAACGGTATGTGCTCTCTGCTTCAGGGTCCCTTAACTGTCTCGCCAATTGCTTATGGTGCACGCGCGTGAAACGCTCGAACGCCATGCACGACACAGCTGTTCCTTGATCAAGTGCGCTGAATCGCTCTGATATCCCTTTCCTCAAGTGCCATCATACTTACCACGCCTTTGTTCACAGTCAGCAAGCTCATCTTTGGCGCGAGCGGAGCCGAGTCACTTATCGAACTTCCCCAAGGCCAACTCTACCTCGTGCGCCCCCTCTCGCCCAAGGGCTACTCCGAGCTCATTTTCAAAGATGCGGCCGCCCGTATTCGCAAGACAGCCCAAGACTTCCAATACCAGATCGTGGTTCAGCGCGTCTACGAGGAGGGCGAGGCTGATCTTCTCGCGGACGAAGAGGGAGAAGACGCCGAAATTGACGCCCTGACGGCATCTGACCGCGATGAGAAGACATTCCTACTGGACGAAGCCCTACACTTTCGCGTCAAAAACAGAGAAGAGTCTTCTGAAAAAGTGCTGTGCTGGAAGGATTTGAGCGGCGATGCTGGTGATGTCTACGAATACGTGTGCGACCCTGCTGTCACGACGGCCCAGATCCAGCAGTTCGAGCTGGTTGCTAAACAGTGCCAATACGAGCGAAAATACCGGAAGCCCTTCACGACGGCGTCTGATGAGGATCTTGATCAGTTCGAGTTTGACGAGCAGCCGATTCCCCAAGCGAGCCCCATCCACAGTCCAGCCCTCGCCCGATCCATCGACTCGATCGACCAAATGCACCTCAATGCTGCCATCGCTCCTAAAGAAGAAGTCGCTTCAAAGGGCAAGAGTATCGGTCCTCCCAAGGCAAGCGCTGCGCCGGAACCCAGAGAGCTGCTTGTAGCCGAAAATGCAGAGCTACACTTTTTCGATTTCCCTTCTGGAGCCTTTGTGTTGCAGGACGACTCTGTCACCGCCATTGTGACCGAGGTTGGCAACTGGAAATACTGGCTCTCAGTCCAGGGCAAAGACCGACGCGACTGGCTAGGGATCCCTGTTATTGCCGACATCAACCCCGTGTTCAACTTTGAATACCTGTCATTCATCTTCAACCAATTCTCTGAAGACGGTTCAGCCTACTCTTGGCTTCTCCGCTTCAAGGATCAACAGACGCTGGAACGCTTCCAGGAAGGTTTGCTTCGATCTCTTTGGGAGCAGTTGAACGAGGTCAAGTGGAGCAAGGTCAAGGAGGTTGAGCGCGACTATGTTGCCGAAGCCTTCAATGACGTCACTATGGAGGACGCACCAGAGCTAGAGGAGGAGATCCCGGAGGAAGAAGACGAGAGCGAGGATGAGCAAAACACGGATGATGATGCCCCGCGAAGCGAGCACTATGACACCGACGAAGATGAGGACGACGTGGAGACACAACCTCGAGACAAGGAGGTCAATAGCGCGATTGCTGTGGGCTACAAGCACGACCGATCGTTCGTTATCCGTGGTTCCAAGATTGGTGTTTTCAAGCATACGCCCAACAACAAACTCGAATTCAGCACCAACATCTCCAAGGTTGAGTCGCCTCAGGGCAAGCTCTTCTCCCCCAAAAAAGTCATGCTGCATAACGAGGACAACAACATGATTCTGCAAAATGACACAGACCCCAACAAGCTGTACCGCATGGACCTGGAGTATGGCAAGGTTGTCGACGAGTGGAAGGTGCACGACGACATTCCTGCAATCACATTTGCGCCCGAGAACAAGTTTGCCCAGATGACCTCGGAGCCCACCTTCTTGGGAATCAGCAAGAACGCGCTCTACCGTGTCGACCCTCGTCTCTCTGGCAACAAGCTGGTGGACAGCCAGCTCAAGCAATATGTTTCCAAGAACGATTTCTCGTCCATCGCGACCACCGAAAAGGGCCACATCGCTGTTGCATCCAACAAGGGTGATATTCGTCTCTTTGACCGGTTGGGAATTAATGCCAAGACGCACATTCCTGCCCTCGGCGAACCCATCATCGGCCTCGATGTCTCGGCTGACGGTCGCTGGGTGCTCGCCACCTGCCGGACCTACCTGCTGCTGATTGATGCCCTGCAGAAGTCGGGTAAGAATGAAGGCAAACTCGGCTTCGAAAAGTCGTTTGCTGCCGACTCCAAGCCTCAGCCTCGCCGCCTGGCTCTGACGCCCGAGCACGTTGCGCAATTTGCTTACGAAACCGGAAAGGGTGTCTCCTTCACGCCCGCCAAGTTCAACACGGGCGAAGGCCAGGAAGAGACTTCCATCATCTCAGCCACTGGTCCGTACGTGATTGAATGGAACCTCAAGAAGGTGGTCCAGGGCCATAAGGCGCCCTACATGATCAAGCGCTACTCGGACGTTGTCAAGGCCGACGACTTCCGCTTCGGCTCCGACAAGAATGTTATCTATGCGCTGCCCAACGAGGTTAATATGATTCAGAAGGAGAAGCTCAAGCGACCCACGCGCCAGTCCATTATGGGAGGCAACGCGAGGAGGAGCGGCGGTGGTGGCCGTGGCAGTGGATTATACAGCACCCCGCACAAGAGTGCTACGAGTCGCCTGCGCAAGGAGGATGTTGTCAATTCGCCTTACTAAGTGACATTTTGCTCACTTCACTCGAGGGAGAAAGACTCTCTGCCGTCACAATTTCATTCAACACAGAGCTACAAGGTACCACACGGCGTTTCTGCCGTATCTATTTCGAGGGCCTTACATCGGTTTGGCCAAGGAGCGGCGGTTGCTTCTGTTCTCTTTGATGGTTCCCTCTTCGTTGAAGCTTTGATCAATCCTATCTGGGGCAGATTGATAACCCGAGTGATGGATGGTACTTACATGGAAGCCCCACAACTATTAACGTTGGTTTACGCCCGCGGGATTGATTCTTTCTTTGGGTTTCTCTTTCCTTTTCTTTTTCTTTTTCCCTTTGCGACGCTCGTTTGAGTGCTCTGTTTCATATCAATGTCTTGTTCGTTGTACCTTTCCAGCCTAGATACCTCCCCCATGCGAATGCGCACGATTGATTCTCCTTTGATGCGAGTTGTTGAGGCTTCATAGAGTGTTTGCGGATATCGGTTTCTCTCGGTCAACATTGCCTCCTCCCCTCCCCCATACATATCCCAACACACACTAGCTCTCCTCCCACCGCCAAAATATACCATTGTGGTCTAAACACAAGTAGCTGCTCCGTCCCAGCTACTGGCCCAAACTCATATCACGTCTCCACTGCCAACTCGCATCAGCGATCTCCCGCTCGTGCGCGACTCACGACATACAACATCCGTACCCACACCCGCAAGCCGCAGAGTCATGACAATGTCCACGACCACCACGACCAACAATGACAAAAAGGAGAGAAGAGCAAAAGGTTTGACAAGAACGTGATTCGAACACGCGCCTCTTTCGAGACTACGATTGGATTAGATACCTGAACGTAGCGCCTTAGACCGCTCGGCCATCTTGCCTTTTATGTGAATTGTGAAAAATAAGGATGATTATACCACCGAAAATGATGGCGAATGGGATGAGAGAAGTCATTGAATTGTGATGATGCTTGAGGACAGTGTTTTGTACCGGCACTTACCTTGAAATGTTTGTAGAAAGGCAAAGCTGGAGATGTTCGTCCGCGAAGTGATGTCGATACTTATATTCATTCCGGTAGACATCGCTATGCTTCGCTCTTGTATGAGCATGTATGCAACTCGAGAGACACTCAATATAGGCGACACCGAGACTGGTAAGGATAATGAAATTGCATAGCTCAAGTGAAAGTTGTGAGATGCAGCGATGCTACCCTCGTTTCAGGTGCGAATATGCATAGCACGTCAACTGATTATAGGTATACATGCCCTGATCTAGAATGAAATATTCGTATCGTCAGTACGATTATTGGAATTGAGCATTAATTTGTGCGGGTTAGACGTTCCCCGAGCCTCCGACCAACATGAAGAATCAAACTCGGACCTTCTGCTACACCTTCTCAACTTTCGCCTGGACAAGACTAGGTACTATCGGACGGTATCATCACATAGTCACCGTATAAAAAAAAAAAAGACACGACCACATCAGTAATTTTACAGCTTGAAACTGGTCTACATCGTACAACAAATATTCTGCACCTTAGCCTTGTGGTCCTCAAAGTATTAATGCTCCTTGAATCTAGCTATATGCCTAGAAATTACATGACTAGCGGTACTACTACGTTGGGGTGAAATATTCCTTTATCCATCGGAATGACCGATATATGTATATCAAGAACATTGATCTAGTAAAGATTAAGAGTTAGAGCATACACAATTACTACGAGTTCAACTCATTGGTGGTACATGGAACGGAAATCTGGGTTGCTAAGCCCTTTGGTGAGGCGGAAAACCACTTGTAGTTGAGAGTCAGCTCTTACTCCAACATCCATATATACTTCAGCTCTCACTCGCTGATGATAAAGTCAACGAGGATAACCATTAATGAAAAGTATGGGTATTGCATCGACTTTACCAACCTCCTTTCCAATCTGATACCGAAGGCACCGAAATTGCTGATCTGCATCGCGCGATTATTTGTCTGCTCGATAAGTAGACGCCTTGTCCCATGTCACACGGAGGGGAAAGCGATCAGTTCCAGAGGGACTTGCGAGCTCTTTCAGAAACTAGAGCGCACTGGAATTTATCCGATAATTTATACACGGCAAAATGAGTGATGACTGTTGACTTCAGGGGAAATGGCTGGCGACTTCGTGGTGATCCCCACCAAAGATGTAGATGTTGGGAGAGGAAGACTTTAGGGGGGGATGGCTGAACAAAGCAAAAAGAACGACTGAATTTATAGGAACAAAATAGACTTTGACACATCTTGACGTTATCATCATCTCGATTCATTGATATTGAAGCACGCACGGTCTGGCGTTTCAACATTGTTGGTCAAGACTGTCCATGCTCGTTTAATCATATCTCGAGAAACTCGCTGCCATCCTGCGCGTCCCACCACAAGAATCTTGTTCTTTAAAGCTCGTCAGGAACACTCTCATTCTTGAGCGTATCGTTGCCGACGTTCTCACGTAGAGTTTCCTTCTCATCCGTCACAGCATGGCCTGTGCTAAGGCCCAGAATGTCGTCCACGAGCAAGCGCGCAACATTTTTGCCCATGAGCGCACTCGTCTCCATTGTCGAGATGAAGCTCTCGATGCCTGAGGTGTAGTAAACACCATTGCCTATAATAGGATCCTGGAACGTGACGCGAGGCAGAGCCTTAGGGTAAGAGTGGAAGAGGTGTGGGTAATACCACGAAATAGCTTCAACAGTGCCTGCTGCCTCGGTATCGCTTGCTGTGGCGCTAGTAAAACTGCTGGGAACCTGGACGCCCAGTAAAGAGGATAGGAATTCGGGGGTCACCTCGGTAGGCGAGAAGATCTTATACAGCAGCTCTTGCTTGCCTGTATTGGGGTTTGTAATGGCGCGTAGGGTGCTAATCGAGAAGAATCCAGTCTTGCCTGCTCCTTCCTGCCCAGATGTGCCATCCTCGGTCGGGGCATAGGTAGTCAGCACAGTAGTCGGCACCTTGCTGCCAGGCTTCAGACCCAGAAACTCTGGACTGATAGTAAAGGGGGAGGCGAAGAGGGTGACGTGCAGCTTGACATATGGAATCTCGTCAATGGCCGTCTGCAGAACCTCAGCGGGGGCCTTGATCTTGCTGAACTGGTACGGAGTAGCGATAATGACATTGTCAAACGCCACACCAACTGGTACCTCTTCCTGTCCATCAACTGACTTTGTGTTGATTAGGTACTTCGGATAAGCAGCACCGGGCCTTGTGCCAAGGGCAATGGACGACACTGATGTGTTGAGAGCCAGATAGGAACCGCTCGCAGCAACCATACGATCGAAAATCTGCCAATTACCTCCTAGCACGGCCTTAGCTCCCTCAGGTGCCATCGATACCATCGTATCCAGGCCATGGATGTTGTTGAGGTTGGAGGCATAGTTGACCCTAGTTGCCGCTTGGATGATGTCGTTGGAGAATTCTGGCGAAATGCCATTCTCAGCCAGGAACTGCTCACCTGTCGAGCCGGTAATCTTTGCCAAACCAAGCTCAAAAGCGCGAGTGCTCAGTGATCGGAAGGGAAAGTATGGCTCCTGGTACAACTTGAGAAACGTGGCGACGGTGCTTCTTGTGAGTTTCTGGGCGTTGTAGGGCGCCAGACGATACTTCCAGACCAGCTTGGCAATGTCCCACCACCAGTACGAGTCGGAGGCAGTCTCAAAGACAAATTGGTCTCCGTTCCAGATGACAGTGAGGCGATCAGCAGGCGAAGAAGGCTCGACAAGGTCCAGGCCAAAGAGCGCAGAAGAATTCCACAGGATTTCGTTGGCCTCAATGAAGATGGAAGCGCCGAGTTCAACAGGTTCCGAGGCGTTGCCGTACGCATCGACCGTCAGTGAGCGGCCGCCAACGTGGTCCGTCTTCTCGAAAACTGTAATATTCACGTCTACATTCTCTGCGGCAGCGTATCGCGACAAATGGTATGCCGCGGACGAACCAGCAGCGCCAGCGCCTGATTTATAAATGTCATTAGCCTGAGCAGCACAAGCTATAAACAGACCAAGCCAGGACAAAGGAAGCTTGACATATGAACTGGAAAGGCAAAGCGCAGTCATGGAAAGCGAGATGAAATCGAACCCACCTATGATGGCCACTTGTCTGACGCTGCTAGGCGCGTCTTCGAGGACGACTTGAGAGGCTACGCTCTCGACACCAGGCGAAGCCACTAAGCCGGGGATGGCGGCCTTGATGCTATCGAGCCACCTCATCTTCTGCCAAGTGTGCGCGCGCCCGTCTGGGAAAAAGCAGGGAATAGGATTCAACAGTGGATACCTGAGTATTTCTCAGATTCCTCAGGGCGTCTATGATGGAAAGTTTTAGAGCCAAGCGGACAAGCAAACAAAGCGTCTAAAATACACGATCAGAACGAAGCTGTCATGCCACTACAATATCAATAACTCGACAGCTCACACAGAGAAGGTCAGAAGCTCTCACGGATGCGGTAACAACTTCATAGCAAGGGTCAGAGCAGGTGGGATGATGGAGAAGATAAACGAGCCCCTGAAAGCCCAAAGTCGATGGGGTTCGGAACTTCTGTTAACAAATCGACGACAGAAGACGCGTGGTGGTCAAAGAAGACACGGTACTTGCGTGCTTGTACTGGTAACTCCGTGCAAGCGCTGTCGACACCGCTCTGGGACTATGATACTATGTAAACAAAGTTACAGGGGCCAGGGCTGCCCGGCAGGGGCATAGCGGGGCACCCTGGCACCCTTCCAGCAGCCCTTACCTAGCCAGCTAGCCTGCCCCTCAGCAAGTGCTTTAGTTGTTAAGCTAGGGGCCCAGGGGCCTAGGGGCCCAGCACAGCCATAGCAGCACAATTAGCGGTTAGTAGCCCCTGTTTTGCGGCGGCAACGGTAGCTTGGTATCTGAGTGTTTAGCCTGCCGCCTACTAGGTAAGCAGTCCAAAATTTCGAGGAATTGATCATCAACGCGCGAAAGAAGAGCGCCCCCCAAGCTTCACCTTCAACCTCCCGACAGCACGCCGACCTGCCACCCCTCGCTCGACCGACCCGTCCATCCTTCCTCCTACTCCCTCCAGAGCGATCAAGCGACTACAACATGTCTGCGGCCCAGCTCCTCAACCCCAAGGCCGAGTCAAGGGTACGCTTCCAATACCCAAAGGCTCTGTCTGGCCGCTGCCCCTCGTTGTGGATATTAGACTCCGTTTGCTAACAGACTGCTGGATCACAGCGGCGGGGCGAGGCTCTCAAGGTCAACATCAGTGCTGGTGAAGGCTTGCAGGATGTTCTCAAGTCTAACCTGGGCCCTCTGGGCACCATAAAGATGTACGCTTCTGCTCCTTCATCTCCTTTCCCACCTGTTGCCGTCAAACCTCGATTGATCCATTACTGACGTCCTGCCCCTTTCCCGATCCCAACAGGCTCGTCGATGGCGCCGGCCAAATCAAGCTCACCAAGGATGGCAATGTCCTCCTCCGCGAGATGCAGATACAGAACCCCACTGCCGTTATGATTGCGCGCGCTGCCACGGCCCAGGACGATATTTGCGGCGACGGCACCACCTCGGTTGTCCTCCTCGTTGGCGAGCTCCTCAAGCAGGCCGACCGCTACATCAGCGAGGGTTTGCACCCGCGCATCATCACCGACGGCTTCGAAATTGCCAAGAACGAGGCCCTCAAGTTTCTCGACTCCTTCAAGCTGTCAAAAGAGGTGGACCGCGAGCTGCTGCTGAACGTTGCCCGGACATCTCTTGCCACCAAGCTCAACGCTACCCTCGCCAACATGTTGACGCCCGACATTGTGGACGCTGTCCTGGCCATCTACCAGGCTCCCGCCAAGCCTGACCTGCACATGGTGGAAATCATGAAGATGCAGCACCGCACTGCCTCCGACACACAGCTGATCAAGGGTCTGGCCTTGGACCACGGTGCACGGCACCCCGATATGCCCAAGAGAGTGGAGAACGCCTACATCCTGACCCTCAACGTCAGCTTGGAGTACGAGAAGACCGAGATCAACTCGAGCTTCTTCTACTCGTCTGCTGACCAACGCGAGAAGCTGGTGGAGAGCGAGCGCCGGTTCGTCGACGCCAAGCTCAAGAAGATTGTCGAGCTGAAGAAGGAAGTGTGCGGCAACGACCCCAGCAAGAACTTTGTCATTATCAACCAGAAAGGCATCGACCCTCTCTCGCTCGACGTCCTCGCCAAAAACGGCATTCTTGCTCTGCGCCGTGCAAAGCGGAGGAACATGGAGCGTCTGCAGCTCATCTGCGGCGGTGTGGCACAGAACAGCGTCGATGACCTGTCCCCCGATGTGCTAGGCTGGGCGGGGCTGGTCTACGAGCAGACACTTGGCGAGGAGAAATACACATTTATTGAGGAGGTCAAGGAGCCCAAGTCGGTCACTCTATTGATCAAGGGTCCCAACGCACACACCATCACGCAGGTGACGGATGCGGTCAGAGACGGTCTGCGCAGTGTCTACAACATGATCGTTGACAAGAGTGTGGTGCCCGGTGGTGGAGCTTTCCAGGTGGCATGTGCTGCCCACCTTAAGAGCGATGCCTTCAAGAAGACGGTCAAGGGCAAGGCCAAGTGGGGCGTTGACGCCTTTGCTGATGCGCTGCTCATTATTCCCAAGACTTTGGCAGCCAACGCTGGACACGATATCCAGGATGCCCGTGAGTACCATCTCCCTTTTTGACATTTGTTGCTCATGTTTCTTGCGCTGACAACGTCCATCACAGTGGCTGCTATGCAAGACGAGCACAGTGACGGTGCAGTGGTTGGTCTAGATCTGTCGACGGGTCAGCCTATGGACCCTACGTTGGAGGGCGTCTACGACTCGTTCCGTGTTCTGAGAAATTGCATTGCATCCAGCTCAGGCATTGCGTCCAACCTGCTGCTGTGTGATGAGCTGCTCAAGGCTAGACAGATGGGCCGGCAAGGCGGTCCTGGACCCGGCATGGACGGTCCGGACGATGGAATGTAGTATTTGGAGCAATACCAAAGGTCATTGTGTATATCATGAAGAAAGATACCACTGTAGAGGCATGGCGTTCCAATATCAACGTCCTTCGGGTATATCAAGTTGTGCTATGTACCTATGTACTTCGTCTGCCAAACTGCTTATCAATGATAAGACAAGAACCCCACTCAAAAGTTGGCAGGTTGAACTGATCGGCTATCAAGCCCATGTGCGCATCTACTCCAAAGGCAGAGAACAAATTTCTAAACCCCCATCCATGCCACCCTCAACACCTGTTTCCCCTTTAGGTAACAGCTTCACCCGTTTCCTTAGCACGACATTATGGCACCCTACGATAGCGACGACTCGCTTGACGACGACCATGAATACACCGAAACCGATGTTCTCCTAGGTTACGCATCTCGGGAATCGAACGGAGACAGTATAAGTCGCCTTGGTGGACGGCCAGTATGTTTCCCCCCACGCCTCTCCAAGCAGTTTCCTCTGGCAATCTGGGCCTTGTGGACTAAAATACCTTGTTCTTACAGCAATGGCTCACCTCCCAACCGCCCTCGTACGCCCTCGCCAAATGCAAAGCCTGCTCCTCTCCACTTGTCCAACTGCTCCAACTCAACGGCGAGCTCCCTGATCGCTTCCCAGGCCACGAGCGCCGTCTCTACGTTTTCGCCTGCCGTAACAAGGCCTGTCGCCGCAAGGAAGGCAGCGTGCGTGCTCTGCGGGCGACGCGCATCTCAACCGAGGCCGCAAACAAGGTGAAAGAGCGTAGGGAGCAGGAGGAAAGAGAACGGGCCGAGCGCGAGCGGCAAGAGGCAGAGCGGAAAGAAAAAGAGAAAGGACTGGGCGAGGCACTGTTTGCAGTGCCCAAGGGCGGGGCGTTCGGCGGAGGGGCCGGCCAGGTCAATCCCTTTTCCATGGGAGGCGCAAGTGCCAGCAACGTGAACCCCTTTGCAAAGCCTTCCGTAGCAGCATCGGGAAACCCGTTCGGCACAGGCAGTGCATCGTCTCCATCGGCATCCGTGACGCAAGACACGACCAAAGAGAACCAGGACAAAGCAGCACAGGAACTCCAGCGAACATTCGCCGAAACGCTGTCGCTCAATAACCCACAAGCAAGGCCCACTGGCCCTCCTCCGCCTCCCGAGCCATGGCCAGCTGAGTCTGACCTCCCGGTGCCTTACCCAGTCAGCTTCCTCGATGAGGCTGAGTATGAGACGCTCGACCCGTTACCTACTATGCCTGCGCAAAAGATCTCGACTTCCAGCATGGAGATTGAGGACGAAGCTACTGGATCTATCGGTGGTAGCAGCGGCGGTAAGGAAGATAAGAATGTCTTTGAGTCCTCGATCGATAGTACATTTCAAAAGTTTGCCGACCGCCTAGCACAAAATCCAGACCAGGCCATCCGGTACGAATTTGGCGGAGCACCACTGCTCTACTCCAAAACTGATCCTGTTGGCAAGAAGTTGCACGACGTGCCTGCTTCTGGCATTGGCAAGGTTCTGCCTCGATGTGCGCAGTGTGGGAGCGAGAGGGTCTTTGAAGTACAAATGACGCCGCAGGCAATTGTGGAGTTGGAGAGCGGAGAGGAGGATGCCGGTGTGCTGGAGGGAATGGATTGGGGAACGGTTATTGTTGCTGTCTGTGCAAAGGACTGTATACTAAGGGATGCGGCGGAGGGTGAGGCTGGCTACGCCGAGGAATGGGTGGGGGTGCAGTGGGAGGAGCTTACGGCCAAGAGGTGATGAAACTGATTTGGGGTGATGAGCTTTTACATAGTGGAAGATTATCTCGCAGTGTTCTTTGTTTGCGAACCTGTATGCATGATTCGATGTCTGCCTGGCATTGGGCTGTTGATTTCGGGGAATCTGTTGCACTAAAGCTAATATAACCTATAGAAGATGCATTAGTGAATAGCTGGAAACAAGGAAAATAAGAAGCACAAAACAAAACAGCATCGCACTTTATACGTGGGGCGCAATATTTGATCGAGTATCAACGCCAAACTTATAAAGTAGCAAGTAGTTCCTCAAAACTCAACATATCGTCTACCCCGACCACCTTATCTATCATATACCATCCTTCCATCAAGTGCATCCTCCTCGGCACGCCCACAATACACGAGTCTGTTGCCGGACCATTGGCCATGTACGTGCCTCCTTCGAGTCAGTCATATGGTATATCCCAGCGTACGACGACGGGCTTGTTACAGAAACATTCATGGCGGGCATCTGCCGCAGCTTGAATCACACCACAGGGCGACTCCTCTACAGTTATTGATGGTGTCCATTTGAGGCTACGGTGGGTACTAAGCTCAGCAGAGCGAAGAGCAGCGTTGTCGGCAGTGAACAATGTCTCAATTGCCCTAGCTAAGTGAACCTGAGCGCCGAATAGTCAAGGGTATGAATCGCATGATGTTATGCCAGTGGCCTCAGTCGAGGCAAGGTTCGACGACAGCCAAGGCAGCAGCGGACCCGAATATCTTGGCTGGAGCCTTGGAGAGGCAAGAGACCACTATTCCTGGAGAAAGCTATCATACCAGGGGTTGGTCGGCGAGATCTTATACACGTAGCACTGCGGCATTTCTCACTCTATTTGTCCGGTCACGCTCTGCCTGGGATATCACGGATTGCCGCTGCAGCCACACTCTCGCAAATACAATGTTAACCAGCCGCTGAGAGCCACGGCAGTTGGCTCCTCTATCAACAGGCCTCTATCATCCAAACGTACTTGGATGCTTCCAGCCGAAGGGTGTCATATAGCCAGGACACTCAGCATACTGCCGCCTAGTTCACTTTTACAGTGCGCTCAGCGAGTCACGAATTAAGCACCACAAGCCTCAAGAGATTGGGTGGATATAGACTTGAATTTGTAAAAGTCTTCAGGCCGGTATCGAACGCCCTGCTCTCGAAATGGACAAGATTGTCCATGACATCCCGAACCACGTCTGATTCGTGAAGAAAACCCAATCAGCCCCAAACGCCGTAAATTTTTCCCGCCAAATGCAATTCCACAAGCATTGACTGACCAAGAGCAAGCTGGCCCCAACCATCAACCTAGTGCGTGTCCACTCGTTCCTAGACCGCACCTTTGCTGTATTAACCTGCCATCCGTTTTTCTATCGTTGCGTGCATCAAGCAGTCTCCTCCCAAGACCGACGGACGATTCGAGAGAACATGTCAAAGTTGACATCCTCACGGATCTCTGCCTTCTTGGCTTCGTTGTCCGCATTCTTGGGCAGGACAATCTTGTCGCCGTCAACGCTCCAGCCGCAGGTCTCAACCACAAACTTCTCAACAGCTTCCTTGCCCTCGAGACCAAGCCAGTCACTTAGCACAGGCACAGTCTGTACTTCTCTAAAGACTTCAGATACCAACTGTGCAATGTTCAAGCGAATAGTCTCCTCGAAGCCGTCAATATCCGTGGTAAGATCGGCGTAGAGGTCGTCCGAGTCCAAAGTGGCCCAAAAGCGTGCGAACGAGGCACCCTCAAGGTGGGCATTGAGGGCGCGCAGCTTGGAGACGGCCTCGGCGAGTTCAGAGCCGCTGGCCAGGGAGGAGGGGGAGAGCAGGTGGAGGGCGAGGTTGAATTGCGTCGAGGGGAAAGTGGTCATGGCCTTGACGAGGATGTTGGTGATAACCTCGTCCTTGATACGGTCGGGGTTTAATTGGTACCTGTAAGGCGCGCGTGTAAGGTCAAGTCAGTATAAGGTCTATAAGAAAGGTTCCAGACAAGGCTGGACGACGAGAGTGGATAAGAATACGCGCGGGTGGCATGGTGTGTCAGATAGAGCTAATAATAATTTCGCTTCAAGCGCCAAAGGCGTCAGGTAATAGGAAACGTGGTTGAGGTTTGTTCATCATATTCAATGGCCAGCCCCCTCAAGAGAGAGAAGACAACGACAGCAAGGACGTAGCAGCAGAAGGACGGGTTCCACATACAGCTTCAACAAGACTCGGTTGGCGTTACCATCGCAGTAGCGCTGCTCGCACTGCTGCTGTAGGTAGGCCTCGAGAGGTCCGACAGCCTCAGGGTTGTAGCGTTCGAGGCCATTTATTATCTGGTGTATCTCGGCGGGCCGCTCCTGTGGATCTTCGTGCTTTGGCAGCATGGTGGGCAAGGAGGTGGGGGGTGATGGAATCGGATGGCGGTTGAGGGTGGCTGGAGAGAAGAAGGAGATGAGGAAACACGGCCTGAGCTGAGAAGGTGAATGGAGGGGTGGATTGTCAAGCCAGGTCACCAAGGTCAATAAGGCGCTTGCGGTCCTTTCGTTCTTTGACCAGGCGATGGGGTTTATGGTGGGGCGCCCTGCCCGCAGAATCTTTGGCACCCCGGCGCGCACTTTCACTGCCAGTCTTTCTTTGTGAGCTTTCCGACGCCAGGAGCTAGAGATCGGGGTTCGGCAGAACTACTCTTCCGAGCTGGCCAATCGGCTGCTATCTAGCCCGACCGCAGGCTGACAAGGATACTGATACATGGTACTTTGACTTCAACTGCTTGGTGACATCACCAACTGGTTGTCTTAGCCCTGTCTCCCGCCTATACTATGTACTCATGCGTTGTTGTTCCAAGCGTTCTTGAGGCCCGTAAACTCCTGCCAATGGGTTGAAGACGGTCACTTAAATCTGGGGTCGCGTAAATGGCACCTCAAGCATCATACGCTTCCATCACTTTCAACGATGGCAAGTCCAGCGAAGAAACGCAAGCTAAACAACGATTCCAAACAAGCGCCCAAAAGTCTCGAATATTTCTTTGCTAAACAGAGGCAGAATGGCCGTACAGCCACTCCAAAAGATCGTGAACAATCCGCGGAATCATCGGAATTCACAAAAGAACGACCACCGACGCCTGCAAACGAGCTCACAGACGAGGAGTTGGCTAGAAAACTCCAGGCTGAATGGGACCAGCAGGACATCGAAAATGACCAGGCAGTAGTGGCACAATCGGATCATGAAAAACGACGCACGGAAGCTTTTGAGTCAGAGCATCTTTCAAATAGAGCAGAAGAAGTCCAAAGTATTGAGAAGGTAGAGGCTAAGCCAGTCGCTGTGTTTGGTTCCAAGGGGAAGAACACACTGTCACTGCAGTCGATAGCTGACGCGGAGGAGATTGCCTCGGCAACCATACCCCTTGACGAGAGTCCATTGACATTCGACCCGTCCAAATACATTCCCGATCTTCAAGCAGCATGGGCGGCAGAAGGCGGCCATGCCTCTTACGCTCTGCTCACTCGTTGTTTCGTCATCGTCGGAGGCACGACCAAGAGAATAGCCACGGTGGATGCACTCGTCAACTGTGTAAGACTTCTAATAGAAGCCGACCCAGGCAGTCTCCTCCCAGCGGTGTGGCTGGCTACCAATTCCATTTCGCCTCCTTACATCTCACTTGAGCTCGGTCTGGGAGGTTCCGCCATTTCCAAAGCCCTTAAACAAGTCTGTGGCCTGGACGGAAGAGCGTTGAAGGTTATTTATGACAAGTATGGCGATCCTGGGGATGTCGCGTTCGAAGCCAAGAAAAAGCAAAGCTTCACATTGCGGAAGCCAAAGCCGCTTACCATTAAAGGCGTCTACCAGTCTCTTGTAAAGATTGCCAACAGTGCTGGAACAGGCAGCGTCGAACAGAAGCAACGGATTGTGGACCGCTTGCTCCAAGATGCTCGCGGTGGCGAAGAAAGCAGATACATTGTTCGGACCCTTTGTCAGCATCTGCGAATCGGTGCCGTCAAGACCACGATGCTGATTGCCCTTGCGAGGGCCTTTTTGCTATCACGACCATTAGGCGCGGATTATCCGGTGAATAGCCCAAAGGAGCTGGCAGCTATGAAAAAGGAACAGCTCACAGAAACATATGCTAGAGCAGAGGAATTGGTCAAGGCATGCTTTGCTCGGAGACCAAATTACAACGATCTCGTTCCTGTTCTGCTCGAGGTTGGCATTTCCGACGAGTTGTTGCTCCGCTGTGGCCTCACCCTCCACATCCCCCTTCGACCTATGCTGGGAAGCATCACAAGAGATCTCGCCGAGATGCTCACCAAGCTCGATGGTCGCGAGTTTGCCTGCGAATTCAAGTACGACGGTCAACGTGCGCAAATCCACTGTGATGATAAGGGCAACGTGACGATTTTTTCGCGCCATCTGGAGATTATGACGGACAAGTACCCTGACCTGGTAGCATTGATGCCCAAGGTGCGCGGCGAAGGCGTCAATAGCTTCATCATGGAAGGTGAGGTCGTGGCTATCGATCGGCAGTCTGGCGAGCTCAAAACATTTCAGACGCTGTCTAACCGCGCTAGGAAGGATGTTCAGATTGGCAGCGTTACCATTGATGTTTGCATGTTCGCTTTCGACTTGATGTACTTGAACGGGCAACCGCTCCTGGATAGGCCGTTCCGAGAGCGGCGCAACCTGTTACGTTCATTATTCGTCGAAGTCCCTCACCATTTTACATGGGTGAACAGCCTGGATTCCACGTCTCAGGAAGCCGAGGCCATCCAGGACTTTTTCAAGTCCGCCACGGACATCAAGTGTGAGGGCATTATGGTGAAGATCTTGGACAACTTGCCTGATCTTGCCTATACAGGAGGCGTGACAATCAATGAGGTCGCAAGAAGCGAGTCTGAGAAAATCCAGCCGCAGGAAAACACAAAGGACAAAAAGGCCAAGACGAGCAAAGCCACAAAGGCTGCCCAAGTTGATCCTGTTGAACACGACGACAAGGAAAAAAAGAAAGGAGGACGACGCAAACCTCTCCTTGCCACTTACGAGCCGGACAAGCGTCTCGACTCGTGGCTCAAAGTCAAGAAGGATTACGGGAGCACGTCTGACACCCTGGACTTGATCCCGGTGGCGGGATGGCACGGCCAAGGACGCAAGAACAAGTGGTGGTCGCCCATCCTCCTCGCGTGCCGCAATGACGAGACAGGCAGTCTCGAGGTGGTCACCAAATGCATCTCGGGCTTCACAGACGCTTTTTATAAGGCCAATCGAGTGTTTTATGATGATGGCGAAGAGACAGGCATAGCGCAAAACACGCGCACCACACAGCCAAGCTTTGTCGAGTACAACGGCCCGCAGCCAGACGTGTGGTTTGAGCCGCAAGAAGTATGGGAGATGGCATTTGCAGACATCACTCTCAGTCCGACTTACACGGCGGCGATTGAGCTGGTGAGCGAGGACCGGGGCCTCAGTACGCGATTCCCGAGGTTTTTGAGGAAGCGCGAGGATAAAGGAATTGACGAGGCGAGTACGAGTGGCTTCCTGGCGGGACTGTACCGAAAGCAGGAAGCTAGAGCCCCGGATGTGGCGCTCAAGGCTGAAAAGGTAGAGGTAGTGGGGGAACAGGCTGACATGGTTGTAGACGCTGGATAAACTTGGGAGCCTGAGCAAAACCCTGGACGTAGAGTATGTATGGTATGCATATGAATCATTTTGTCAGACCACAAAGACATCGTGGGTCTGAGCTTGATACCATTCAACAGCATCTAATCCTTCCACACCTTGTATACAATTTGAGCTCCATATGTTTCTCCCTTCTTCAGCAGTACCTGACCCCTCCACTCTGGTTCGTTAATGGCATTCACCCAGCGACTTGGCTCCACACAGAAGCCAGCTCGAGCGCCGCGCGCTGGCAGACCACCCACAGCAGGAACATCAACGTATTTGCCCGTATAGAATTGGAAGGCTGGCTCGGTACTCAGGACCTCGAGATGGATCTTGCTGTCGGGGTGGTATGCTGCCACGAGCTTGGCAAGCGGCTGGGAGCGCGTATCGATGGGTACGGACTTGGGGTCTGCATTTACGACAAAGCAGTCGTCGACGTCGGGTTCACTGGCACCGAGTGTAAAAGGATTATCGTGGCCGCCCGAGAATTTGGGGTAAGGAGTTGGACCAGAGGTTGGGATGCCGTTGCTGTCAACGGGAAGATGGGCGTTGGTCAGGATTCGGATCTCAGTGCCTTCAATGGAAGGCCCGCCAGTGAGGTTGAAGTAGCTGCGGATGTTTTGGCGCGTAAATTAGTCTTGCAACTCTCGTCTGTCACGTGGGCGATATGAGGATGTACAAACGTACGAGTGGTTGGTCATGTTGATAACTGTCTCGTCTGCGCCACCCACCAGCTTCGCCTCGTACTCCATAGCTAGGACCGTAACCTCCTTGCCATCCTCGTGCGTCTTGCCTGCCGAGTAAATGACGCTGACGTCTACGGTTCCGGGAAAGCCCTCGTCGCCATCCTCGCTCGTCAGGGTGAACTTGACGCTCTCGCCTCCCTCGTCCAGGTTGATGCCGCTGCCGACATCCTTCTTAACGCCAACAGGTCGTGGCCCCTCCCAGATGCGCTTGCCCCAACCCTTGGGTCCGCCGTGTAAGCTGTTGGGTCCGTTGTTTGCGGCGAGTGAGTACGACTTGCCGTTGAGGTCGCGGATGGTAGCGTCGGATATGCGGTTTGCGACACGACCGATGGTGGCGCCAAAGTGTGCCGTGTTGTGCGCCTCGTAGTCGTCTTGCGAAGCAAAACCTTGGACAATGTTGATGCCAGCGATAGGGAGGGATTGCAGAATGGCACCGAGGGGGAGAAAGCTGATTCCGTCAGAGGAAGACATGGTTGGGTGGTTCTGCTGCCGCGGATTGTGGGATTTCGGGGAGGGTAGGAGGAGGAGGGGGGAAGTACAGGGGCGAAGCGACAGAGACTGGCGTGGTGTAAAGAGGAGGTGCAACGTCTCCCAGCACTCGGCTGTCTTGGTCTCACCTAGTATCCAGAGGAGGGATTATATCGGTGGTACAGCTCCGCAGTCTCTGTTCTGGCATGTTTATGAGCTGGTAGTTGATTGGAGCGCAAAAGGCGATGATGCAACCCGACGGATACAAGCATTCAGGCTATTCGCAAGCCTGAGTAGTGGGCATTTGGCGGGGCCTGGGGCCCGTAGTGGCGCGGGGGAAGTTGGCGGGCAGCGGGGTAGCCTGTGAGGGGGGATACTGAGGGCTTTACGTCAGCCACTGAGTTGGCCTACGCCGGAGCATATGTACAAAGTACGTACTGCAAGGCCGACGGGTAAGCACTGGCAGCTTTGGCCGACGACATGCCATCCTCCACCACCTTTTCCAAGCAAAGCGATCGAGCAGGATAGCGTCTGGAAATGAATATGCTATGCTATGGACACAGGCCATGGGCTTCGTATCAAGGGGCTTCTTCCGAAACAGCATGTTCCACACACGCGATGCGATCTACGCCCCTGCTTTTGTGCGGGCTGAAAGAAACTGGTCACGTTATCTTGAGCTGAGCATTGGCTAGAGCCATGTCAAACCAATAGAACCAATCAACCAAATCAGCCAACAAGACATGAGCACCGGGGCCTAGCCAACCTAGTTCGATCCCTTCAGCCTATCGTGTGATGCTCTAAAGCAGGGCGGGGGTCTTGACATTGGAAGTCATATACTCTGACCTTGAAGGTATCACCAGGTATGTGTATATACTAGCGAAAAGTCTAGGTATGGTAGTGATAATAAGGTATTTTTTCAGCAAGAACCCTGCTTCTCCGTTTGATATCCATTAGTTTCTTTGGGTCAGGGCTTCTATTCTCCAGAACCATTTGCTCCAGCCACGGCTCTAAGTCTCTAAAAGTGACCAAACGAAACCGCACACTTTCAAGTTGGTCGGCTATGGTGCTCACGGCTTGAGCGACATCTATGTACAAGTCATATGTTCAACGGAAACGGTCCGCTTGTTCCTTTTCGGATTCGTTGTCATCCAAGAGCCAAAAGTGGACATAGGAAGCTGGCGCGGTCATATCGACCTCCAACTTCACTCGCTGGGTGCTGCTGTATTTGGCCATCAGTTCGAGAGCGGCGTCAAATTTTGATCGATACAATTTGGATGAGACCAGCGCTAAAACAGAATGTTCTCGCTCTCCATCTCCGCTGGCAATTCCGTTTAGCATCCAAGGTGGAAGCTCTGGGACTGGCGCTCGGCCGAACCAATAACAGCACTGGGATTCGGTTAAAGTAAAGGTCACTTTACGAAGGAATGGCAGTGCCTTGGTTGGGAGCGAACGCAGAATAGCACCCAAATTGTCATGTCGAAGGTTGATCCTGGCGTTGGCAAACAACGTTTCCATCGCGATACGTGACACGTCGCGACTGACGAGAAATAAAGCGGTTGGAATGATACGACAACGGCACCGTGGAGCAAATGAAGCAAAGCACCCGTACAGCAGCTATAACCCCCGTTAGCCAGCTGTCGACCATAAGAAGCGAGCTATAACACAGCAAAGATGACTGACCAGTCCATGAAAGTACCGGTACAAACACCGCAGCAACGCTTCACAGTGCGCGTGACTGAGTTCTTAGAATGGCCCCTAACAACCTTGCCGTTGCTTATCAGCAACTCGCTGAATTTGTAAACGTAGCCAGCGGTCTGTGGAGGGCCGAGATGCGTATGCTATAGAACGCGTAGTTTGAGCTCCCCTGGGAGCCGCCCAAAAGGAAAAGGCTCCGAGGTCTATGCCTTTTCGTTTCCTATTAAAGCAAATGCGGTCTCGCCAGCCATCTATGCTAGCTTATGGTATCTCGTACTACGACCAAGCTTAAGAGTATACGAGCCGAGGCCAGGTAGGTAGCTCTAAAGCGGATTAAGCAGACGAGATATAATAGAGATATAAGTATTAGGATCGATATCGCAAATTAATATTAGATTTAACTTAACTTAGCGGTTCCCGTAACGCAGGCGGCGGCAAAGTTCGTCCTACTCCTCTAATATACGTAGCATTTTAAGATCGGAGGATAATAGAGCAGCATCTCCATACTTTAGCATTATTCTATAAAGATAATAATAGGGCAGAAACGATGTCCAAAAAGAGCCTATTATATTATGCCCCTTAGGATAAGGCTAGCAATTTAGTCGTACGATTAGGTTTATTATAAGAGTTAACTGGTCTACTGGGATCGTAATAAATAGCGGGGTAAGTATATCTAGACGATTATAACGGGTACGTATAATAAAAGTGTTTATACCTAAGAATACCTCGAGCGCTTCGTTACGTATCTAGCGGCATATAAGCAAAAGCTCAAGCGGTAAGCGAAGATAAACGTAAAGACGTTCACTAGGCCTAAAAAGAGCTGTAAGCGCCGCTTAGCCGTTTCAAATGCCAGTATTAACTCCGTATAGCGTTATATAGTTTATTTCGACTATTTAATAAATCGATTAGATAAAGCCTGCTTAGCCCTAAGTAAATATAGACTCGTTATCGTAATTACTTATATAAATCCTAAAATAAAGTCTTTATAAACTTCTCGTTCCCTACTATCCTTTATATATCTACGCGGTTTAAGTAGTAATACCGGAAACCCTATAGGATATTATAATATCCACCGTCGGGTATAAACGTAATTATAAATAGGATTGATTGTTTTAGGATTGTAAAGGAAGCAGAAAAGTATATATAGGTGCGTAAATCGAGCATAAAGGATATACGCTTGCTATAAAGCTAACGTAAAAGCGAAGGAATAGACTTACGGAAGTGAATATTTATTATTAGTAAGAGTATAGGGGGCATATTTCCTTTGCTTAAATAGACGATTATTACTAATATATATAATATACCTAACTACGCTACTCCGATTCCTCTAGGGTCTATAAAGCTCGAATTTATAGTATAAACTACCGGCGCACTTTACCGGTGCACTTTATCTAGTAGCTAATTTAATAATAGCTTTTACTATTTATATACTATATACTAAATAGCACTCCTACTATATATAATTTTTTTTATTTTATATCTCTCTACTTCCTACTATAGGAAAACCTTATTTTTAGCAAGAAAGGTATTCGGAGCTATAATATATTCGACCAGGCAGTCTATATAAGCTTAATTACTATAATCTTAAAGTTAATTTCGGCGTCTACTTCTACCGATATTTAATCTAGCAATTTATAGCTCTACTTATATTTTTAATAAATCCTCCGAATTAGTATACTATAAGGAATACCTTATAGTTAGTTTCTATCCTATAATAGTAATACCGTATTCGAAAAGCTAAAGTATTAAAGATAGCTCGGCAGAATCTTAAGTACCTCTATAATATCTTAGTTATTATAATTATAGTACCTATAACCTTCCTCTAACTTCCAGTATACCGCTACCTAAAGCTAAGTATCGTAATTAAGTCCGAGGTATAATTATATCGCTATTATTTATAATTATAAGGATACTAATAAGAATTATTTAACCAGGGATATATCCTCGAACTGGAGACGAATATAAGCTGGGTCGAGTTCTAGGTGGTATTAGGATATAAAATAGCATAATATCTGTAATAGGTACTATACGGAAAATCAGGGCCCTTTCAGGCAAACGAGGATTTAATAATAAGATTATAGACTATATCTAGTAAGGACCTTTATTATATAGTTCTTTCAGATCTTCTAGTTCTCGAAGCAAGCCCGTGCTACTATACGACGTTAAAAATCCACCGTTACGACTTCAACGAAGATTCCTTCCTATATACTATCGGTTTATTTATTATCGATAGCTCTATTAGGGAATTAGGATAAAATCGATTAGTAAATTAGCTTCCTAAAGGGATTAAAATCTTTATATTTAGTAGAGTAAAACGTACTCCGGCCCTGGATTCTTAAGGATAAATATTCGTTTATTATATATACTCTAAAGGAACTCTCCACAATTAGGTATTGCTATAATAGTTATACTATAATATATCGGCTATATAATAATTATATAACTTCTTCGCCCGGTCCTACTATATAGGATAATAAAGCAGATCGATATAGAAACGATAACGAGCGAGATAGTTACGATTTATACCGTACTTTATATATTTAGACTTATATAGGTTCCGTAACCTATTTAGAGGAGAAGTAATAAAATTAATTTAGCACCGGGTAAGATATTTTTATAGGGGTTACCGAGTTTATCGGCCCAGATCTCTATAGCTTCTTTAGTATTAGCTCGCAAACCTAGTTATATTAGGGGCTTATAGGCGATATAGCTATATATACGAAATATTAGATATAAGGCTCTACCTAAACTTACTACTCCCTATAAACTATATTCTATAGGACTCTAGCGTAGGGAATAGATAGACTCGGGTTTCTTTTAGGATCGGTATTACTTCGGCTAGATCAGCTCGTATAAGGTTATACTAGTAATTAACTTTAGTATACTATAGCTAATATTCGCTTAATCTAATCTTAAAATAACTTATAACTATACTGCTTACCGTTCGTATAATTCTTCCTTAATCGAAGCTATTATAGCCTACTAAGAAAATATATTATATATATAAAACGTATCGTCTAACCTCGGATTTTAAATATCGCTAGGCATTACCTATATAAGACCTTTTCTCTCTTTAGGGAGATCCGTAAGTTTACTTAGTTAAGTCTCCTAAAGTAGTAGTAAATACTTTATATTAAACGCAAGTATAAATTATTATAAATATATAAGCAGTTTTTAGGCAGTCGTCTATTACTATCGAACGCTAGAGAGTTAGGTTTCTTATAAGAGCAGCACTTTTCTTATATTATATTACTAAGAATAGGAGTATTTATTATTATTACTTAAAAAACTCCGACGAGTTGTAATCTACCGGATCTAGGGAATAGAAAAACCCCTAAAATATATTAATATCGCGCTATATATCTTCTAGATCTACTAGGAAGATTCCAATTTGCTTAAGTATAGCAGTTCTAATATAAGCCTATAAGCCTAAAGGACCCCCTCTCTGAAAATACGCCTACGGCGGTTAAGTACGACTCCCTAACTTATATACTATATAATATAATAACAATTTCTACGTAACGCGTTAGTTAAATAAAAAAATAGCACTTTAGCTAAGTGCTCTTCGTCCTCGCTTAATAAAGGAGTTATATTAGCAGAAAGCCGGCTACCCGGTATTATATAAGGATCGATAGCAGAAGTTCCGCTTACGGTTAACTATTTAGAGGTTAGGAGTATATTATTAATACTTAACGATCTGCCCCTAAAAGAATACTTAAAATTAGAATTCCGAACGTAATATAGTCTAGAGCCGCTTTAACTATTAACTTCTCCTCTAAGGATAAGTTTTCTACCTCGGTACTAATTCTATTATATAGATTTGCAGTCTCTTAGGGTATTAATAAGCTAAGATAAAATAAGATATAGAAAGCTATATTCTTAAAATATATACATTAAAAACAGGCCATCGAAAATAACTATTAGTCTTTCATCATTATATACTTTTGCTACGCATTTTTATTAGTATATCCTTTATAAAAGATTCCTTACTATAATTTGCTTATAAAATCTATACGTATAAAAAGATAATACTATCTATTAATTTAACAAGCTAATTTAAGAGGGAGAGCGGGAGAAAAGCGTCTCGCTATATCTCTTTAATATTCTATTTAAAATATTATTATAAATAAAATATTAAAACTTTTATTTAACCGAGGATCGATCCTATTTCTATTATAGCAGAACCCTACTTTATATCCTATATTACTCTTAATAATCGTATTTATAGCAGAGGTAGCCTCCCTATATATTTATAACCTCCTAGATAATTACCTCGGGGATAATATCCGTAACTTCTAGGATATAGTTAAATATTATATTTAGGTCTACTCCCGTAGGTAGTATAACGTTATAGACCTAAAGCGTAGTTATATTCCAGGTATTACCCGATATATTAAATAGGCGTAAAGACGGGTTTACTACTTGCTATTTCCACTACTGCCGGTCGAGGTAATTATAGTATATAAAGAATATAGGATCGCCTATAGAAGCGTAAATATCCGATATCTAATATAAGAGACTATTAATAAGTATATATTATACCTTAGCACTCTAAGGAGATATTATAGAAATAGTATAATTTCATTAGATAAAGCTAATAGAATATTATAAAAAATATAGGATAGGATAAAGGGATAACTTATAATTTCTCTACTAGTATTATACCCTATAACGTAGGGACTAGTAGTAAAGGCTACTATATAATTAAAATAGGAGTAGTAGTTATTATAACGCCTATAGTCGTTAAGCTTTTTACTAGTTATATACTAAATATACTCGGAGGTTTAGTCGCAGTATAAGTAGTAGGATAAATCCTTTAACCCGGGCCCGATATATATTATAGTATTTGCAAAAGCGCTATTAATAAGATATAGGTTAGGACCTATACCGTTACTACCGAAGGAGGCGGCAGACTATATTTCGGATTAGAATAGATTACCGGAATTAGTATTAGCTTCCTCGTCCCACCAGGATATTACGCTAGTGAAATTACATTACTCCCGCAGGAGCGTCTCGTACGTATATATATAGAAACGATACTATAGGAGGAATTACCCCTAGAAGAAATAAATATTAGCAGATACTAGTACTATTCAACAGGGGCTTATATATACGCATAACATTATAAATAATATCCCTAACAAACTGGTTATATATAGTCACATTCTAATACGACCGATATAGAGCTTATAAATCAGACCAGCGGCTAATAACACCGTTTAACGTTATCTGGGCGGGTAAGTTAAATAGGCATTTTTTAACTTCCAGAAATATATCCTTTTCGGCTCGAGATAGGTTACGCTATTCTTTCCGGATTATAATATTCTCAGGGCTATAAATACCGTTAAAGAATATCGGTATCGATAAATCGGCTCTAGTAATAGTTTTACAGGATAGGCTATAGGAAATAGAAGCACTACGCGTAAGACCAGCGCTAAGGAGAAGTAATAATATAAAGGAGGGTATATTAATAGTTAACTAAATAAGGACCGACCGACTAAAATAGGCTTAAAGGAAGGTAAAGAAGAGGAACGGCGCCCGTAACGCTAGAGATACTACTACCGTAGTTAGTAATATATATAAAAAGGGGACTATATAATTTATATATATAATAACGTATTCTTTTTATACCTAACCTCCTTTCTTATACCGGTTCTATAAAGATTATAATAAAGCTAATAATAATAATAAGTAATAGATCCTACCTTATAATAGGGTTTACCGAGTATCCATTATAATACCTATAATAGGCCTAAGAAGGCAGAGCTACTATACAACGTAGCCTCGCGATCTCTCGGATATTACCCCGGGGCCTCTTTAACGCGGAAAATAATCTATTTCGATACTAGGTCTCCGCGTTATCGGCTTCGTTACTATTATTCCATCCAGTTCCTTACTAGTACTAGCAACGCGTATATTACATATAGGAACTATATAAACAGATACCTCCTAAACCTCCTATCCTCTAATACGAATAATCCTACTAAGCTAATAGGGATTTTTATACTATACTTAGGTCTAGAACTATATCTAGGCTATATAAAAGCGGTCCAGTTATATATATATAGCGTTATTATTAGCCTAGCCTATCTTTAGTAGGCAGATATAAAGGGCTCTGTAGCGTAAAAAACTCTAATTTTCGTATAGACTAGAGTTTAGGAAGGAGGCTAAAAGGAGAATAAAAGAAGCTCTAATTATAAATTTTCGGCTTCTAAAGATACCGTATATCCAGTAATACAAATAAACCAGTTCCTTATACTAAGCTAGATACGTTTATATATATAAGAGAATAAATAACGGCAATATTTATCCGACTAACGCCGTTATTTGCCCGGGCGTAGGAGAATATAGGTAAGAAAGTAGATAGATTTTTACTATCTTAGTAATAAAGATATAAGTATTTATAGAAATCTAGTTAAACCACCGGCTCTTTCCCTCCCTAGATATAAATTAATATAATTAAGTTTAGAAGATAACCTATAGGACGAAAAATAGTATTCCAAAGCAGAAGTAATTCCGTATCCTAGCAAATATTTTAAACGATATCGGTATATAGCCTATCTTCCGAGGGTAGGGGCGGGCCTAGTTATCCCGCGACTAGCAAATTTGCGAGTAATATAATAGTAGTATACGGCTATAAGTCTTACCTATTAGGTATCCGCTACGCTATACTATATTTATAGAATTTATTAAAAGGGACTATTCTATACTTACTATATACTACATAGCGCCTATATAAGCGTCGTTACTATATATATTTCTTACTAAATACTTCGGCTTAATATTTAGATCCCTATATAAGAGCTCCGGTAGCAGGTATTAGTAATAGCTTACTATAAAAATAGAATACGGATACTAGGCTACGGCTACCGTACTACGTTATTTCTTATATTACCGACTATTAATAGGAATTATAACTACGATACTCTCCGTTAACGCTTTAAGTCCCGTCTACCCTACCGCCGCTCCTATTCGCCCCATAATATAGCGCCGGTTACGCTTATCAACCTAGGCATTAAGGTACTTACGGACGAATATAATAGGGACTCGCTAGCACTCCTATACTAAATCTTTATAAGGATATATATATATAATACTAACGCTAACTGTATAAAGATTTATCTACTATAGTATAATAAAGCATAGAACTTCTTAGCCTCTAATTTAGGACTTCGTCTCTTCCTTTAAATCTCCAAATAGTATTCCTCTATTAAAGTAATAGTTATATTAAGTATACCGAGTTCCTAGATAGAATCTGCGGTATACTACCTAACTAGACGAAGATCACAGACGTTAAAAGAAGATTTATAGGGCTATATATACAAAGTTAATATAAATAGATATATAGTAACCCGGCAATATTAAGCGATATAAAATAGCATAGTATAAACCCCGGACGGCAGATTCCGTATATATAGAACATATAATTTAAGGATCGACTTATATAATGCTAATAAATATTCGAATCTTATTAAGGATAAGCTAAGGCTTCTCCGTATATATGCTATAGTTAGCGCCCGCGATAATAAATAAATCTGCGTTTAGGATTTTCTCCGTAATTATTTTCGAGTTTTCTACTTATATTACTATTAGCCTAGGAATAGAACTCTCCCGTTATACTACCCTAAGCCTCTTTTAATAAAGTTCTAGGAATATAAAACCTACCGGGGGGGTAAATCCAGTCTTAATCGCTAATAATAATAAGCATCTTAGTAGTAACTAAGTATAGCTTACTCGTATAATTAAAGTATTTCTCCCTCTCCGAGTAGAGATTATCTAAATAGTATTAAGTCCGTAGCTAGCAGAGGAGAAATAGAAGCCTGCTAGACTTACTATATAATTTAGCTATATAGATACTTTCCTAATAGTTTCTTAAAGCAATATTAGGGTCGAAGGCTTCTTTATATAATAGTATAGATGTAAAATAAACTAACTGAAATTCGAGATCGTTCTAATAGGCGCTAAAAACCTTATTTCTTAGTATATCTTCCGAAAAGCTCGGGGCCTTTATAAGATAACCTTTAAGTATTATAATAGCTCCCTCCTTATCTATAAAACGTATATTATTCAGTATATATACTGGGATAAGAGTATATATAAGACCTACGGTAGTAGGATAGGACTATTCCTCGAAGGATTAAATACGATATATAAGATATATATTTAATCGTATAGTATTAGGCGAGAAAGCCGCTAAAGCTACCTCTATAAATAATTACTTATACGTTTAGGCTAGTAAAACGCTTGCGGATACTATTAATATTATCTATTATCTGCTTAAAAGTATATAGCTTAGTGCGAGAGCTCTGCCTATATCCCCTAAAGTTAAAAGATAGTATACGAAGCTTATTACTAAGCTTGCTATAAATAGAAAAGTCGGACCTATAATCTCCTGTTCGATAGTATTAGTAGTCTCGCCCTTTGAAAATTGCGGTCTTCGAATATTACGTATATAAACTTATGCCCCGACCGCTATAAAGCGTAATTAGTAAGGGGCTATTAGTAGAACCCGTAAGCTCGTAAGCTAGATATGCTCCGTTAACTTTTATAAAGTTAACTATTCTAACTTCGAAAGCTTAATAGCCCGAGTATAATTAGTATATTTTAGTAAAACGCGGTATTATAAGAAGACTCGGTTAATAAAAGAGGTATAGTAACTTATACTAATTATATTTATAATAGAAGACTTCGGCCCGGCTAACCTAACTTTAACTAGTCTCTTAAAAGTGTATATTACTTAATAAAGCTCGAATAACTCCGTTTACGGAGGTCTATAGCGCTTACTATCCTATATTTTATTCCTAAATTAATTTTAAGGTAGGGTGAGTTTTTTGCGGAGATATACTTACGCCCGTAGGCTGTTTTCAGACCTAGCGCTTCGTATAAACTATATACTAGCCCTAATATATCTTCGAGTTAGTTACTATGTCTTTATCTATTAATATTAATACTAGTATATAATCTATACTTTATTACTTAATAAGTCTATACGCTTAATTAATAGTTTTATAAGTAAGGTTTATCGATAAGGCTATTAAATATTATAATACTATATAACGCTTTGCTATAGATAGCTCTATTAATAAGGCTATTATAAATTTCCCGTATCTATTAACTTACTATATATAATATAATATTCTATACTTTTATCTTTATAACCTTATAATTCTCTACCTTACCTTAACGTCTCTTCCTTCTCCTTTATAACTTACTTTAACTCTTTCCCTCCTTTCTTTTATATTTACCCTCCCTCCGTTTATTATATTATTATATTTTCGCCCCTTAAAATGCTAATTATACCTCTAAGCCTTTATTCTATAATATATACTTTACCTTATACCCTAAGGTACTAATATCGCTAAAATCCTTATACTATCTCTATAACTAAGATCTAGGTATATCTCCTAAGATACGATTAAAACGAGGGAAGAAGGCGGCGGAGGCTATAGATAGTAACGCCTCCTCGAACTCCTCGAATATATATACCTCCTAATTCGCCTCCGCCGCTCCTTCTATATCTACGCCGGGCTCCTCGGCTAATATAAGCACTTCTTCTAGCTATACTACTTAGTATAATAATAAAGTCTAGCTTATCTTTATATAAGGATTTTTTAACCTCTCTAAAGATCCTCTATAGCTTATACTTATACCTAACTTAAAGTAATACCCTAAACGCCTTAAGATAAAGATAAAAGTAACCCTTACGAAAACCCTATCTTTATTATAAAAATATAACCTTCCTCTTAATTATAGCTTCCTACCGCTTTATAAGATTAAATTATTAGGCCGAGAACCCTTATACTTATTATAATAGGATACTCGAGCTAATACTTTAGAATTCGTCGATTATAAACTATATAAGCTAACGGTTAAGGAAATTAAATCGAATATTAATTTCGTTAGTAAAACCTACTTACTCCTTACTCTATATTACCCTTTAATATCGGTTATAATACCGAACGAAGTCCTCGAAGAGATATTAGGTCTTAAGGAGGTTCGGTATATTTATATATATTAGATCTATCTTAGTAAGTATAAAAATACCTTCGAGATATATTACTTATAACTACCTACTTAATTAATATTATAAGGTATTAACTTCCTCCCTTTTATTATATCCTAAGTATTTATACTATATCGAATATTATAAGAATAAGTTAATATTATAGGGTGCTAACTTATCCTTATAATACCTAAATTATAGTCCTTTAATAATACCGGGTAATATATAATACGCCGATAATAAGTTTATACCCTATAATACTAACTCTTCTTATAATCTAACCTTAAATCCTTACTAATTACCTATCGATTTCTCTAGCTTTTAAATACTTTAGGCCCCTAATCCGGGCGAAGATTTATAAGTTCTAGAACTACGCTATAACCCTAGCCGATATTATAAAGTAGTATATTAAGCTAGTCGAAGTATTCGATAATACGATATTATATATTATCTACTAGATTATAATCGACGATACTTTAGCTCTTATCCGGTTAGTTCGTAACGATAACCTAGGCTTACCTAATCCTAATTATATTAATATTAATATTATTATAAATATAGTAATCCTTTAATACCTTTATTATTATCCGATAGATCTTATAGGTATAATAACTAAGTAGTATAATACCTCTAAACCGTCCTATAAATATCCTTAAGGCTTTTCTTATAATAATCTTTTTAAAGGCGTAGCCTTATATATTTACTATACTAAATAGCGATATAACTCTAATTTTATTAATACTAAAAAACTTTCTCTCGACCTATAGAAGATATTACTAAACGGTATTAAAGCTATTATATTAAGAGCTAAAGCTATTACCGCTATATATAAAAGGTTCCTAGCTAATAATACCGATATAATACCTAACTATTTAGCTATAGATATTATACTTACTATAATAAAGATACTTATATACTATATAAACGCTATTATATCTTAAAAGCTCGATAACTAGAAGGCTAATATTAGTATATTATATAACCGCCTTTAGAAATAAACCGGCTTTCTCGCGTTTACTACTAAATATAATAACCTTAATAAGGGTAATAAACGGGGCTAAGGTTATAATCGGCGTTAGTAAATATTAAACGTTATAATAAGCTTCTAGCCTATCGACCTATAAGGTATATAGCGTATATTTAACGAGATCTACCGCCGGGCCTTACTCCTATAACCTATTATTACCTTAGTTAAAGAGAAAGATATACTAAACTAATTCTATTTACTATTACTAAATAGTAATAGTATAGGGTAATATATTATAAGTTTCGAATATAACGGCGATTTTTTAAAAGCGGCTCTAGATAAGGCTAAGGTATAATAAGATATACCTATTATATTATAGGCTTAGTATACTAAGCTTATATAATATTATATAGTATATAGTCTTCTTCCTTCTTAACTACCTCTCTAGATTAATTTTAAATAAGCGATTATAGATCTTAGTATATATTATACCAGCCGAGATAGTAATAACCGTTATAATAATTTACGGATTTCTCGCCGAAAGAACGAAGATAGATCTCCTACCTTCTCCTTCGCCTTAAAAGCCTTTTAAATTATCGGTATAATACTATTAGGATACTATTTAATTTAAAGGATATTATACTAATAACTACTTTAGTAGATATCGATTACTTAGCTTATATAACGAAGAATACTATTTATAATATACTTCTTATAAATAAGGTTAGTACGGGGAAAACCTTAACTTTTATTATAAAACGATATATCTTTATTAAAGCCTATATCCGATAACTTAAAGAACTTTAGCTTAAGGAGTATAACGAGACGGAATTAGTACCTATTATACCGATATTACTAATAATCCTAGTAAACCTAGTTAAGTAATACTTAGAGGAGATTACTAAATACTTCCCTCCTAATACCTTCTACCTCCGGGTATTCTATAGATCCGTTTCTAATACCTTATATAATATATAGCTATAATAGGCCGTTATATCTCGGTAATAGCTTTAGGTAGAAATAGAGCTAGTTATATCTAAGGTATCGATATCTATAATAAGTATATTATCCCTATATTAGCACCTTAAGGTATAAAGTTAATAATACTAGTTTTCCTATATTAGTACCTTAGGGTATTAATATATATTATAAACTATATATTATTAACTTTATACCTTAAGGTATTAATATACTCTATATACTCTATACTATTATACTTCGTACCTTAAGGTACTATTATAACCTCTCTTATACTTATTAATATATATTACCTTTAGAATATAAGGAAGGTATAAATCTTTTTATATTCTATAATTATATTACGCCTCCTCTAACGGGATTAGGCTTTAGCCTTTATTAAGGATAGATTTAAGCTTTCTTACCGCTAAGGATTATAGGAAGCTAATACCTAAGATATTATACCTAACTATAATACTAATTACCTTACTCTTATCCGTAGTATTATTAATATAGCTTATACCGGGCTTACCTAAGATAACGGTAAGGGTAAAGCTAAAGGTAAAACTAATATATAGCTATTATTAGATAATACCCTAGCTATAGCTTAATTTAAGTAGGAAGTTAATAATTAGGACCTTAAAGAGGCTATTAAGCATAAGGTAATACTCGATAATAGCCCCGATAACCCCGATAATAAGGATAACTAGGTCTTAGAAGCTCGAGATATACCCGAATATATATAAACTCGCTTTATTAAGGAGTAGATTAAGGCGGGAAAGCCGACTTTATTCGAATATAACGGCGAGACTATTTTAATAGTTATAAAGTTCTTCCGTCGATATTATATATAGGAATTTCCGCTTAGATTCTACTCTTAGTATATAATCCTCGATAAATACTATATTATCCGCAATCGCTTAATAAGCTAAGCTAGGGTAATTAGGCTTATCCTTCGTAATATATAAAACCGCCCTAATTTAATTTAAAACCTATCCTTACTAGTTATAATCTCTACTATACCTATTATTAATTAATAGTTTAATTACTATAGCCTAGCTAATCTATTCTAGGAGAATATAGGCTTAGAATATAATATTAACTAAGAGAAGTTATCCCTAAGTATAGAGCTATAATTAAATAACTAGGGTTTTGTAACCTTTCTTCCCGAGGAAATACCTAGCGAATATAAGTAATAACTTATATAAGCAACTATAGAGTATAAATAGAGGTAATAGGTACTTACGCTTAAATATTAGGCCTTATATAACTCGACGGAGGATAAGTAGTATACTATTATCCGCAATATATTAGCCTATATCGGTATACGCCGGGGAATAGATATAATTACCCGCTTATCCGACTATATAAATAGGGACCCGTAGCTAGTCTATCCTTATAATAGTATTCCCCCTTATTAGATTTAGATATATAATATTATAACCTATAAATATATAGGTTATAGGAATAGGCTAGTATAACTATATACTAGCAAATCGGAACCTTAACGGACCGATAGGGACCTCTTATATAAGAATATAGAGTAGTATAATTAGGGTTAGGGTCCTAATAGTTATACGATCGATAGAATCGATATCGACTATATCGACTAGTATACTATAGATCGATAGGATCGATATCGATTATATCGACTTACTAAGATAACGGAAGGATATAAGGATAGATAGTTTCCTATTATTTAGATAGTTTCCTTATAATCTTTAGTTATAAATCTAAGTATTATTTTATATAATAGGGTAATCCCTCTTAATTACTTATAATACTTAATATTACTCGATAACGTATAAAGACTTAAAGGTAATACTTCCCTACCTACTAATATATAACTTATAGGTACTTCTAGAATCCGGGATTTAGGTAAGGATTATTATATTTTTATAACTCTTATTTAGGACGGTCTATATATACCTCTTAGGTAATATTAAGTATAATATTTAACTATAATATTAATAATTCCAGCCCCCTCGACGGTTAACTAGACCTAGAATACTAACTAGTAACTCTTAACTACTATTAACGTACTTATTATATATATTATAAAACTTAAGGCTCGAGGAAATACTAGCGGAACTCCTAATAAGCCCTTTAAGATAGAATAGCCTAAGGTTTATCGCGGATAAGAAGACGATATTTAACCTTTTATTATAGCCCTTAGAGCTTACTTCTAATACTACTAATAGTAATTCCCTACTAAAGCTAAGAAAGTAGAATTCGTAGCTAGTAGGCTTAAAGGCGATATACTTATATAGTTTAAACCTATCCTACGGAACTTCCTAGAATTTAATACGGAAGAGACTAGAGAAGATAAGATTAACGAACTCTTTATATTATTCGAAACCTTCGCCTAAATACTTAAGGAAACCTTTAGAAACCCTAACGAAAAGTATAATATAAAACGTAATATCTCCTAACTTAAGTAAACTAAATTAATATTGTATTATATAATATTCTTTAGATAAATTATATTATATCTCTATTAGAATAATAAACCCCTTATAATAGCCTATTATAATAGACTTAAAGAATCTATTAAAGACGAATTATATAAGATACCCCGATTAGAGATATTCGTAGAATTCGTAGTAATAGTAATAGCTATCGATAATCGTAATTAAGAAAGGAACTAGGAATAGTAAGGAAGGTAAAGACTTATTACTAACTTTATACCCCGGGTTAATACCGGAAAACGATATTAATAGCTACCTTAATACTTTATACCCCGATAGAATAACTACCGCGGAATAGTAATTAGCGATATAATATACTTAAGCCCTATAGAGCTTAATATAGCTTAAAGGAAACCTACGAATAAGGAATACTTTAACTATAATAGGATAAGCTACTTTATATAAGAGTACCGATAACCTAAGAAACCTAGAGAATTTAAGAAAATCCCCGAAGGACGATAAGCTAATATTATAATATATAAGACTACGGATTCTACTCCTAGCTAAAACTAGCTTCTAAAGTAAATATCGGATAACTCCGATTATAGACTCCTTAACTAGACCTTCTATTATAAGGATAATTATATTACATACCTCTAGGTAAATTAAGGCTTAGGATAATTCCCTTAGAATCCTTATAAAAAACGATAAATTATAATTACCTAGAGAATACCCCTCCCTACGGATAACGGTTTATTCGAAAGACTAGTAATAGAATAATAAGCCTAGCTTATTAGGGAATACCCCTATTAATACGATATAAAAGGGTATAAGCTACCTAACGAAATAGAAATTATATAAAGCGATATTACGGAAATTATAGAATAATAGGAAACGCTCTATATTAATTAGGATATTAGTACCTAAACTATTAACGGAGAAATAAGCTTAGAATTAGAAAGCTCTATAAACGAAGATACCGATAAAGGAGATATATATTACCTTATCTATAGTATTATACTTAGAGAACTATTCCGAATAATAACCTATTAAGATAAAACCCCCCTTATATAGGAAGACGCGCGAATTAATTATCTCTACGAAAAATACTATTAGATTATATAGTTTGCCTATATTATATATAATTATAGATAATACTTTAAATATAAGGTAACTAACGAATAGTTCCCTATACGTAAGATAGGGTATAATATTATCGCCTATAACGACGATAATAGCGACTATTATAAAGTATTTAGAATAAGGGGAAACTATACTAGTACTAGCTTTATATATAATACCCCCTATAAATCTACTACGCGATAAGTAAAATAGTACTAGTATATAATACCTTAGTACGTACTTTACGCGTAAGAAAAAGCGCTCGATTAGTATAAAATATACGAATAGAAATAAAGGGAAAAGCTCGTAAAGCCCGTATATATAGAATCTATATACTATAGCTTCTATAAGCGCGCTAATTATATAGAATACCTAGCAGATAAAGTATATACCTACTACGACCTTAAAGATAATTAGCCCGGAGTATAAACTCCCTATATAGAAAAGGAAAACTAAGCGCGCCTATAATAATAAGCCGTAATATATATATAATACGGAATATAATAAGCTAAGAACTTAGTATAGATAATAGCCCTTAGAGTATAATAAGAATAGCAGAACCTAAAAGGTAAGGATCGCTTATAAGGGATAATAAGCGATTAAGACTTACGATAAAGTCCCTTTATATAATAGATAGCTCGATATATAAATATTTAAAAATCGTAGTACGAATTAACGGTAAATACTATATAGTATTCCTAGATAACGGAGTATAAAGAAACTTTATATCCTTAAGCGTTATTAATAGAGAATAGATACTTTAGAAGAAGAAAATAGAACCCTATAAACTTAATATTATAAAAGGTATAAAAGTCGCTTATAGCTAAGGTATTATTAATATAGAATCTAATTAATTATTAGTTATAATCTACGGATATACGATATTAATAAACTTCGATATTACGGATACCGTATAATACGAGCTAATTTTAGCTATATTATAGTTAAGAAAGGAAAATCCTTAAATCGATTAGATTAATAGCTATATTTTATAGGATAAAGCGGATACCTAGGAAGCGGTTATAATTAAAGGTATAGGATCGAATTTAGTTACTAAATAATATTTAGATAATAGGGGCTTAAACGAATTTATATATACCTCTAAATCGAGAAGAGCTAAGATAATAGCTACCTTAGGATACGATAAACCTCGATAGCTTATAAAGAAGGATCTAGTAATAATTAGTACCTAGGGGAATAAGGGATATAATAGATTAGAATATAATATAATAGGATTCTATAGATAATAGGATATATTATTATAATAAGTTTAAGAAGGAACTAAGTATATATAATAATATCTCCTTATAATAGTAACTATATAAGACGAAGATATATTTAGAGACCTCTCCGGTATATTAGATAAGTATCGGAAGTTTATAAAACTATTTTAAGGAAAATTCGATTATAGCCTATTAGAGTATAGCCTATACGATTATAAGATCCTACTTAAAGAAGGAGAATAACTAAAGTTCTTACCTATCTACGGATTAGATAAGGATAAACTTAAAGTATTTAGAGAATATATCGACGAAAACCTTAAGAAAGGCTATATTAAACCCTTATATTTACTAGTAGGATACCTAATCCTATTTATACTAAAGAAAAACGGCAAACTATAACTATATATTAACTATTAATAACTTAACGATATTATAATTAAGAATCGGTACCCCTTACCTCTCTTTAAAGAACTTAGAAATAAACTTAGAGGAGCTTAATAGTTTATAGCCCTCGACCTTAAGGAAGGATATACGTATATTTATATTAAACCCGGAGAAGAATAGAAAATAGCGTTTAGAATACGCTATAGATATTTCGAATATCTTATTATACTATTCGGACTTACTAACGCCCCCGTATTATTCCAGGAAATAATAAACTTTATCTTATATAAATACCTCGACTATTTTATAATCGCTTACCTAAACGATATCCTTATTTACTTAAAGATATTCGAAGAATATTAGAAGTATATTATAATAATCCTATAAATCCTCTAAGATAATAAGATTTTAATAGAACCTATTAAATATAATTAGAATACTTAAGAAATTAACTACCTTAGATATACTATTATACTAGGGTATATATAAATATAAAAAGATAAAGTATAAGTAATTAGGGACTAGCTTATACCCTAAAAGATTAAGGATATTAGAGCCTTCTTAGGCTATATTAACTTCTACCGATAATTTATTAAGAACTATAATAGTATTATAATACTATTTATAAAACTTACGAAAAAGGATATTACCTTTAATTAAACCGAATAGGTATAAAAGGCCTTTAGTATAATTAAGGATATAATTATATTAAAACTAATCCTAGTTAAAGTAGATTAAGATAAAACTTTCGAGATCGAGATAAATATATTAGATTATATATTCGGTAGATAACTCGGATAACGAGACGATAAAGGAGGATTACGGATAGTTAGTAACTTTAATAAGAAGCTAAACGGACTAGAACTTAACTATAGAATACCCGATTAAGAACTTATAGTAATAGTAGAAGCCTTTAGGGAATAGCGATACTACCTTATCGGCGTAAAATAATAAATCCTTATATATATAGATTATAAGAATCTTTAGATATTTACCTCGATAAAGCAGCTTAATAAACGATAAGTTAGATAATACGAGTTCTTATTAGAATTCTACTTTAAGATTATCTACCGTAAAGGTAAAGAAAATAAATAAGTAAACGCTCTTAGTAAACGGTTAGATTATAAGGATAGTAATAATAAAGACTAGAATATTATAATAATCTTTAGGGAAGATTCGGAAGGTAACCTTACTATACTATCTATTACTAAGGAACTTAACGTAATACTATATATCGAAGGAGAAATACCTAACCTCGATAATATAATAATATCGGAATAAAACGATTATATTAGAAGTATCTATAGCGTACTAGTATATAGATACTAAGGAATTAGAGTAATCTATAAAAGGATCTAACGTTATTAGAATCTATTAAACCTTAAGAAACGAGTTATAAATATCGTTAATAACTGCGATATATATAAACGGAATAAGATAGAACGGTATAAACCTTACGGACTACTATAACCTCTATTAGTACCTACGATTATTTAGTTATCTATTAGTCTAGACTTTATTATTAAGCTACCCCTTTTATAAGAACCCTTAACTTAGGTATAATACGATAGTATCTTAATAATAGTTTATAGACTAAATAAGTATATATACTTCCTACTATATAAAGAAAGTAGTATTATAGAAGAACTTATATATATATTCCTCCGTATTATTATCGCTAATTATAGAATACCTTAGGAAATTATATTAGATAGAGATAGAAAATTTATATTAAAATTCTAGATCTTATTTACTAAATACCTCGGAATAATATAACGTATATCTACGATATTTTATCCTTAGATAAACGGATAAATAGAATATACTAACTAGATTATAGAATAATATCTATAATATTACGTTAACTACGAATAGGATAATTAGGTCGAATTCTTACCTATAGTATAATTCGCTTATAATAGCGTAGATACGATAAGTATAGGAAAATTACTATTTTTCCTACTCTATAGATATAACCCTACGGTATATTACGAAATACTATTAAGTGGAAACGTAGAAATAGCAGACTAATATGCTAAAAGAATTAAGTAATTATATAAAGATACTCGATATATACTTTAGAACGTTAAAGAATAAATAACGAAATACGCTAATTAGAAAAGAATTAAGGAATTAATCCTATAGAAGGGAGATAAAGTCTACCTTAACTATAAAAATATTAAAACTACTAGACCTAGCGATAAACTCGATTATAAAAAACTCGGACCTTATAAAATTATATAATAGATTTTACTAATTAACTATAAATTGGAAATCCTATATATACGCCTATACCTAATCTTCTATATTTTACTCCTAAAGCTAGTACTAATAGATATAGAACTCTTATACGATATAGATATTATCGAACTAGAATAAGTATAATACGAAGTTAAATAGATTCTCGACTTATATAAACGCGGACGCGGAAAATAATACCTTATTAAGTAGAAAAATTACGATAATTCGGAAAATACTTAGGAACTATTAAAGAATATATACCTAGACCTTATTAAAGAATACGAAAATAAAAAGTTATTATAGCCTTAGATAGAGAAGGTATTATAAGGAATCGAACCCCGGACCTCCTAGTAAGAAACTAGGAACTCTAATTACTAAGCTATAAGATTACTTATATCGTTAACTATAATAACTATCTATAGGAATAACTAGACCCCTTATTAAGGATTAAGAACCCCTAATATATAAAGAATATAAGTTAAACCCCGTAGTATACTAATCTATAATCCTAAATTATAAACTAAAGGATTTAATACCCTATAAATTACTAATAAGAAAATTAGATAGAGATAACGGAGAAACCCTAGATTAATTAAAATCCTCTAATGTAATAGTTATAAAACCTTTAGGTAATAGGCCTTTAGGAATAATCGGCTTAACGGGACGATATTTAGCCTCGGCGGCTAAACGCTCCTTCTCCGCCTCCTTATATTTTATACGATCCAGGTCTTCTAAATTCGATAAACTATAACGAATAATATATACTATCCGCTCCCGCTATATTTTCTTCTACTTATATAAGCGTATTAGTTTATCTTCTAGCTCCTCGATCTTATCTTCCAACTTTTAATACTACGAAGAAATATATAAAAGGTCGGTAGAATTAGTCGTCTCTAAAATATTGTAACGAGGAAGCTTTAAACGTATATACTCGGTATAGCGAGAAGAATTACTAGGGGAAACTTAATAAGAAGTCTTACCCTTAGAATCGTAATAAGAATAAGGATATATCTCGAAGGCGTTCGAAAGAATAATCGAGTATAAGGATAACTTCTATTTAGTAGAGTTAGACCTTGGATTTAACGAACGAGGTTTTATTATACGAGAAAAAGACGATATAACGAATTAGGAAAGTATAATCCGAAGTAAGAATATTAAGCAGGACTACTTACGGAAATACTATAGGTCTTTAGGGATAAAGACTAATAGAAGGGAGATAATATAATAACCTATAAATATATAAGTTATAAAAATAGGCTAGCGTAACTATATACTAGTAAATCGGAACCTTAACGGACCGATAGGGACCTCTTATATAAGAATATAGAGTAGTATAATTAGGGTTAGGGTCCTAATAGTTATACGATCGATAGAATCGATATCGACTATATCGACTAGTATACTATAGATCGATAGGATCGATATCGATTATATCGACTTACTAAGATAACGGAAGGATATAAGGACGGATAGTTTCCTATTATTTAGATAGTTTCCTTATAATCTTTAGTTATAAATCTAAGTATTATTTTATATAATAGGGTAATCCTTCTTAATTACTTATAATACTTAATATTGCTCGATAACGTACGAAGACTTAAAGGTAATACTTCCCCACCTGCTAATATATAACTTATAGGTACTTCCAGAATCCGAGATTTAGGCAAGGATTATTATATATAAACTATCCTATAATCTATTTAAAGATTAGGTAGACGAGTATATAAACGCTTATTTCAAGGACCTTTATATAGAAGCGCCTAATAATACCTAAGAGTATAATATTCGGATCGCCCCTAATAAGAATATATCTATAATTATAAAGGATAACCCTATAAAGATATCCGTTTATCTTAACGGTAGACTAATATACGTCCTAACGATTATATCGATAGATTAGCTTAGCTATATTATTATAATTAGGAATAATCTAATTAGCGAGAGGTCGGATTAGGAGGCCCTTACTAATCTTATTAAAGCCGGTAAAGTTAAGAGTAGAGCTATATTAATACGTAAGATTATTATATAGAATATCCGTAACTAGGCTATAAATATCCTTATATTCGGCGTAGGCTATACCGAGGTAATCCTTTAAGGTATTAAAGATAACGGTCTTACCTACTTTTAACTTCTTAGGTTTAAAGATAACCCGTATTCGTTTATTATACCTAACCGCTATTATACTCTTTTCCGGGTTTTATATAAGTTCCCTATTAATATCTATATTCTCGATATTATAGCTAAGTATACTACTAATTATAAGCGAAGGTTAGTTATAATAGCTACTCCCTAGGAGTAGCTATAAATATTATATATATAATCGACTTAGTATTATAGGATATAAAGTTTTCTTTTTAACTTCGTACCTTATAATACTAACCTCTTTATTTAATTAACTCTTATTAATAATTATCGTACCTTAGGGTATTAACCTACTTTATTTAGGACTTATACTAATAAATTATAATAGTATTCTCGTTATAATCCTCGAAAAAGCTTCGCTAATTATCCTTTTTATTTATTCTACTATAATATTATCTAAATAATTAGCCGACCTTTCTAAGTTTAATAACCTAAAGGCTATTACTAATATAATAGTCCTTAATTAACGCTACGGCTCGGCTAGCTTAAACCTCTATTATTATTATAACCTTAAAATTTAGGTATAATACCTATAGAACTTTAGTACTACTAGATAAATATATAGTCGAATTATATATATAGGCTAGTAAAAGGAAGTTATATAGATTATCCTATATATAAAAGATACGGTTTATAACTTTTTATAGTATAAGGCCTATATTAAGGAAGCCGTATCCTTAATTACGGAGCTATAATTTCTACCTTAGCTTAAGCTCTTTAGAGAGCTTTATAAGCTATTAGCTTATAAGGTACTATGGGTTTTCTAAGCTATACCGTTTAACCGCTTTATATAGGAGATTATCTATATTACTATAATTTAGGACTTTAATTTAGTAGAAACTCGGGCCTTTACTTAGTTTTACTATCTTCTCGCCCTCCTAATCCTCTAAGTCGGCGATAAGCTTAGTACTATAATTAACTATCTCTTACCGCTAATCTATAAGAATTTAGATATTTTATTATATCTATAGCTTAACGGTCTTAAATAGGAGAAGTAAGTACCTTCTAGTATCGAATACTTAATATAGGATATAATAGGTATTATTATTATTACTATTAAGGGCGGAGAGAATAATAGTAATAATAGTTAGGTATACTAAGAGCGCTCTAAGAGATTACTATTAGAGTTTAATAATAGCCGGAAGAGGAAGTATATCCGAGATAAGCCGGATAAATTTAGCCCTATTCCGAAGGCGAAGAAAGTCCGACCCTTAAAGATTACCGAGGAAGGTTATATATCTTAGGATAGTAAGTCTAATAATAGCGAGTATAATAAGGATATTAATATTAATAGCGATATTTAAGAACTTATAATATATAAGGGTAATATCGCGAAGAGGCTTATTACCTTTAGAGATATTTTTTCTTAGTTAAATAAGCTTATCTATAGGCTACTTTTAGTAGTTTATTATATCCGCTCTTTTCTAAGTAGAGTATTTAGTTTAAGTAATAAATTATAAATTATACTAAGTAAGTAATAGGGCTCTTATTAAGAATATAAGAAAATCTTTAAGTATAACTATATCTAATATAATATTATTTACTAGATATAAAAGCCTAGTTATTTCGATTTTAAGACTCTAATTAAAATATATTATATACTAACTATCTTATTATTTTAACTACTATTATAAGTAGTTAGTATAGCGCTAGCTATTAATAATAGCGGCTTTTACCGAAACTTAAATCGTCGGTATTCGTTTATTAAAGCCGCTTATCTAATATAGGATTAATATCTATATAGATATAATTTCAGTAGTTAACTAATAGTAAGCCTAATTATCTTATTTAATAATAATAATAAAACGCTGTAAATACCTACTATAAAGCCGAGGTTAATAACCGGGGATAGTTTATAGCTTACTAGGTTTATCTCTAATAATAGCTTTATTAATCCCTCGCTAATAGGCTTATATAACTCGACTCTTAGGATATTTAGCTAGGTTAATTTTAACTAAGTATATATTAGTACTAAGGCTATACTAACGAATAATATCTAGCGAAACGGTCCCTTTACTCGATAAAAATAATTAATTCGAATCGGGCTTAATCTTATAACTAGAATATAACTTCGAACTATAATTAAATATAATCGAGCTAGTAAGCTAATAATAAATATAAAATACTTTAACCTTAACCGGAGTTATTAAATCGCTCTATTTCCTATACTACTTTCGGTTAAATATCCGAATTAAGCGGCCTTAATTAAGGATATATTCGAATTAGGATATATTTCTACTAGAGAATATAACTTTAAGGACTTCCGACTTATATATTCCTATACCTATAGTAATAATAGCTATATTAACGAATTATACTTCGATCTAAATAACCCGATCTTACTTAAGGACCTATAGGGATATATTAAACCTAAGAGGGGGAACGGCGATATATATAACTTAGTATTTATAAATATTATTACTAAGAATATTATCGATATTCCAGATATCGATATAGATAAGCCTAAAATACCTATACGGAAGCTACGGGGTTATCCTACTAAGGCTAAGAAGGAGGCGAAGAAGGATAAATCGGTAGATTAGAAACCTAAAGTAATAAAAAAAGAGGTTACTATAAAGTAGGAAAAGGTAAAATAGGAAAAGGTAAAGTAGGAAAAGGTAAAATAGGAAAAGGTAAAGGAGGAAAAGGTAAAGGAAGAAGTAAAGTTAGAAGTACGGAAGGATAAGTTTAATATAGATAATTAGGATTCTATAGCTAGGTTAGATAATAAGCTATTAGGTTTATTAAACTTTTTCGCGCTCTTCTTAGATAAGGATACTATCCCCGAGATACCTTTATAGAACGTATCTATATCTAATTCGGAGATATACGGAAGTCTAAGAGCGGATTATAAACCGGATAATACTATAACGGTAATATTAATACTAAAGAGGAGAGAAATACGCCTTTAGGCCCGCTACTTATTACTCGGGCGGTATTATATAGGAAGAGCTAGAATTAAGATTAGAGAGTAATAGAAAATAATAAATAATAATATTATTACCTTATCTAAATATATATACTTATTATATTCTTATATACTTTAAAATAAATAGCTTCGGATATACTTAATATAAAATATAACTTATAAATAATCCCTTTATTCCCCTCCTCCCCCCCCCCGATTTATTATCGGATTTATAAATTAATAATAATACCCTTTACTTAAGTATTCTAGAAGTCTTTAATAACCTTTAGTATAGCTATAACCCGCTTATACTTAATATTATACTTATTATTATTAATAGGGATATTCGCTACCTTTAACTTAAGAAGTATATTAAGCCTTATAATATTAATAAGCGTATATTAGGGTATCTATTTATAATATACTTTAGCGCTTTTATATAGGATATAAACCCCTCCTTATATATTAAGTTAATCTAAATAGGTAATAAGCTCTTTATAGCGTAACTAGCGATAAGTATATTTAGAATAAGGGAAGTAACGATAGTAAGGATTAACGGTATTAGTAGCTACTTATTATATACGGGCTTATATTTAGCTCGAGATTAATTCTAGCCCTATAGGATAGATAACCTAGGGTAGATTCTAATTTATAATTAGCTCTTATTATCTTATATAATAATATTACTAAAGACCTACCTATATAGCGGCGCTATTATTACCGGCTAGGTTATTTAGCGCGGCTTAATTATTAATAGGTATACTACCGATAGGTATAATAACGCCGCCGGCTAGGTTATTTAGCGCAGCTTAGTTATTAATAGGTATACCGCCGGCTAGGTTATTTAATATAGCTTAATTATTTATATTAATAGTACGAATAAGTAGGTTAATATATAAGATAGAGATAAAAAGCTAATAGTTATTAATCTTAATAATAGAATAAGATAGATATTTAGTTATTTATAAAGATATCGAACCTATTACCCTTCCTTCTTCGATATTATCTTTTTAAATAAATATAGGAATAGTTTTCTTAATATTCTTTTAAGTATTAATTTCTTTAATCTCGGGATTTATAATTCCGACGAAATAGGTACGGAATCTTTATTCGAAATCTATCTAATCTCTTATTATTAATCCTTTAAACTAAGTATATCCCGCTAGGTATTTTACTCCTATTACTCCTATTCTTTAATATTTACGCTCTATTCTAGCTATACTTATTAGCTAAGATTTACTCCGATGCTTTTCTTACGGAAAGTATATATTTAATAATAAATATCCTCCTTATTATTTAACTCCGTAATATCTATTACGGTATAGATTAGTATAGGATTAAGACCTATTTTTCGAAGGGTATCTTAGAACCCTTACTAGCTACTAATAGCTTTCGGTAATTCCGATAATAGTAGTTCGGCTCTAGATATATAATAAAGATTAAATTAATATTAAAGATACCGATACGATATAAAATATAGTAATCGAGTATCTTCGGTAGCTATAGATAAGAAGTTTTATATAATTTTAAAGTAAAGTTTATAGATAGGTTATAAGAGGTATTCGTTATATTCTACTCTATCGATCTCAACTAGAGCCTTTAATTATTATAAATAACTTCTTAAGTATTCGACTTAATAGTTAATTACCTTTCCCTTTTATAATAACCTGAAAAGAATACTAGGTTTCCCTTCCTAAATATACCGCCGGTTACGCTATTTACGGATAAAATAGCTATTCTACTCCTTAATAAAGGAAGAGTATTCTTAGCGAATTTATAATATAAAGGTATAGAGAAGGGTAATACGGTCGGTAATATAATACTATAATTATAAGCCTTTATATTAAAGGCGATTAAAGTAGTTCCAGTAGATAAATATATTAATAAATAGATTTCTTTATATTATTAAATTTAAATATACCTACTAAAAGAGCGTCCGACCTTTACTAAGCTATATCTAATAAGACTTAATTCTCTAGTTCTTTATACTCTTATTAAAGCGCTAAACGTTATCGAGTATTAATAATATATTTAGATTATAAATTAGTAGTTCCTAGCTAATAGATAATTCTAACGCCTCCGGTTTCTCCTAAGTAATATCGCCCTTAGCTATCCGTTTAGGTTTAACCTTATATTTTAATTTACTTATATAGGAAAGCTACTAATATATTATAGCTATAAGCTATATTTCTCCTCTACGATCGGAACGGATAGTTATTAATATAAATCCTAAGGTATTAATCGAGTTAATATATTATACTAGGATTAACCGCTCGGTTAATCCCGATTAACTATAGAAAAGCTATAGAATAAAACGTAAGTATATATCGATTATAGTATAGATCTTAAAGCTAAACTTTTAAAGCTTATAATATCTATCTATAGATTAGATATAATTCGGACCTAATATTATAAAGCCGCTATAGCGCTTTCGGAGTTACTAATACCGCTTATCTATCTATTCGGGAAACTATTACTTAAATTCTATAAAAGCTTAATATATTAAGATATTAATACCTACGTAGGAATATAAATAGTTATAAAGCCCGTATCGATTTAATCGAGGAAAAAGTTAGATAGGTTTAGCCTTAGGGTTTACTTTATTATTTAACCGGGCGTTACTTTAAGGCTAATTAGTATCCGAATTACGCTAATCGATTACGGAATATTCCCTAAAATAATATCGGAGTTCTTCCTTCCGTTTATCGATTTTAAGGTTAGATAATCGATACTATAGGTCGATACTTTTATAAAACCGTTTAATACTAATAATAGAAGTAGTAAATCCTTCTTTCTTAAATAAATATTTAAGTTATTTATTAGTTAATTTAAGGTTAAAAAAGTAGGTATAAATCCGATCCCGTAAAGCCGGGGAGTCCTATATATAGGTCTATTAAGTAGGGATATCCTAAGCTCTTATATAACGATAAAGAGTTTACCGGCTAATACGAATATTATAATAATCTCGAAGCATTATAAAGAGCTCCGGTATTAATACTCCGAGGGAATATTACTAGGTAATCTAGTTATAAATAGAGTCTAGATTATAAGGGGTATAACCTATAGGTATAATTAGATATAGGGAAGGGAGGCTAGAGGCTTTATTAGTTTAATTAACGGTTAAGCAAGCTTTACTATAATATTAAAAAGTTCTTAGGAGAATACCTGCCGCGATAATAGTAGAGGGTATTATAGGCCTACGGGTAAATATACGGCTTCGGTATACTAGGGCACGAAGCCTTAGTTAGTATATTCCCTTCCCGTCTAGAGACTAGTATTATATAAGCGCTAAACGAGAGCGCCTTCCGAGCAGCTTATAAGCCGCTTAAAAGACTATCGGTAATAGCACCTATATCGACGGTAGACCTATAGAAAACTCTATCTAAAGGTAGATCTTAAGTATAAGAGCTACTTAAGAGTAGCTCTCGCGCTATTATATAGATACTACCCTTACTTCTCTCCTTAAGTTAGTTAATAATAGAAATTAGGATTATAACTATAAACGCTTTCTCGATACCTATTTATATTTAACTAACTTCCTTCTACCTACCCTATATATCTAACGGTATTTATATATTTATTCGGCGTATAGCCTTAGGATATTATTCCCTTATAACGAATAATTCGGGTAACTCCCTACCTAAGCGAATAATAATAATAATAATTATATAATAATTATATAATAAATAGTTACTTAAATAATAGATAAATAGCGGTATATTATTAAATAAGTAATATAATAGTAGCGCGAAGATAGTATATAAAACCTAAAAACGCTTATAATATAACTTATATAAATCGAATAATCCCGTAGCTTATTATTATAGGAGCTATTAACGAGTATTAGTAACTTAGCGGCCGAATACCCTAACCTAGTACCTAACGAACTAGAAGATACCTATATCCCTACTCCTACCTCCTAAGATATAAAAAACGCCGATATCGACGTAGATAAGGCCCTAGAGAGTATAATTATACCTAAACGTAAGCCCCTTTCTTAGCTAACGAACTTTAAGGGTATATATACTAAATTCTTAGCTTAGAAGCGTATTATAAGGTATAAACTCGTCCGAGATACCTATTTTATCGGGAATTATATAGATAAGTTCTAAGAAATCTATAAGTACTTAAAGGGAGATATAAAGGTTATAGTATAGAGCTATTATATTATAGGAGGAGAGTATAGCCTTTAGAAACCCTCCTTATTCCTATAATAGCTCCGCTACCGATATTATAACGAGAACTACGTTATTACCGCTTCCTAAAGGCTCCGTAGCTTTACTTAGAAGAAAGGCTAATCCTTCCCTAACTTCTTCTCCTAATAGGAGAAATTATTAGTAAACTCCGGCGGTATAGAATAGCCGGACTTAGTTAAGTTAATATATTTAAAAGGCGCTATTAATAGTATACTATATATATAGCTTATTAGTATAAAGATACTATTAATATATAACGATTAGGTAAAGAAAGCTTTCCGTATTTCGGTTAAGATAGAAAGCTATATTATTATCCGAGATAGTAGCTATACTTCGCCTTTAAGCTACTTATCCGGTGCTATAATATAGCGCTTTAGAATAGCCTAACGAACGGGAGGAAACGGATAGAAATTATAAAACCCTTATACGGATCCCGATAAAGATATAGTTATAATTAGTATTAATATACTATAGGCTAATAAATAGTATATAAGATAGGTTAACTAAGCGGAGATTATACGTAGGAAAGAGTAGGAACTTTATTATAAGTACGGACGTTCGAACTATAGAATTACTTATTACCCCCTTCTACCTATATACTCGCTTATTACCTTAGGAGCTATTCGGGAGACGGGGATTAATATAGCCGATATTAACCTTATTAACTTTAATAATACTACCGAGGAATAGGAGGAAAACTAACTACTCCTATATAGAGTTATATATAGGAGCTTATAGATCTCGACTTTAGCCTATAAGAAGTAAAGTATTAGATAGATAGAAACTATTTTATAATAGATTTATTCTATAATTTAACTCTATTTATCCTAATACTTATTAACTCTAGCTATAACTATTATTCTATTATAAGTAAGATACTTATATATAAGTTAAAACTTTTATATATATCTATCCCGCCTAAGACCCTTTATTAATCGTTAAAGGAGAGAATATTATATAAATAGCCCGTTATCCGCTATATAACCTACCTTAATATAGATTTAGACGGGTATTTATATCGTATTTAGGCTTATATAATCCCCCGCCTTTAATATAACCTCGTTTTAGGAAAGCCTTAGGTAGAAAGAGAAAGGGTAATATATATAGCTTATAAGTACCGCTTAAATATTAGATAAGCCGGAGGACTAGAGGTTTAGGAATAAGGATATAACCCTAAGAACTTTAACTATATATTTATTAATACCCTTACTATCTAGAGCGAAGTTTAGCGTATAAAACGCTTAAATACCGCTTAGATAATGCTTTTTAATATTATAATAGCCGATATTATTAAAGCCCTAATACCGAAAGTAGAATCCTCGGTTAATAAGAAACTCCCCTTAGAATATTATAAGTTCCGGAACCTCTTTAATAAGGAAGTAGCTTCCGCGCTACCGCTATATAAAAAGGGAGCGGATTATAAGATCCGGCTATATAAGAAGGCGGATAGGTCTACTATAGATACCCTATAAGGCTTATTATACGGGATATCTAGAGAAGAACTTATTATATTAAGGAAGATTTTTACTAAGCTATTTAATATAAGCTATATTAGAGTTAGTAGCTCTTTAGTAGGAGCTCTTATAATCTTTATTAAGAAACTAGGGGGTAGCCTCCGTTTTTATATAGATTATTATACGCTTAATACTATCTCGGAAGCCGATTATTACCCGCTCCCCTTTATTAAAGAAACCCTATCTAATATTATAAATACTAAATATTTTACTAAGCTTAACGTATAAGTAGCGTTTTATAAGCTTTATATTAAGGAAGGAGATAAATAGAAGACCGCTTTTTATATAAGGTATAGCCTTTTTAAATAGCTAATAACCCCGTTCGAACTTATAGGCGCTCCTACGATATTCTAGCGCTATATTAATAACGCTCTACGCCCCTACCTAGATATCTTCTATTTAGCTTATATCGATAACGTTCTAATATATACCGACGGTATAGCTAAAGATTATCGAGTAAAGGTAAAGCTAGTATTATACGCTTTTAAAGTAATAGGTCTAAATTTAGATATTATTAAGTATAAATTCGGCGTAACCGAGACGAAGTACCTAGGCTTTATTATCGAAGCGGGGGTAGGGATTTATATAGACCCCGAGAAAGTATACGTTATATACGATTAGGAGGCTCCGAAGACGGTTAAGGGAGTCCGTAGCTTCCTAGAATTTACGAACTTTTATTATTAATTTATCGCTAATTATTCCGAAATCGTAGAGCCCCTCCTAGCCTTAACTAAAAAGGGGGTTTTATTTAGGTTCGGGGAGTAGGAAGAAGCTATATTCGAATAGCTAAAGCGCTGCTTTATTAGTAAGCTTATACTCGCTTAATAGGATCCGGATAAGGAGATAATACTAAAGGCGGATTATTCTAGGTATTCGTTAAGCGGCTACCTTTCTTAAAGGGACGAATATAATATCCTCCGCCCGGTAATATACTATTTATACTGCTTAAGCCCTATAGAGTATATATAATGATCCTTGCCTGAATCCCGGATTCTGGAAGTACCTATAAGTTATATGTTAGCAGGTGGGGAAGTATTACCTTTAAGTCTTCGTACGTTGTCGAGCAATATCAAGTGTCACAAGTGATTAAGAGGGATTACCCTATTATATAAAATAATACTTAGATTTACAACTAAAGACTATAAGGAAACTATCTAATATTAAGCCGTAAAACTCCTATCCTTATATCCTTCTATTATTTTCCTATCTATAGTAAGTATAGATCCTTAGATTACCTAGAGCGATAGGAGTATTAGCTTATTTGGATTATTTGGATTATTATCGCTCTAACTATCTTAGTTATTAAGGTAATCTAACCCTAACCCTGATTATACTATTCTATATTCTTATATAAGAGATCCCTATCGGTCCGTTAAGGTTCCGATTTGCTAGTATATAGTTACGCTAGCCTATTCCTATAACCTATATATTTATAGGTTATAATATTATCTCCCTTTTATTAGTCTTTATCCCTAAAGACCTATAATATTTCCGTAAGTAGTCCTGCCTAATATTCTTACTCCGGATTATGCCTTCCTAATTCGTTATATCTATAGGTATCCAGAAATCGCGTTCGAAGAAAACCGAGCAATATAACCGTCTTTATCTTTCTATCGAAACTTTAGTTTTAAGATAATGCCTTATTCTCTCTATACTTCTAAAGGGTGGTTATACCGTATAATGGATAGTGTTTCGCGTTATTCTACGTACGTAAAACGAGGAAAACGATATAATAGGAATAGTGTTCCTATAAATGCCCGTAAGTTCTAGCTATAATGATTTTCCTTATTAGTATACTAACTCTATACAGTTTCTCGTATTTTATCGGAGGAGAAAAAGCTTTATACGTAGGAGGCTAATACGCGTAAGGAGCTTCGTAAGGCTTATCGTAAGGCGGGGGAGGCGCTTTCTCGTTTAGAGCGTCTTCGTATTTAGCGTAAGTCTCTAGTAAAGAGGAGTGCGAAGTTGGTAAATATAGGATTAGAGTCGCTTAATGCTTAGGAGGAGTAGGAAGCCGAGTCCGGCGTAAATATAGCTATTTCCGCGGAATCCGAAGCTATTGCCGAACTATAGGAGTTTAGTAGTTTCGGGGTAATAGATTTTAATACCTTCCTAGAGTCTACGGATTTATCCGCGTCTAACTTCTTCGGTTTAGGGTCTTCTGCTATTAATAGTTTATAACTCTAATTTTCGTATTCTTTAATTAGATTTTTATAGATATTCTTTAGGGGTTCCTAAGTATTTTCTAAGTTATTATATCCTTTCTATTTAATAAGGTATTATTTTCCGCGTCCGCGTTTGCGTAAGTCGAGGATCTATTTAACTTCGTATTATGCTTGCTCTGGTTCGATAATATCTGTGTCGTACGAGAGTTCTGCGTCTGCTGGTGCTGGTTCCAGAAGTAAAATGTAGAAGACTAGGTGTAGACGTATATATGGGATTTTAAGTTCGTAGTTAACTAGGGAAATTTATCGTGCGATTTTATAAGGTCCGAGTTTCTTATAGTCGAGTTTATCGCTAGGTCTAGTGGTTTTAATATTTTTACGGTTAAGGTAGACTTTATCTCCCTTCTATAGGATTAATCCCTTAATCCTTTTCTAATTAGTATATTTCGTTATTTATTCTTTAATATCCTAAAGTATACATCGAGTATCTTCGTATAATTGCTTAATTCTCTTAGCGTATTAGTTTACCGTTTCTACGTTTCCACCTAGTAGTATTTCGTAGTATACCGTAGGGTTATATCCGTAGAGTAGGAAGAATAGTAATTCTCCTATACTCGTTATATCTATACTATTATAAGCGAACTGCGCGGTTAGCAAAAGTTCGACCTAATTATCTTATTCGTAATTAACGTAGTATCGTAGATATTATTCTATAATCTGGTTAGTACGTTCTATTTATCCGTCTATTTAAGGATAAAATGCCGTAGATATATATTATATTATTCCGAGGTATTTAGTAAATAAGATCTAGAATTTTAATATAAATTTTCTATCTCTATCCGATATAATTTCCTAAGGTATTCCGTAGTTAGCGATAATAATACGGAGGAATATATATACGAGTTCTTCCGCAGTACTACTTTCTTTATATAGTAGGAAGTATACGTACTTGCTTAGTCTGTAAACTACTACTAAGATGCTATCGTACTACACCTAAGTTAAGGGTTCTCGTAAGAGGGGTAGCTTAGTAATAAAGTCTAGACTAATAGATAACTAAATAGTCGTAGGTACTAGTAGAGGTTATAGTAGTCCGTAAGGTTTATATCGTTCTATCTTATTCCGTTTATATATATCGCAGTTGTTAACGATATCCGTAACTCGTTTCTTAAGGTTCGGTAGGTTCTAATAACGTTAGATCCTTTTATAAGTTACTCTAATTCCTTAATATCTATATACTAGTACGCTATAGATACTTCTAATATAGTCGTTTTATTCTAATATTATTATACTATCGAGGTTAGGTATTTCTCCTTCGATATATAGGGTTACGTTAAGTTCTTTAGTAATAGATAGTATAGTAAGGTTACCTTCCGAATCTTCCTTAAAGATTACTATAATATCTTAGTCTTTACTGTTGCTATCCTTATAGTCTAACCGTCTGCTAAAAGCGTCTGCTCGTTCGTTTTCTTTGCCTTTACGGTAGATAATCTTAAAGTCGAATTCTAATAGAAATTCGTACTATCTAATTTATCGTTTATTAAGCTGCTTTGTTAAGGTAAATACCTAAAGATTCTTATAATCCGTATATATAAGAATTTGTTATTTCGCGCCGATAAGGTAGTATCGCTATTCCCTAAAGGCTTCTACTATTACTATAAATTCTTAATCGGGCGTTTTATAGTTAAGTTCTAGTCTATTTAGCTTCTTGCTGAAGTTACTAATTATTTATAATCGTCCTTTATTATCTTATTATCCGAGTTATCTACCGAATATATAATCTAATACGTTTATCTCGATCTCGAAAACTTTATCTTAGTCTACTTCGATTAGGATTAGTTCTAATATAATTATATCCTTAATTATACTAAAGGCTTTCTATACCTATTTATTCTAATTAAAGGTAATATCCTTTTTCGTAAGTTCCGTAAGTAGTGCTATAATACTACTATAGTTCTTAATAAATTATCGGTAGAAGTTAGCGTAGCTTAAGAAGGCTTTAATATCCTTAATATTCTAAGGTATAGGCTAGTCCCTAACTGCCTGTACTTTATCCTTCTATATTCGTATATATCCTAGTATAATAGTATATCCGAGGTAATTAACTTCTTAGGTATTCTAGTTGTATTTAATAGGTTCTACTAAAATCTTATTATCTTAGAGGATTTATAGGATTATTATAATATGCTTCTAGTATTCCTCGAATATCTTCGAGTAAATAAGGATATCGTCTAGGTAAGCGATTATAAAATAATCGAGGTATTCGCGTAAGATAAAGTTTATTATTTCCTAGAATAATACGGGGGTATTAGTAAGTCCGAATAGTATAATAAGGTATTCGAAATATCCGTAGCGTATTCTAAACGCTATTTTCTATTCTTCTCCGGGTTTAATACGAATATATATATATCCTTCTTTAAGGTCGAGGGCTATAAACTATTAGGCTCCTTTAAATCTATCTCTAAGTTCTTTAAAGAGAGGTAAGGGGTACCGATTCTTAATTATAATATCGTTAAGTTACCGATAGTTAACGTATAATTATAGTTTACCGTTTTTCTTTAGTATAAATAGGATTAGGTATCCTGCTAGTAAATATAAGGGTTTAATATAGCCTTTCTTAAGATTTTCGTCGATATATTCTCTAAATGCCTTAAGTTTATCCTTATCTAATCCGTAGATAGGAAAGAACTTTAGTTATTCTCCTTCCTTAAGTGGGATTTCGTAGTCGTATAGGCCGTGCTCTAGTAGGCCGTTATCGAATTTTCCTTAAAATAGTTTTATAAACTTCCGATACTCTTCTAGTATACCGGAGAGGTCTCTAAACGTATCTTCGTCTTATATAGTTGCTATTATAAGGAGATATCGTTATATATACTTAGTTCCTTCTTAAACTTATCGCGATAATATATCCTATTACCTATAGAATCCTATTATATCGTATCCTAATCTGCCGTATCCCTTCTTTTATTAGGTATTAACTATCGCTAGATCCTTCTCTATAAGCTATCGAGGTTTATCGTATCCTAAGGTAGCTATTATCTTAGCTTTTCTCGATTTAGAGGTATATATAAATTCGTTTAAGCCCCTGCTATTTAGGTATCGCTTAGTAACTAAATCCGATCCTACGCCTTTAATTATAACCGCTTCTTAGGTATCCGCTTTATCCTATAAAATATAGCTATTAGTTTAATCGATTCGAGGATTTTCCTTTCTTAACTATAGTATGCCCAAGATTAGCTCGTATTATATAGTATCCGTAATATCGAAGTTCATTAGTATTATACATCCGTAGATCGTAACTAGTAATTAATTAGATTCTATATCGATAATACCTCGGCCGTAAGCAACTTCTATACCTTTTATAGTGCTAAGTTTATAGGGTTCTATCTTCTTCTTCTAAGGTATCCGTTCTCTATTAATAACGCTTAGGGATATAAAATTTCCTTATACTCCGCTGTCTAGGAGTGCTATATAGTGTTTGTTGTTGATTCGTACTGCGATTTTCAAATGTTCGTGCGTCGAGCTGTCTATCGCGCAGAGGGACTTTATCGTAAGTCCTAATCGCTTATTATCCCTTATAGGCGATCCTTACCTTTTAGGTTCTACTATTCTTACTATACTCCGAGGGCTGCTATCTATATTAGGTTCTTAGCTTATTATATTCCGTATCGTATATATACTACAGCCTATCGCTATAAGCGCGCTTAATTTTCTTCTTCGGTATACGGAGTCTATGCTCCGGGCTAACTATCCTTAAGGTTATAGTAGGTACGCGCTTTATCCGCTAGGTATTCTATATAGTCGGCGCGCTTATAGAAGCTATAGTATATAGGTTCTACGTATACGGGCTTTATAAGCTTTTCCCTTTATTTCTATTCGCGTATTCTATACTAATCGAGCGCTTTTTCTTACGCGTAAGGTGCGCACTAGGGTATCGTATATTAGTACTATTTTACTTATCGTATAGTATATTCGTAGGGGGTATTATATATAAGGCTAATGCTAGCGTAGTTTCCCCTTATTCTGAGTACTTTATAATAGTCGCTATTATCGTTGTTATAGGCGATAATGCTATACCCTATCTCGCGCGTAGGGAACTATTTGTTGGTTACCTTATGTTTAAAGTATTATCTGCAGTTATATATAATATAGGTAAACTATACGATCTGGTAGTATTTTTCGTAGAGGTGATTAATTCGTGCGTCTTCCTATATAAGGGGGGTTTCGTCTTAACAAGATATTATTCGGAATAGCTCCCTAAGTATAATGCTATAGATAAGGTAGTACGTATCTCCTTTATCGATATCTTCGTCCGTAGAGCTTTCTAATTCTAAGCTCGTTTCTTCGTTAATAGTTTAAGTACTAACGCTCTAACCGATACTAAGCGTTTCCTATTATTCCGTAATTTCCGTAATATTGCTTTATAAAGTATCCGTTAGGAGAGGCGTCCTCTAGGTAACTATAATTTATTATTCCTTATAAGGTTTTTAAGGGAACTATCCTAAGCCTTACTTTACCGAGAGGTACGTTATATAATTATCCTTATAATAGAAGGTCTAGTTAAGGAGTCTATAATTAGAATTATCCGATGCTTACTCTAGAAGCTGGTTTTAGCTGGGAGTAGAGTCCGTAGTCTTGCGTATTATAATATTGGCTTATCGTCCTTCGGGGACTTTCTTGAATTCTCTGGGTTTCTTGGGTTATCGGCATTCTCGTGCGAAGTAGCCTGTCTTGCCACAGTTAAAGCATTCCTTACTTATAGGTTTACGCTAAGCTATATCGAGCTCTATAGATCCTATATATATAATGCCGCTAACTGCTATACCTCGTTGCTAGAAGCTATAGTTAGTTATCTATTAAATCCGCTATCCTATATTAGCGTAATTCCTCTATATAGTATAGCTTCCTCCTTTCTTGCTTTTCTCTATATATCTTTCGTAGAGATAGTTATCGATATAGATAGCGTTATTACTAAATATCGTAAAGTCTTCGGGCTAATCCTACTTAGAGATTTCGTCCTTAACCTTATCCTTAAGTCCTCTATAATAGTATTCTATAAGGTTCTTATCTTCCTAAGGGAGGTATACTAAGAGTTGCTTAAAGCGAACCGTATAGGCTAAAGCAGACTTATTCTACTTAAGTTTTATAAGTTACTACGCTATAATCCGTTCTTCGTTAGGATTACTAAATATTTCCTTAAGGATACGTTCGAATCCTACGAATAAATCGAATATATTCTTAGTAGTTATCTTATATTAATCGAGGTTGCCTAGGTATTTAATATAGTTACGAAGTAAGGGTTCGTACTAGATAAGTACGTCCTTTTCGAGTCGTATACCGGCTAGGATAACTTTATCGGGTTCGGTAGTAAATTATACTGCGTTATATAGGAAGTACGCCTTATAATAGGTAAGGAACCCTTAAAGCGTCTTCTAGTTACCGTTATATATAGTGGGTTTATCTATCTTATAGCTATTACCGGTATTCTAAATAATAGGCGCTAGGGGTATAATAGCTATAGCTTAGTATTATTCGATTTACTAAGCCTACCGATAGATAGTGCGATTCTACTACTCCTAAGCCTATCGGAGTACAGCGAGTTGTTAAGTAAGTTCGATTAATTAGCGTATTATATCTTCCTAAGTTACGACCTAGCGACGTCCTTCGCCTAAGGTAGATAGGGTAGGAGTTTAAGGAGCTATTATTATACTTAATATTACCTAAGAGGTATATATAGACCGTCCTAAATAAGAGTTGTGAAAATATAATAATCCTTGCCTAAATCCCGGATTCTGGAAGTACCTATAAGTTATATATTAGCAGGTGGGGAAGTATTACCTTTAAGTCTTCGTACGTTATCGAGCAATATTAAGTATTATAAGTAATCAAGAGGGATTACCCTATTATATAAAATAATACTTAGATTCATAACTAAAGATTATAAGGAAACTATCTAATATTAAGCCGTAAAACTCCTATCCTTATATCCTTCTGTTATTTTCCTATCTATAGCAAATATAGATCCTTAGATCACCTAGAGCGATAGGAGCGTTAGCTTATTTGGATTATTTAGATTATTATCGCTCTAACTGTCTTAGTTATTAAGGTGATCCAACCCTAACCCTAATTATACCGTTCTGTATTCTTATATAAGAGATCCCTATCGGTCCGTTAAGGTTCCGATTTGCTAGTATATAGTTGCGCTAGCCTATTCCTGTAACCTGCATATTCATGGGTTATAATAGTATAACTATAAGATCTATAATAAGGAACTATTAGCCGTTATTAATTACTTAAAAGTATAGGATATAGAGCTTAGGGGTATTATATTACTATTTATAATTTACTCGGATTATAAGAACCTCGAATATTTTATAATATTATAGCGTTTTACCGAAAGATAAATCCGCTAGTCCGAGATAATAGCTTATTTTTAATACTACCTAGTCTACCGTATAGGAGTAGCTAATAAGTATTTAGATATCCTTTCGAGGAGGGAGTAGGATATATTATATAATATATCTAACGAACGCCTTACTAATAGGTAAATCTAGCTTTTATTATCGATAGAGATAAGCTAAGTTATAATATATAATAAGCTATTATTAATAGGTAGTAAGGTTTTTATATAAAAGGAGCTCTAGCGCTTATAGAATAATACTACCTTATATAATAAGGTCTACTCCTAACTTATAGGTATAATCCGTAGGGGTAAACGCTCTTTTCCCCCTTACCTATAGATATCCGAAGGTAAGCCTATTAAAATATTTATAGCGGAGTATTCGATCGATAATAAAGGATTACTTAGGTTCTGCGAATAGCTCTAGTTACCGGATTAGGAACTACTATATACTAAACTAATATAGAATATCTATAATTCTACCCTATCTAATTACCTAAGAAGGGATATTACTATTATAATAATAATAAAGGGCTACTTCTAGCTAGGTATATACTGTAGTATTTAGAGGTTTATATAAAATTACGATATTTATAAACGTAAGACGGTATAGAGATACTAGAAGAAGGGCCTTCTTAAGCCCCTATTAATACCTAAGCGGGTATAAAGCGAGTTATCCGTAGAGTTTATAATCGACCTCCCCTACGAGGATAATATAAAAGAGGCCTACTTAATAGTAATTATAGACCGATTAATAAAAGCTATTATACTCGAAGCTATATATAGTATAAGCGCGGAAGTATATATAAAGCGGTTCTTATATTATTACTAGCGGTTCTATAATTTCCCTAAGGTAATAATTAGTAATCGAGGCTCGAACTAGGTAAAAGGGTTCTAATATTAATTATACGAGCTTATAAAGATAGAGTAGCGCTTAAGTACCGCTTTCTACTTATAAATAGATAGAGCTATAGAAAAGGTAAACTAAAAGGTTATAGATTACCTCCGAGTATTTATTATATATATATAATTAGATTAGCCGATACTCTTACCTAGCGCTTAACTAGCTATTAATAATAGGGATATTAATATAATTAGCTTTAGCCTATTTTTTATCTTATATAGCTATTATATAGATCTAATCGAATAGGTAGAGTATAGTATATTAATAGCGTAAGCGCCTAGGGTTTAAACTAAGAACTTTATCTAATAGCTTAAAGATATAATTACTTTCGCTTAAGCTATAATAATAGTTATATAATAACGAATAGAAGAATCTATAAATAAGTTATAAATAGCTATAGAGCGGCTTATTAAGAGCGATAAGGTATAGCTCTCCTTACGAAATATTACTACCGACCGCCCTTTAAAGAAGTTAGCCTAGCTATATAAAAAGTATATTATAATATATATTATTAGCCCTTATATAGTAGAATTAGATATCCCGCCGGGTATTTACCCTTATTTCTATATAGATCTCCTAATCCGAGCTATATAAAACCCGCTCTTATTATAGGTATAAAGAGAATACCGGCTTAACCCTATTATAATTAAAGAGGGAGAGGAACCCGAGTATTAGGTAGAGAGTATTATTAGAGTATATAATAAGCTATATAAAGGCTATACGAAAACGGACGAAACGCTATAATACGAAATCCTAATTAAGTAGGTTAGATAGGATTAGCTAGATTAGTAGCTATTATCCGAATTTAAAGATATAGCTACTCTTAAGGAGTTCGAATAATATTATAATAGTATTATAAGTTATAATAGCCTAAAGTTATAGAAAAGAAGAGCGGGGAAATTAAATATTACGAATAAAAAGAAAATTATATATAAAATGTATGCTAATGCGGCTACCTATTTATCCTTACTTACCTCCTCCTTATTATTAGAATTACTCTCCTTAGTTTTATTAGAATAAGGATCGTTATTAACGCTATATTTCGCTTTAATATTAATTAAGCTCTTACCTTTACTACCCCCTTTTATAAGCTTTGCTAGTAGGTCGGTAATATCCTCTAGCGCTACTACTTAGTAGTATATAAGCTTACGGCTATAATATTAATATAAAGTTAATAGGATATAAATAAGGAAGGAATAATCGGTATATATACTATAGGTATATTTATTATTTAATAATCGGACCTTATTATAGCTAGCCTAAGTCTTACCTAACTTAGGTAGGTAGTTATAGGTATAGCGTATAGCGAGAGTAATAAGGGCCTAGGGGTAGAGAATATCTAGAGTATATAAATATAGGAAGGCGCGAATAGGGAAGGAGTAGTATATATTAAGTTCGGGAGTATTATAAGCGAGGGAATAGTTAATTATAATAATAATAGCGGTATATATTTCGTCGGTCTAATAAAGGGGGGTATAGGAATAGCCGGAGTTCTTACCCTTCTTATTCGTCTTATAGAGGAAATAACGGGCGCTGGCTATAATAGTTAATAAGCTACGAAGGAATAAGGGAAGCGCTACTTATTAATACTATAGAGGTAAAGGGAGAAGGGGTTCTTAGAAGCCCTTATAATATAGGGTAGGTATTATTTATCCCTAATACCCTTAAGGAGGGTAATATAGGGTTAGAGCTATAGGTTAATAACGATAATACTTTAGATAAGCTTATTAATAGCCTTATCGAGTTAGGCGGCGGTAGGGGCGAGGATAATAGCGGTAGGAGTAATAGTAGGCGCGGTAGGAATAGCCGTAGCTATAGCTATAGGCGCTATTATTATAGGAGTAGCTATAAAGCCTACGGTAATAATAAGGGTAGCGGCGGTAGGTATAATAATAAGGGTTATACTAGCTTACTTAAAACGAGTAACGATATTTATATTATTAGTAAAGCTAAGTATAAGTAGAGGATGAATAGGGAAGGTATAATATTTACCTTATTATTATAATAGTTAGTTTCGTATAACTTATAAGGGCTCTAGTTTAATTAAGAGGAAGGAATAACCTTTAGAGTAGGAGTTAAGGGGGTATTTATACTTTTTCGAGGCTTTAAGAGTAAAGATATCGCGCTTATAACCGCTTATTAGGTTAAGGGCGTTATTATTATTCTATTAACGGATAATAAGCGGTAGAACTTATAGATTTGCCGAGAGCTAGGTTAAAAGGAGCTCTACGGATATAAGATTCCTTTTATATTCGCTAGGTATAAGAATAGGGCTCCTTTAATAGGGTAGGCGGGCGTAGCGGCGTTATATTATTATACTATTTAGGTAGCTATTATACCCCTATTATACTATATATAGCTTTATAGGAGGGCGTTTAGCCTAAGCGGGGGGGTAATATTATAGGCCTATAGGTAAATATATAGCTTCGGTATATTAAGGTATAAAGCCTTAGTTAGTATATTCCCTTCCCGTCTAGAGACTAGTATTATATAAGCGCTAAACGAGAGTGCCTTCCGAGTAGCTTATAAGCCGCTTAAAAGACTATCGGTAATAGCACTTATATCGACGGTAGACCTATAGAAAACTCTATCTAAAGGTGGATCTTAAGCGTAAGAGCTATTTAAGAGCAGCTCTCGCGCCGTTATATAGATACTACCCTTACTTCTCTCCTTAAGTTAGTTAATAATAGAAATTGGGATCGTAACTGCGAACGCTCTCTCGATGCCCGTTCACAAAGGGGTATTAAAAATACGTTTTCTATAGCCCTAGGATAAACTAAATAATTTTCATTTTATATACTAGTGGGGTGCTTATAGGAAGAATGCTTAAAATCTAACTTAAATTAATTCAGGAATAAAATATAGGATAGTGAGCGCTGCAGACCTCCGTATCCGTTATCGCTTTATCCTATCCCAACCCTAACCCGTTACTGCATTAGTGCGGACGGAATATGTAGTTAATATAACCGTTGTTTGCTAATAGTATAGGCGCTTAATACAGGTGTTCTCTTATATTATCGCGTATCTAAAGGCATCCAGAGAAAAACGATGTTTTGGATAAGAGTCTGAAGGGACATTGTCGATAATACAAACACCTGAGCGATCAGGGTTAGGGTATAGTTCACTCTGGGCAGTGTACCCTGTACGCAGTATGACTGAAATACCGCCATTCATTTGTATTTCCTTTGTATTTAGACTTAAGACATAGACAGCACACTCATTTTACATTGATCTTCGCCCTAATTCGTAGAGGCTATTTTCATCGACAGATGTGAAAAATGATGCGCGCCTAAAAAGATTAGTATTCACAGGCGTTACTACAAATATACGAGCACATACTAGATATATTTCGCCCCGGTTCGCCGGTTATACGCCGGACTCGTATAAGGAGCCGTTAATATTATAAATAGCAAGGATTATTGTACTTAAAATACTATCTAGATTAACTTGCTAGGAGAATTCGACAGAAATTACGTTGCTTCGTAGTATAACCTCGCCATCATTTAACTATGAAGCACTGTGAGAGGTAGTTCATTAATGCTGGTTCTGTAGGCTAAAGCTTGACCAATCCTCGCGCCACTTTTATATAACCTTATCCCAGATAACCACCAGCTGCGCTATGTCTATTTTTCTTTTTGAATTTTATAGCGATGCTTGAAATGCTAGAGTTTTGGTGAGAAATCGATAAGTGTTACGAACCTTTGGCGACCTACTATATATGCCACTTGCTAACAATCGAGACCATGGCAGAAAGAGGTCGATCTATTCATTCAAATTTAAAGGTGATGTGCAGGTGAATGAGTTTAGTTGAGGATTCTCAAAAGCCTCGATCATGCCTGACAGAACAGTAAGTTTTGTGACAGTCTTGCACTGATCGTGGTTTCGAAGAAACGGAGTGTTGCCTTACCTTCTATAGCGGCATAAAGGCCCAGACCAGCCGTCACCCAGGCCCCTCCGGCATAGAGTAGATGCAAGACGTTGAGCCACCACTTTCCGCGGGAAATGCCTCGGATCCAGCGCTTCAAGCCTCTGTCTTTCCGTATAATGCTTCCCGTTACGGGATCAAACCCCTCTCCGTCTGCTATGGCATTGAGCTGGATATCGTAAGCCAAAGCAAGCATCGGGGGAAAACAGTAGGTGAATTCGAGCAGAGTGGCCGACGCAATGACCGACACAAATCCAAAATAATCAGGGATAGCTGCAGCAATGATATATGCGATGGACCACCAGATGGGAACAATAACCGCCCACAGGATCTTGCCACTCTTGGTTGTGAGGGGCGGCGCTGAGAACAAGTCCATTAAGACATTGTTATAGAGGACCTTGATGCCAATATTTCCGTAGAGAGCGGCAGCAATCAATCCACTGCAGAAAGCGAGCATATTGCCGGCAGTCTGGAACCCATATGCAGAAACGCCTTGGTATGAGATTGAGTATGCGTATTGGCCTTGGAAGTAATAGACATAGCAACCGTAAATCACTGCTGCGGATCAGTACTGTACAATCATACCTCTAACGGCTTTCGGGGATTTGAGGTAGGCAGCAAAGTATAGTGAGCATGATAAATGAAGAAATGTTGAAGAGGACTTACTGTAGACTGCGTAAATAAAAAATTGAGCACCCCACATAGCTTTCAGAAAATCATTCGGACGCCGCATCTCGGCCATAAACTCGATAAATAATTGTGCTCCACCATATGCAAGAACGCCAGACATGAGACCGTTGAGAGATCCAACCAGACTTCCAGGGTCTGGCAGGTAGCTATAGTGCTTGACCGGCGGATATACTCCTGAATCATTAGGTGTAATGGACGCCGGATCCACCAGAGCGCCAGCAGATCCCAAGATGGAAATATCATAATTTGGTGGACTGTGAGCCATGACACCCATGGTGATGAAGATGACAAGCAAGTTGAGCCAGATCGCCAGATTTGCGATCAGCCCAAAACGGCGCAGAGTCCGAACTTGACCGAGGGCGAAGCCGGCGGCTATGAAAATGATGGGGCAGACGGCATAGCAAATCTGAAACCTGGAGACTTGCGACAGCGCTTGGCCATTCTGAATTGTGACTTGGCCGAGGATAAGGAGCAGAGCAAGGGCTTGTAGCACATTGAGAATATGCCGCGCCCATGGGCCATAGAGCCGGAAACCGAGATCGCCAAAATTTCTCAACGGGAACTGGTATGAGTCAAGACCCAGAAATATGTGCCAAAGCAAATACCCGCTATAACCAGCCATTAACCCAAAGACTGAATATAATATGATGCCCGGCATCCATCCTAGCGTCCCAATAGCGAAGCCGACTCCATATGGACCAAGAATATCCGTTGTGATGAGATAGAAGCAAGCTCCGGCGGAAGCCGTTCGGAAAGCACGAGAGGCCTGCATCCACTCTTCATCGGTGATTTCGATGCGATTCGCGCGATTAGAAAGATTGAGGCCGGTGGAATTCAAGGCATCGCCATCGTGATGGTGCTCATGCTCAGGCTTCTTGCGCAAGATGATCTCGCGCCAGCTCGTCTTGACTTTCGGCTCACCCAACTCAAGTTGGCGGGTTTGTAGTGCATAGTAGTGGTACTCTTCGAATGTGACCTCCGGATCGTGAAGCTTACGTGCTTGAGGTTTGATGTAACTTGTGCTTGGACGGCCGACCACACCCCTTGTGGCCAGATCATCTGAACGCGGGCTCTGTGAAGCAGAGGACATATCGTCTGTCAAATTCATGCCAGGAAAGACGACTGTGTTGTTGTAGATGAAGTTCGGAGGATGCCCCAGTATGGCTCAGACTTTGGCGTGAAGAGAAAAGAAAATGTGTAGGACGAACCTGCACCGCAGGCGGCTTGGGATCTCAACGGCTCAGAATCTTAACGGCTCAAGCGGCAACAAGATCATAGGTAAGATCCCCCCCACCTTCCTCTTTCCGTATAGTGCTCACCCTTTTTGTCAGAATGGCAGGGTGGTGTGGCGCGTGATGAACCAATGCACAGCACTTGTCTGCCTGATTTTGGTACTATGTAAGCAGTCTGAGTGCGGAGACCGTTCTACTTCATCCTGAGGTGGAAAGCTTCGCAATCAGACACATACTTGGCTGGAGCCTCATACGTTGGTAAGCACAATACTAGGGGCTCATTGTGAACCTACTAAAGTAATGTAGCTTTTCTTAACCTGGCATCAGATTGTGACGACACGTTTCTATATAAACTGACCCTTCATCCATATCTCATAGGCTTTTGGTATCTTGTTGAGCCGTGCTCACAACATGCAAACTTCCCTAAGGCCAGAGGCACCGGTAGAAAGGCATAATGTACGGCCCGCGGGACTCAGCCGTCAACCAAGGCCCAAGACCTATGTGAACTGCACCGTAAACCTCTCGAATGTTCTCCACATCTACATTTGTTTTGCCAAAAATGATTCAAGACTAAATAATCCGGGACTTGCTTCAGGCGGACTATGGAGAGAGTGCCACTAAAATACATGCGCTCGCCCCTTGGTAACGTATAGTTTGATAGGGCTGCGCAAGTTGCTACGGCATACCCTAGCATGCTTGGTGGATTGTGATTGATGATCAACTACTCAGCAGCGTCGCTCTAGCGTACTGTGTTGATAAGATTCTGGACGAGGGATCGCCATAAGCAGAATCATTATAAATTTTTTGCGACGCTTTGCTACCCGAAAAAGAGCGTGTTATTCTGATTAATCAAAGGGTCTGAACCTCCCATGCTTGTGAATCAGCGGCGCCTTTATATAATGATCTCCGCCGGTATCCTGCTGTTATCCTTTTTTTTTTTTCTAAAAAAACAAAAAAAACAAGTCTCTATACTTTATATTATAGAAGGCGTGCATACTACTATTATTAGATTCTTCATCCTATCGGTCCGTTATAATTCCGATACCTATGCTAAATCACGTTAACCTATTCCTGTGAGCTAAATATTCCAGGTTACATTGATAACTCGCTGCATTCTGTGAAGAAGTATGGAGTCAGTGAATCAGCGAGGAAAGTAGTAAAACGAGTATGTTCTATGTTTATTATTTAGGATGTAGACCGAGAGCTAGAACATCAATATATACATATATATATAGAAAAGCCTGATGCTATTGTAATCGATAGCTCTAAGGAATATCTTCCGTTCGGCCGTCGGCACTCTAGAGTAGGATCGGCGTAGGTTGCTATGGTAATCAAGTTTTATCCATTGGCTACGCCCAGACTCACAGGTACCCGACTGCATATAGTACATAGTACTTGGTAGCTCTATTGTTTCGGATCCTTCAAACCTACGCCACCTATACCAGGAAGTATACCTTGTCCATCAGTCTCCTTTCAATCATGCTGTCCAGTTCTTTGTCGGTTTCAAAAGCAGTGGCGCTGCGAGTCTCCCTCTTGCGGCCTTCGTCGTTGGCCGCGGGTGGCGGCGGCGCTCTTTCATCACGACACAGTACTCGGGTGTCTGCTAGCATCCAAGCTCGCCTGTATAGTGCGCCTTTTTCTGCACATTCATCGGATGCGCCTTGGACTCCCCCGGAATTGCCCCAGCGCGACTCCCCAATACATGAAGTGGGCGAACATGCGAAAAGTAGCATAGCGAGAGAGACCCTCCGGCGGGCTGTGGAGGCAACCAAGCCCAGGTATGACTGGACGCACAAGGAAATCGCTATGATTTACTACCAGCCGCTGCTCGAGCTGGCCCACCAAGCTGTGAGAACGCACTTTCATTTCTCCCCGCACCCTTTCCCTTCCTTCTCCCTTTGCTTCTTATGATCATTTATCTCGAGCTTTCTAATTGATCTCTGCTGACACATTGGCTCAGGGCGTCCTGCACCGTCGATTCCATGCGGCTGGTGAGGTTCAACTTTGCACGCTTATGAACATCAAAGAGGGAGGCTGTACCGAAGACTGCTCCTACTGCGCTCAGTCGACGCGCCACTCGACAGGAGTTCCTGCGAAGCGCACAGAGACGGTCGCATCCGTACTCGAGGCGGCGCGCAAAGCCAAGGAGAACGGTAGCACACGCTTCTGCATGGGGGCAGCATGGCGCGATATGAAAGGCCGCAAGAACAGCCTGAAGAACGTTATCGAAATGATCAAAGGTGTGCGCGGTCTGGGCATGGAAGCCTGCGTGACGCTTGGCATGATCGACAGCGACCAGGCGCAGCAGCTCAAGGAGGCTGGACTAACGGCCTATAATCACAACCTCGATACGAGCCGCGAGTTTTACCCGTCCATCATCTCGACGCGCACCTTTGACGAGCGTCTGGCCACAATAGACAACGTGCGCAACGCCGGCATCAATGTCTGCTCTGGAGGAATTCTTGGCTTGGGCGAGAGCTCGACTGACCGCATTGGCCTGCTACACACGGCGGCCACCATGCCCGGCCACCCCGAAAGCTTTCCGGTCAACGCGCTCGTACCCATCAAGGGCACACCCCTAGGTGACCGCGAACCACTAGCTTTCAACAGTATGCTACGGACCATTGCCACGGCCCGGCTTGTTATGCCTAGCACGATCATACGGATTGCAGCCGGGCGCAAAACCATGTCCGAAGAGAAGCAGGCGTTGTGCTTTATGGCTGGTGCAAACGCGATTTTCACGGGAGAGAAGATGCTGACTACGGACTGCAACGGATGGGATGAGGATGCTACCATGTTTGCACGGCTGGGCCTGCGGCCCATGGCCAGCTTTGCAAAGACGCCTGTGCCCGTGGAAGCAAGCAGTATTGAGGCTTAGATTTTAGATCTAACTACTGCCGCTGATGTGGCCATGGTCTGAAGACCGACCCATTCTTCAATAGCATTGCATAGTGTATCGCATTCTTGTTTGCAATTGCGCGCATGTAGGCATACTCTCACCATATCCTTGCCTTGGGGCACTGTTGGCGCTACGATAGCCCGCACCATGTAGCCTTTGCTCTGACAGTGTTTTGCTAGGCTGCGGGCGCGAGTTGAAAAGATGGGAATAATAGGACAGAGGGCTGAAGACGTGTGCTTATCGCTGAGCCTAATGACACCAGGAGGAAGATTCTCCTTTTGCAAGCGAGCATATAGCTCTGTTAGTCGAGCCTTGAAATGTCGTATCAAATTCCTCAGCCGGTCTCTGTTTGCGTCGGCCTGACCACCAGCGACGAAGAGATGAGCGACTTGTAGAGAGAGCATTGTAGGGTAAGCCATTGCTGTTGTATAGATGAATGGACGCGCGTAGTTGATTAAGTAGTCCCGCGTTGTGTTCGAGCATAGGATAATTGCTAGCAGCAGTATGTATATTAGCCCAGACGTCTTCTTGTCGATAGGAAGGATTACGACTTTACCTCCGGAGCAGCCTAGAGCCTTTCCAAATGTGTGGACCACTACCCACACTCGCTTTTCTAGACCGAGCTCACACACCAATCCCCGGCCACGCTCACCAAAAATACCATTGGAATGAGCTTCATCGACGATCAGATGGCCGTTGCCCCTGGGCAACTGATGTTCTATGCATCTCACAATGTCAGAAAGGGGAGCAAGGTCGCCTTCCATACTATAAACTGCCTCCACGGCAATGAAGACATGCTGCGTCCCGTCCCTTATGTGATGGCCATCATAACCGCGAAGAAGCTCACTGAGGACGGAGTCAAGACTCCTCAGAGTGCCATGACTAGCTGGTCCCTGCTCAGTACTTTCATTATCCTTCTCATCCTCCTTCCATACACAATTATGCCTAAAATGCAAACGCCGAGCTGCCCTACTCAATCGGACTCCGGAGTGCACGCTAGCATGGACGAGCTCATCGAGGATAATAATGTCTTGAGTCTGGGTCACGCACGACAGCAGCCCCACATTAGCCTCGTAGCCAGAGTTGAACAGCAGGCCAGCCCTAGCGCAGTGGAAATTGGCTAGACTTTGCTCCAATGACTCGGCCATGGTGGAGTTGCCGTCGAGTAGGCGAGAGCCACCTGAGCCAAGGGAGAAGGAGCCTTGGTGATGTGCATCGTTGAGACTGCGAAGATACTGTTGTTGGATCTCAGGATCCTGCGATAGTGAGAGGTAGTCATTGGACGAAAAATCGACGAGATGTCTGGCCGGAGTAGTAAGGTTACGCCGAAGACCACGAGAATCTCGCAGTGCTAAGCGAGCAGTAAGGTCATTATCGAGACTGCAGGGACCGTCACGAAATACCATCGCTGGCCTTGGGTATTCTAGTATTTGATAGGTTATTTTTGGTGGAATACGGGAGTGGAGTATAATTCATTAACGTCAAGCGATGAGTATTTTTATCCTCGGGGGAAAGAAGCAGACATAATCCCTCAAGCTAATGACACTAGGTTTGCGGGGAGCCTTTGCTGTGTGACTACCGGGCAATAAGGCCGACAACGGCAACGGAAAGGAAACGCATAATGCATGAGCAAAAGCTATTGGAGTAGGATTTGTCTGCATCGTGGTGATCTCGGCTGTGAGATCTATTAGCCACCCAGCCAACAAGCGTTCGTATCCTTTTTTGCACGGCGCGATATTGATATTGCCATAGCTTGTGCAGTCACGTGCCTAGGGCTCAATGCTCCGCGTACTCCACCGTCGGCCCGCATTTAACGTCATCCATAGGTATATGCCGCCTAGCTATCGCATTTGTACATAGTATCAACCCGCAACGCGGCACGCGAGCAAATATGACCGCATCGCCCATCTCGTCCTTACTCTGGCGTTCCCAGAGAGCCTACCAGATATTTGGTGCCAATACAAATGTTGGCAAGACTATCTTTTCAACTCTTCTCTGTAGAGGCGCACAGAAGCTATGGGTGAAGAAGCCCGTCGCCTACCTTAAGCCTGTTTCCACAGGCCCAAAAAACGAGGCTGATCACTGGTGTAGGTATGCCAAGCTCCGGCATTAGACTTTGTTCTAGGAAGCGCTTGCTAACTGACATGTATGTTAAACGGACAACTATAGACGTGCTTAGGATCTCGCTTCAGCAGCAGGACACAAACAAGACATTGATCTACTGAACTCTAACGCACAAGATATCTTATCTCCAGCCATATCGCACAATATGCTCCTGATGTGACCACAGCAACATTGTATCAATATGAGCTGCCTCTCAGTCCACATATAGCGGCGCGACTTTCCACCAAGGTATCGTTCCTTAAATCAGCATATTTGTTTGTGCCGGGCTGGATATACCTTGCTAACATGTTGCAAAACCACTCCCACCATAGCCGATTGTGTCAGACGAGTCTCTCTTGACAAATTGCCGAGAGTGGGCTGCGGACCGTGCCCATCAACACAATGGCTGGCTCTTCCTGGAAACAGCTGGTGGCGTGCACTCCCCTGCTCCATCCGGCACGACCCAGGCTGATCTTTACATGCCCTTGCGAATGCCCTGCGTACTGGTTGGAGACTCGATGCTGGGAGGCATCTCACAGACTTTGTCCGCCTACGAGAGTCTTCGAATTCGCGGCTACGATGTTGAATCGGTGCTTATATTCCACAACCAGCACTATGGGAACTTGGAATATCTTGCCGAGTATTTGAAAGACATCCCTGTTGTCGGTCTCCCGAGGCCGCCCGCGAGAAGGCAGAACAGCGAGGAGGACAAGGTCGTTATGCAACACTACTATGACCAAACCGCCAGCAGTCCCGCAGTCCAGACAATCCTCCAACATCTGGATAGCAGACATGAAGCGCGTGTTGCCTCGCTCGAAGCAATGGCGCAGGATGCTCATGAGATTATTTGGTTCCCTTTCACTCAGCAGTCCCAACAGCAGCCACAAGACATTATGGTTATCGACTCAGCCCATGGAGACCATTTCCAGACGCTGCGCTCGGGAGTGAGATCAAATAACAATGACGGTGGCGTATTGCAAGCCACCTTCGACGGGTCAGCATCCTGGTGGACTCAAGGTTTGGGCCATTCGAACCCATCTCTATCGCTGGCAGCCGCGTATGCTGCCGGTCGATACGGCCATGTTATGTTCGCTGGCTCAGTCCATCAGCCCGCGTTGGCTCTTGCAAAAACTCTGCTTGCTGGCCTCGAAAATCCACGCCTGAGCCGTGTCTTCTTCTCCGATAATGGGAGCACTGGAATCGAAGTTGCCATCAAAATGGCCCTGCGAGCGACGAGGCTGCGCTATGGTCCCAGCTCGTCATCTCAAGCAAAGGCGCAAATGACCCGCAGGGCCGTTGGCATGCTGGGGCTGCAAGGTGGGTATCACGGTGATACTCTGGGCGCTATGAACTCTGCAGAACCTTGCGATTTCAACCAAGAGACAGACTGGTACGAGGGCAAGGGCTTCTGGTTTAACTACCCAACTATTCTCTGCGTTGGTGGAGAATGGCGGGTTGTTGTCCCTGGCGAGCTTGAACAGCACCTGGGCTCAGGGAGGTCGTTCGGCTCGCTCAATGACATTTTCGACCTTACCTCACGGGAAGCGAGAGGCGAGCATATTGCATATGAAGGTTTCATTGTGAAAACTCTGGAGAAACTGCACCAGAAAGGCAGTCAATTTGGTGGGCTAATCATCGAGCCTGTTGTCCTTGGCGCTGGTGGTATGGCGCTTGTGTGAGATCCCATCTCTCCTTTCTCCCCGCGTTAAATAAGGATACAATATGTGGAGTAAAAGTCTTACGCGCGAACATCTAGGGATCCCCTGTTCCAAAGAACGCTTGTTAAGGTAGTCCGCCGATCGGGGAACTTACTTGGGGCGACCGCATTATCTGAGAAAGCCGAGGAGTCGTCCACAACGTGGTCTGGACTTCCAGTCATATTCGACGAGGTCTTCACCGGCCTATATCGACTGGGCTCCTTCACTTCTTCTTCCCTCCTTGGCGTCCATCCTGATATCTCTGTTCATGCGAAGCTTCTCACAGGCGGTCTTGTTCCCCTTTGCACGACGCTGGCTTCGGAGAACATTTTTGATGCATTTTCTAGCGCAGAGAAGAGGGACGCGTTGCTGCACGGGCACAGCTACACAGCGCATCCTGTTGGATGCCATGTTGCTCTCGAGTCTCTGAGACAGATGACGGCAATGGAGCGTACGGGGGCTTGGGACTGGGCCAAGACGCAGAATTGGTGGCCCCAGAGCCAGCAGCAGCCGCCATCGGACGAGCTTCAAAAAGAGAAACTTAGCGGTTGCGAAAAGAATCGTAAAAACAGCATTGTCTGGTCGTTTTGGCCACATGATCTTGTTGCCGGCTTATCTCACCTGAAGGGTCGTGTAGCAGGCACTTGGGCGCTAGGCAGTGTCCTTGCTGTGCACCTGACTGACGGCAAGAGTATGGGCTATAGCAGCAATGCAGCCGCAGGCTTACGGGACGCCATGATGAAAGGTTGCATGGAAGGCGCATGGAATGTGCACTGCAGAGTCCTCGGCAATGTTCTGTATCTAATGACGGGCCAAAAGACACGCAAGATCGAGGTGGAACGTGTGAGCAAGCTACTTGAGGATTGCTTGAGGGCTCCACGCTAAAGTAGTCCGTTCGACATAGAGTATGTTGTTAGTGTTGTAAGTGTCTATATCGCGGAGTGAATGCCCTACATAACTTTTATAGCAGCTACCTGTATTGCTATCTATTACTTTTACGAATGGAAGCCCGCTATATAGCAAACTACATAAATTGACCACTTTTCTGAACCGGGAATGATACCAGCTATGAGGATATGCATTCCTGGTCTCGACCTTTGTGCTATGGTATATCCTTGATTCCAAAATGAGCGAATTCTGGTCGCCTGTTTAAGAATCTTTAGCAATGAAAAAAGACAGTAATGGAGGACTAGGATTTTAAAGACTACTTACCCGGAGGCATTAGGTCAGCTTCTGTCGCTTGCCTCCACGGGCTGGCGCCCTTAGGGTTAAATGTCCAGAACCTGTGCCTCATCAAATGCCATAGGTCTAGCACGTTCAGTCAGAGGTAGGCCATACGATGCGGCTAATGGCTCCTCCCAAGGGTGGAGACATAGCTTTTGCAACACAGGCCTGTGTTTTCATAAAACAGCATCGAAAACTTCAGGATCAAAAGACCCATATATCGAAAGCTTGGAGAGAGGTTTAAACAAGCGGAAAAATGCTATGGAGGCTTCGGCGTAGTTGGGCCTAGCAGTCGTTATATCATTGCGGTCCATGTGAATTTGTAAGATCTTGACACCAGGGAAGGAGCAGTTTCGGTTGATCCAATCCATTACTGCCTCAGAGATTCCTTGTTCGCCCACACACATTCCACCGAGGGCCAGACGCTGCAAATAACTGAAGTCTGTATGCCGAGCCCAAGCCTGGATAAAACCCGGCTGCCAAGCCCATTGACAGCCTCGGAGTGATAGCGAGAGCAACGACCCTATGGGCCGGGTGCAATTATCAGCTCCTGGGAGACCTTGCCATGGACTCCGAGGTCGGTTGTAGCTATACGAGCGGCCGGGGTCGAGATTGATGATTTCCACATCTCGAAGATTGGGAGCAAGCCCGACGAACTTCCATAATTGCTTCTTGGGTGAAATCATCGCGACCATCGGAGTCACGCTGACAGCACTTGGCTTTTATGCTACGTAAGAGTGGGGATGTCGCAAAAGCTAACTCGTGGGGATGCAGACTATAGGGTAGGTCACTTTGGAATCGAAACCTGAGGTGGTCAAGTCTGCATTGCGGATGCCTCGAGGAGCTTAGGCGGAAATTGAGTAGTATAGTCATATACTCATCCTTCCAGATTTGGTAAAACTTTGATCAAAATCTGCGACGGGTGCCCATGCTTGGTTATTTTTGGAGTCTCTAGCGATGACTGGTCCAGGATGATACCGACGTGTTTCGGAAGGCAATATCAGATCTTGACAGGGTAAAATTTCGTCAAGACCTGTGGACATATACCATGTCTTGGATCTGTCTTGTTGAATCGGCAACCAGTCCAATCTTAAGCGAAGGGCACCTTTGATGCGGAGCGAACGTACATGGAGGTGGGAGTCGTTTCGAGATAGAGCTAGGAGAAGAGCGTCGACCTCCAGCCGCAACCTCTCCGGGTTGACAACTCTCATGTGGATATGGCTAAATATCAGAGGTACTGTGGCGTGATGGCAAGCTTCGTTTGCTAAAGCGAAGGCATAGAGACTATGCTTATCGGAAAGGTTTGCAGCAATCTGCTGCAGGATCTCCTGCGGTAAAGCAGCTAGGCTACAGCGCTTCTGGGCGTGTTCTGCCATATCTGCATAGTGACTGAGGCAAGTACTAATGTGGTGTCAATGATCTGTTGTAATGAGGGAAGGGAGGTGAGCAGAAAGGCCACCGTGAATCCGCGAGAGAGCGAAGGCTTCATTTGGGAAAGGGATGCGGGAGACTGTATTATCGATAAGCTATTTGCAAGGGTTCTCGGAGCTCTTGGAGAGCCTGCAACTGTCAGCTGATGTGAGAAAGGTATTTAATTCACCTATCTATTCTTAATTATATGGTACCTTGCTGGCACCTGAACACGCAATCAACAGCAACCAAGCCAAATATCTATATTGGTAGTGTTGGCTTTGTGCCCGGTTTCTAACGCGTTACTAATAGAACGCGTTACTAATAGTAGCGAGTGGGGCCTATATGTTGTGATTATTTCTCCCAAGTTTTGCCACGCCGGGAGTAGGCCCCTTCTCCTCTTACAAAGACATCTCCGAATCTTTCAAAAAAAAAAAAAAATAAATCACAACAATCACTACAACAAAATCAACAACAAGATGTCTCTCGGCATTCCACGGAAGCAATTTGGACCGGCCGTCGTGACGATCCTGCGCCAAGACTCGTTTACTGACCATACGTCGACCCAAGGCATTTCAGCGTATTTTGGCAGACGGCTGGCTTCCTTATCGGGCAGCAGCAGCGACAACGCCGTCTTGCCACCGCGGTTTTGCTTCCAGGTCTACGTCACGTACGGACCGGTGTCTGAAGATGCAATCTCGTCATCTCTTGTATCCGATTTCGTGTCGCGTGCCATGGCCGACGCGAATAGACACGGCCAGTTCAACTGTCCTATACGGTTCGATTTCTACTTTACGCCGGGCCAGGCAGAAGCCAACCAGATAATCAGCCATTATCACGCCGAGGGAAGAGCAATACCAGATTACTCAAAACGAAAGGACGAGTCATTCAGTGGTCTGGCGGTGCTTCTGAGCAAGGAGAATTGGACAACAGACGGCGTGGATCTGCTGTTTTTTGATCCACCCCCAGGCTATCTGCAGCAGCCTCCTGAAGCACGCGAGGCCATCCTCGGCCCGGGCGTCAGCGATGAAGGGGTATTGGCTATCACTGGAGTTTCTCTGCAGCAGGGCGAGCCGAACGGCTTGAGCGTTAGGCTGCGAGATGTGGCAGAGAGTAATCCGAAGTGGGATCAATTTACGAACGAATATCAAGATGCAGTTGAACAGGGCAAGACTGCGTGGTAAAATGAGGGGGCTGCACTCAGTACCATACAAATTCTTACAAATGTTTGAATTGTCTGCCTAGATACCCCTGAGGCAGCTGGCCAAGGCCACCGTGAGATTTTGCGTGGCGATGAAGGCGAACAAGATGTTGAACAAAGATCACGCCCAAGGTCCGCTCGCCGTAGTCCACATGCCATACCTGCTGTTTGGCACTGCCACGTTACTCCTGCCTACCTGACTCCTGGGGTTCGGCTGAGCAAACTGCAAGGAAGCAGCATTCCCAGCCCCGCCCGGTCCGAAGAAGCTGTTGACCCAGTTAGTTGCTTCTGTGCCCGAGTAGGTGTTGGTCAAGTCCTGCTCGGCGCGTGTTGCCCAGCCACTGGCTTTGACCTCGATCGATAGAAGATACACGTCAATCCAGTAGGCCCACAGATCACGCAGGCCTCTATTGGCACCAGCTGGCCTGGCCAGCTCGTCGCCGGTGTGTGACCCCCAGGTGTACGCTGCATCGAAATTGGCCAAGACAGCTTCCACTTGTTGCCCTGACGTCTGTAATTTGGTTGCTATCTCAGCCACACGCATGTAGCCAAAGACACCTGCAACATCACGTTGGGTGATCTTACTATCGCGCAAGCCCGTCCCGAGTGTTCCTACAGTGTCGAGACTGAAGAACTTGCCTTTATAATTATTCGTGCCCTTGTATAGAACGGCCATGAGAGCTTTGCCCCGAGTGGAGCTTGATCCTACGGCATAGTCGCTAATGGACTCAAGCACGCTGGTGCCAGCGTACGTTCCGGTCAGGACTTGCACAGCAAAATTGCCTTGGTCTGCATTCAGAAGCACATCATTGACCCACGCGCTTGTGGCAGCGGCATAGCCAGCAGGCATCGCAATGCCTGCTCCGAACTGGCCGCCTCCCCGCACAAAGTCAAAGAATTGCAGCACCGTCTGTGCCTCGAAGACATGGTCCGTCTGGTATTGGCTCGTATCGATCTGGTTCGCGCGGAACTTTGTGATGGCCGTCGGGCACACCGGCGTGGCGACGCCCAACTCTTCAAAACCATACCACTTGGAGATACTTGCCACATTGGCCGTGTTACAGGACGGGTATGTGTTGAAATTGACTGTCACAACGGGTCCCTGTGGGGGATTCATGTTCCAGCTGCCTGGTTTGCTTGCTCGCTGCTCGAGTGCCCTCTTTGGAACATCCTCTCGAAGGATGGTATACAGGTTCCTCATGTGAGACTGGCTCGGGTCTGCGTCTTCTGTCCCGGTGGTATTCCAGACATTATCCGTATACACCAAGTCACGAGTGTCAAGCTGGTTGGCGGCACAGCTACTCTCATCGGAGTTGCCCTGGATCAGAAGGCACGTGTTGTCGTCGTCGTCATCGTCGGCTCTGCGACTGATGGCGCCGCTCCCGTCGGGACAAATAGCACAAGTTCCGAGCCCACCTGCGTCGGTATCGCTGCTCGTGGGGCATGATATGCCGAGGCGCATCACGGGGCCCCAGGCCTGCCCACGTTTCTCAATTGCGTCGTCGTCCTGGTATGCATACCGTTGTTGACGATCACGGATTCGTCTACGATACTCACTTGTATTGTATACGGGTCCATCCAATGGCCAGGAATGGTCCTCAAGACCCCAGGTATCGAGACCATTGACGTCCCTGGTGGACACGGGACAAGTGTTTGGTATGATCTGGATGGGGTCGCTCGACGCAATGGGATATGGGCTCTTGGCGAGTGTCCAGCCATTGAAACTGGGCGCGTTGACGGTGCAATAAAGGTCTGCCCCGGCGTCAATACCGTAGCAAAAGGATGAGCTTGATGCTGAACTAGAGCCACCGCTGTTGCTAGCGTCCGCGTGGAAACGAATCCAACCGTCAGCCACAAGATTAACGTTGACACCATCGGTCTTGACAAAGCTCGGGTTGAAGGTCACTCCGAACGTGATAGTAGGCTTGACGTGCAGCTCGATAAAACCCGACGCGGAGACACCGTATTGCCACTCTGGCGAAAGCAAGTCTTGAGTCCCATCGCGGTCAGGATCAGACCCCTCTTCCTTGGGATCCCAGTCGGCCCCTTGATCTGGATAAGTCTGGCGAACGTTCCATTCGGCGAGATTCACGTTGGCCTCAAAGTACGCGCCCAGGGTAAGCTCGCCACTGACAGCGCCAAAAAGCTGGAAGTTTGGCCCAATCGTGACAATGCCAGGCACAGCAAAGGCAGCACCGAACTGATCTGCCGAGAGTAATTTCTGGTCACCGCTGCTGAAGCGCGCAGTGGCTACAGCATCAGCAGTGAACTTGGCGCTAACCTTGCCGCGGTTGTTGAAGTACAAATACGAGTCCTGGAAGGAAATGGCCAGATTATCGCCCAGAGTAGCGATAAGCGTGAAGCCAAAGTTGGTGTCAAGCTCGACATGCGTCGTTGCGCGCATGTCCAGCTTGCCCGAAACGGTGGTGCCTCCAGGCCCAATCGGACAGCCCTGCACAACCTCGTTCAGCAGAATGACTGTGAAGTCGTCCGTGTATGAGTTGGTGACAATGGGCACATCGGTCGCTCCGATGCCATTGATTATGCCCTTGAGCCAGTCCACAACGTCGCTCCCAAACCAGCGCGCGTGCAGTTCCTCATGCGACATACTGCTAAGATGCGCATCCTCGCGCCAGGCTTCCTGGAGCCATCGCTTGTGGTCACCGTCAAAGCCATTCAATGAACGCTTTCGGCTCTTGGCCGCCTTGTCGACAACCTTGTCCCAATACCCGGGCTCGTTAGCATAGTCGATGCGCATCTGAGTGTCTCCAAGGTCTCGTGGCACCCGCGCGAAGTTGTAGTCGAAGGTCAGGTCGTAGATGGTGGACTGGGGAATGCCTCGCTTGACCAGATGCGGCGGCATATCCTGGTTCGACGACGCGGCCATGGCTTTGACAACGGCGTAGCGACCGGGCCCACAACCTCTAGGCATCTCGATGATGGTTCCCACCGCTCCGTGACCAAGGTAAATCTTGTTGCAGTTGCTCGAAGCACTATGGTCACGGCACACCATGCGCACGGTCTGCTCCTCCTCGCTCGTGGCATCAAAGCAGTCAAAGACCTCCCAATGCGAGCCGTCGCGCTTGTCCAAAGACACTTGAATAGCCTCGGGCGAAGCCAGGACGACAAAGCCAAACTCGGCATCGTTGGGATCCTCGGCAAATGAGAGTGCTTCTGACCCGCCATATGTCGGATCTACTTTGAGCGTAAAATCACTCTGGACGTCGTCGCCAGTTGGAGGCGATGGAAACAAGTCTTCCAGCGGCACGGGTAGGAAGGCCGACTGCCCACCGCCTGGGTCACAGCAGAAAGACCGCTGGCGCTCTAAGCGCCAGCCACAGTCGGTCCCTTCGCCCTCGTAACTGGTCGTCAGTGACACGGAATGGCCGGTTGGACAATGGTCATCGAAACAGCTTCCGCCCTTGCCATACCATGCACAGTTATCCCACACCTGCTCCTTGTTGCAACAGAACGCTTGCGTGTCGCCAAACCAACAGTTTTCTTCGGCCCATGTGAGCTGATTCTCATCTGAATTGCAACTGTCTCCGCAGTCCGTCCAGCGGCAGTCCGGCACTTCTCGAGTTGCAGGGCAGCAGTAGAATTTGAGCCCATCGTTGCAGTGTTTGCCGTCACCCCATGCATTTGACTCAAGAGCAACTTCACCGGGATGGCACTGTCCGTTGCAAAGAGGGGCGCCGCCTCTCCACGAACATGTACTTGGGTCTGGTGCCGAAGCAAAGGGACAGCACAGCGAGCTCTCGCTGCCATCGCCATCGCAACGCTGGTCGGTCATGTGAACCTCGCCGGATTTGCAGCCTGTAGTGCCACAGGTCGTCACACGGCAATCTCCAGCGCCAGAATTCTCCCAGTTGTCGGCGCTTTCGGCCATAGCACCAATGGAGCCCAATCTTTCGGGATAGATGACGCCAGCAAGCGCATCGAGCTGCGACGTGTCCTGATCCAAGGACCAGATGAGCAGTCCGCCCAGCCCTTGCGCGTTGGCATACTTGATCTTGCCTTGGAAAGTGTCTTGGTCGTCGTACGACACCCACTGGTCCGAGTCCCAGGTAACATACTTGACTTGGTCCTCCTTGTCGTAGTAGGGCGTTAGGGAGTTGTCAGCGATGATGTCCATGATTTCCCGGTACGAAAGTGTTCCTGCGTTGTTTGTACATTGTCCAGGGTTTGCACCGCCTTTGAATAGACAGCCCGGCTGGTAGCAGCCCGGATCTGTTAGTTGAAATGAACGGCCGTAGAATCCGAGGCCCAGGTTGATCTTGGCCGGTGGGATCGAGTTGCGCCAGTACAGATCCAGTGCCAGCTTGATTTCGGTCAGATTGGTGTGGGCCAGAACCTGGTTCCCAATGGGATCAGTGCTGTCCCATGTGCCATGGAGATCGTAGGACATGACGTTGATCCAGTCCACGTGCTCTGTCATGGCCTTGAGGTCGAAGTGGCGGAGATACCAGTACGATGTCGGCGCCGTAAAAGAGATGACGCCGCTGAATCTGTCGCGGAGATCAGCGAGAAGCTGGGTGTAGTTGACGCCGTCGTCGTCATTGCCGCCACGGTCTCCTGCTCCTGGATCTAGAATGGCATACGGGAGTTAGCATATTAGCAGCAGCAGAGCACATTTTGGGCAAGGAAAAGCAGTACTAACATTCCCAGTCAAAGTCAACACCGTCGAATCCATAGTTTTGCATAAAGTCCAGCAAATTGTCGATGAACTTGACTCGATTGGCTGAGTTGCCTGCGATCTCACCAAACAATGGCTGCGTGCTTGTATCATTGTCGCTAACTGATGCGCTCAGGACAAAAAAAGGTCAGTCACTCCGAGAGATGAAGGCGGACCAAAATTCACATGCACACATGAATTCCAAAGTAAGGTTCTTACAAGACCATCCTCCAAGCGAGACAATAACCTTCAACTCCGGGTTCGACGTTTTCAGTTTCGCTATTTGGCTGAAAAGCTCATTCGGGACTGTGTTATCCATAGTGCTAATGTCATAGTCATCCGGCGTAATGTACGCAAAAGCATAGTGCAAGTGCGTGATACTGGAAACAGGAATATCCTGCAGCTTCATGCCCATGCAATTCTTGTTCCAGTTCCAGGCTTCATAATAGCCAATCAGACGTGACTGCACGTCACCGTCTGAGGAGCCGGAGCCAGGTTGGTCGCAGTTCGACTGGCATGTCGTGTTGACATTATCAGTCTTCGCGCAAAAGAGGTCTGTCATGCCGCAGAAGCCATACTGGCTGCAGCAGACATTCAAGGGACACTCCTGTCCTGGCGTCGCGGCATACCGCCCGCACTCGGCTTTGGCATCACAGTTGCTCCAGCATTTGTCGTTGGGTGACGTTGTGCCATCGCCGCAACTGTCTGGGCCATAACCACAGTAGCCGGTTTTGGCGCAGCAGGCGCCGTTGCTGCAAGGCTTTGACGGCCCGCAACTATAATCTTCCACAGTGCCTCCCGCCTGGCGTGCAAACAGAGTGTTTCGTGGTGACGATGACGCAAGGGCGCGACCAATTTCGGATGTAGTGGCCTCTGGCTCTTCGGGAGAGCGAGATGCTGATGCATGCAAGACATAATATAATCGATCGTCTGGGCACGTATCTCTCGCGGCTCTCAGTTTTGCTGCTCCGTCCTCGGCTGAGTGAATGGTGTTGGGAAGCAGTTTGCAGACTGCATTGGAATTGAGCGACGGCGCTTCATCCACAAGGCCAGACTGGGCTGGGGACTCCTTGACGTCTCTCTGAAGAGATACAGAGGCAGCGAAATTTGCTGTCAAAACAAGCCATACAATGAGAGGATCGAAAAACATAGTGAGAATCTCCTGCCATTCAGGCCATGTGTGCCTCAGTGGCTATGGCGTACTTTCCGTGCGAGGTCCCAGAGGGACTCTAATACTTGGTAGATTGCGAAGCCTGCAATCAATTGATGCACTGGTGTAGTCTCAAAGTTGGTAGATCGGGACAACAGCCTTGTACTTCCACACCCTCGGGCAAGCTGCCTCGGACACTTCGGACAACACTACTACTTTGAGGGCCTGTGTCAGCAATATATTGCTCACGACACATTTGATATTCTTGGCACAGCGGTGATGACTCGACGTAAGGTGACTTAGCAATAGAGAGGGGCATCATTACAAATATCAGCTTTGATGCTACTATATGATTGTATTCACGTCCGAGTTCTAGTCTAGGGTAAGTGCACGAAGTGCACTTACTTATCTATCCTAAGCGCCTCCCGAAGGGTATAAGGACGGGTGGAGTATAACCACCTTATCGCTTAATAAAGGAAAAACAAAGGGGATTATCTAAGTAATTAGTCTGCCCCAGGGGTTATATCCCGGGGTTAGGGGTCGTAGACCCCTATATCTTCTATAAGGTTTCGGAAGGAGAGCTATCCTATTATTCCTAGGACGAATTCTAATTCCTTACCTCTCGTTACTCCTTTTAGGAATTATTTCTTAGTAAAAGGGTATTTAATAAAATGCCCTATTTCCCTAGGCGCGCTATATCGATACCTAGTATCGGTATAACCGTACTTAAACCTAATATAATAGCTTTAAAAATCCCTATATTTAGTTCTCTCCGTAAGGTATCGGGCTAGGATACTTTATAGGAGACTAAGTTCTAGGGGCCTCCGTTTAGCTATTAAATCCTATCTTTAATACTTATCTAAATAGCTTATTATCTACTAAGAATCGAAGATTTCTTTTCCTTACGCTCTTACTTCGCGCTTTACGTATAATACTATCGCTACTATTTCCGATATAGTATAAATAGTATTATCTACCGCTACCTTTACTAATTTATCCGTAGTCTTATTTCCCTCTATCCCTATATATCCTAGCGATTATCTTACCTATTAGTATAAAGGGTAGAGTTTCCGAACGTTATATCTAAAAGTAAGAAAATCTTCTTATAAACTTTCTAGCGTTAATCCTATAATTCCGTAGATAACCGATATATTATCGATAAAGAAGATAATTTATATACTTAAAGCCTTTTTAAGCTATATAGCAACCTATACTACTACTTTTATTACGCCTTAGATTTCTATATCGAAAACCTCGGCCTTAATTATCCTTCCGTTCCCTAATTTAATTATATAACCTATTATATAATTACCCCTATATATTATAAAGAACTATCTAACTCCCTTATTAGTTTATAAGCTATCGGAATAGATACGGATATTAAAGGGTTATATTTATATAACGTATTCGTTATACTTCCGCTTTCCTTCCTTTTTATTAAAGATATCCCGATAGTCCGGGGATTTATACTCTAGGAGGATAATTCGTAGCCGTTTACAGGGTATACCTAGTTCCGCCGTCCGTTAAAGCCGGGATTTAAAAGGCTCTAGGGCTATATATAGGGATAATCGGCCGCCCCTTCCCCGGGGTTTCCGCTATAGAGTAAGGCGGGGTATAATTAGGTATTCTAAATCGAGTATTTAATAACGGTATACTACCTATCGTCTTTATATTTCCAGGATTTACCGTATAAGTAGGATACTACTCTCGCGGTATAATATTATACTCGGGGTAGTTTTCTAGGCTAATAAGATTACTTATACTACCGCTTTTATAGCTTTATCTAAGATATCTACTAGGTAGGATTATCGTATTATTACCTTAGTATTTACCTTATTATTACTAGGCTTAATACTTCTTTTCTACTAGGTCTCCGATCTATATATAAGTACTAGGATAATATATACTTATACTACTTTAGCTATAGCTCCTAGGGGGGCTCCGTTTATAACTCTGCTTTAGCTATAGCTCCTAGGGGGGCTCTATTTATAACTCTGCTTAGTCCTTATAGATACGAGGCTACTTTAAATGCCTTAAATCCCTAGGTTTCTATATATTTACGGAAATTAAGGTTTAAGTCGAAGAGTACTCCTAGCTATCGGATTAGCTTTATATTAGATTGGATTTCGATAGTCCTAGTTTTAACTTTATAGTTATATAGCTAACCTTTTGCTATAAAGTATAGGAGCTCCGTTTTCCTAAAGTCGAACGTAATAGTATTAGCCGTTCCCTATTCTAGCGTATCTTATAGGTCCTTCGCTAGGGCCCGGGTTATAGCCTATAGGTTATTCCTAATTCGGAGGAACGCTACGTTATCCGTATATATAAAGCGTAGAATAGTATCTCCTCTAAGGAGAAGGGGGCTAAGGTAAAGTATATATAGGATCGGGGAGATTAGAGATTCTTATAGGAGGCTATACTCTAGTTCCTCCGGCGGTATAATCGAGTTATCGAAGCGAACTCTCGCTTTCCTCCCGATTATAAATCCGATAATCTATCTAACTAGGGGGTCTAGCTATCCTTATAGGCGTAATCTAAGTATTAGCCTATTATAGAGGATTATATTAGATACGCCCTATATATCTATAGTAAGGAGTAATATATATTTACCTTACTTAAGGGCTGTTTCTACTTTATAGGTAAGGTATATCGTAAGGTTTACGGTAGCTCGTTTTAGAAGAGCGCCGAAGTATTATAGGTTAAGTAGGCAGTATTATAAAATAAGTACCGAGAGCCGCTTAGCTAGGAGGCGCTTTATACCTTTAGCTATATATAATAGGAGGGTAATTAAGCGGTAGAAGTAGAAGGTTAAATAATCGGTTTTCCCTTCTTTCGGGATTATAGATACTTCTATAATCTTAAAGATAATAGGATAATAGCCGAGTTTTAGGTAGCCCTTATATAATACCCTAATATAGTTTCCGATATAGGATTAAACTAGTTTAAAGAGGTTAATAATAACCCCGTCGATACCTAGGGCTATATTATAACTACTTATATAAAAATATTATACCTCCGCTAGCATTACCTTTATATCCTAGGGTATATAAGCAGGGGTATATAGGAGTAGTTACTATAGGTCTTTAATATCGTCTCTAGCTAAGAACCGATAGAATACCTTACGTTTAAGAAGGTCTACCTTTTCTATAAGGTTTACTACTATTCTCCTATTATTTACTAGGGGGGGTAGTTTATAATTATCCGTTATCTTATACTACCTAATAACTTTCTAAAGATAATAACCGCTACGGATACCTCTAATTTAGCTCTCCTAGTATTATTTCTTTACTATATATACTTATTTATATAGGTATATATATACCTCTTATACTTCTTCCCGTTAACCTATTTCTCTTTTCTCGATATAGGTCTAAAAGGCTTCCTTATAGGCGTCCGTCTATTATATAACCTAATAGCTTCTATTATACGGGACCGTCCCTATTACGCGGATTATATTACCTATTAAATCTATAATAGCCGTTATTAATATCCCTAGGTCTTCTTTTATTTTATCCGTATTAGGGAGTAGAAAGGTATATTATTAAATAAAAACGCCGAATTTATCCTAGTCTTCGATATATACCCTAGGGGTAAGGTCCTTCTATAGGGGAGGGGGTCCCGTTTATACCGTTATCTAAATTATTATATAGTCCGAGCCTATATATAGGCTATCCGTAATACTTATCCTTATATTAGGGGTATTCGTAAGGATTAAGTCTAGCGTATTACCCCGTATATATATAGGTGCCTCCGGTTTAAGTATTTCTAGTCCCGTATCCTTAATCTATTTAGCTATTCTTATACCTACTCCCGAATATTTAGTATAGCCTAGCTGCTATAGCTAGTATATAGCGTTAAAGTCTCTAGCTAGGATTACCGGGTAAGGTATTTCCTAGTTTTCGAGTATATCTAGGATTTCTTCTTCTCTAAGAGCGTAATAGATATTAGCAATAGTAATTCTATTAATTTATATTATATACTAGTTATATAAGAGGGTTATCCTTCCCGATACTTTTCTTATATACGCCTGCTTTTAGTAAGGGTATATACGGTTTTGCTAATAATTTACTAATATCTAACCTATTTATATATAGGTGAATACGGTTACGGGATAGCCTTATAGGAGGCCCTACCTACGGATATAACGTAGGGCGGCTTACTACCGCCTAAGGGACTAATACCTAGGACGGATATTAGTTCTATTACGGATTCGATTTACTCCTTTATATAATAGAAGAGGTACCGTAATACCGCGCTATAATTATAGGAGGATATTATTACTCGTTAAGATAACCCCCTTACCCCTAGTACGGTTAAGACCCTTCTTATAAGCGTACGCTATATATTTATAGCTCGGGAGATAATCCTATTAGTAGTAGATAAAACCCTAAGAAAACTAGTTAATACCTTTAAAGGCCCTTTATAGAGTAAGGAGCGTCTTTATATAAAGAGGGTATACTCTTAACTCCTAGCTATAGCTAGGCGTAAGCTTAAAATCTTTTTATCGGATTTAGCTATTAGCTAGCTTATTCCGATATACCCGACTCCTCCCGTTATAGCTCTATAGGTAATACTCTACCCCTAATAGCTATCTTTACCCGCTTAATACTCTTAATAGGGTTAAAGCTAAGTAACCGTTATAAGTAGGGCTATTAGGCTTCCGGCGGAGCCGGCTTATTATATTCGAAAATCCAGCCCTTAATATAGCCGGTAATAGGGATAGGATATAAGGATCCTCCTTAGGGCTACCCCTTATAATATACTTATAAGCTCGCCCTTTTAGGGATTTAAACTAAATATTTATATTCGGCTTTAGATCCCTATAATTAATATAACGGTAATTACTAAAACCCTTACCGGCTAAGCTTTATACCTTATTAATAAGGAGGTTTAGGATAGGCTTCTCGCTAACCCTTTAAGGGATAAGCTATTAGAGCTAATATAAGTATCCTCGGCGATTATATTATAGACCTAGGTTACCTATATAATAACCGGGGTTCCGAGGGAGCTTTATAACCCCTTTACTTATTAAAGGGTTTCTCCTAAGAAGTATATCCGGGAGGAGGCTATAATATAAACGGGAGTTAAGCTTATTTCCTATAGGCTTTCTATAAACGGATATAACCTTATTATAAGTATTATTACCTAGCTAATATCCTTTTTATATAAAATATAACCCTTTTAGGTTTTTAATCTACCTTATACCCGGCTAATATAAAAGATAGATAGGCTCTCTTTTTATATAAACGGCTATTTTAACTATTATTTAACTAAATATTATATAAGGAGTAGGCGGTACCCTATTTACTCTAACGCTTAATATACTTAGGAAGGGGAAGCGTATACGCTTCCCCCTAGGTATACTAATTATTATAAGCCGGTCCGCTCTAGCTACTTTAGCTATATTACCGCCCCTAAAATAATTAATAAATAGCTTTATTACCTATTTATCTTTAAGCTTAAGAGAATTAGGAATATAGGTAAGGCTTATTATAACGATATAAATACGGCTATAGATATTACTAATAGCTAATAGGAGCTTTAACCCCCCGCTAAGCCTATAAAGTAGCTATCTATCGAAAGCCCCTCCCGGAAGCAGCTTTATAATAATATCCGCGATTATATACCGCCGACCGGCTTATAATAGTATTTATAACTCGACCCGGCTAATATACTACCTCCGGAGGGTCCTAGCCCTATTATAGAGAGAGAGCTTATACCCCTAGCGGATATAGTTAAGGATAACGATAATACGGTTATAATCCTTAGCTCCTAAGGGGGCTTAAATACTATTATTCCCCCTATATATAAATAGGATATACCCTTCCGATAGCTAGGGGGCTTTTTTTATAATCGCTTAAGCGAATATAAAGAAGAAATAATCTACCTATATTATATTATTAATACTCTATACTAAATCGGGGGTAGATATTATATAAGTTTAGGAGTTATATATAATATATAATACGAGAACTTAGAGGTACCTTATTTATAAGCTTTTCTTACTAATAGATAATTAGGGAGGGGATCCGATAGCTTATTATAAGGAAAAGCGGTAAGAATTATTCGGTAATAAGCCCCGGATCCTAACGTATATATAATAGGGTTATAAGCTATATATAAAGTAATAACGGCCCCTTATTATAAGGGACGGATTCTAGCTAAAGGTATTAGAAGTCCTTCTAATTAATATTTACCGGGCGCTTAGGGAGGATATAATACTCGATTATATATTAAATAATCTATTTATATAAAGATAAGTAGTTAAAAGCGATTTTAATATAATCTATACTCCTTATAAGCCGGGTAAGCTTAATAAAAGGGGTAATAACCGGGTTAAAGATTAAATATTATTTAAAGATATATTCTTTATAAATACCCCGGGCGTCCTTATATATATCCGAGGGGGGGTTTTTAACTTAATCTTCTCTAATATTCTAAATATAGCTATAAAGATTACTCTTAATCTATATATTAGCTCTAATTATAAAACCCTTATTATAATTATCGGTAATAATCTTCTACTCCCCTAAGAATAGCTAGTATAGCTATAGGTAGATTTATAATCCCTCCTAGCCTTTAAAGGCTTTCTAGAAATAGGGCTAATAAATATACCGCCCCTCTTATAGGCGGAGAGCTTAGCTTCTCTAGATAATTAAATAACCCGCTTAAACTACCTTTAGGATAGGGCTTTAGAGATAATAGGGTAATAGCTATAACCTTACTCCTAAGCCCTTTAATAGGATAATAAGGTAGAGGAGGTATATTAAGCGTATATTAGGGCTTAATATAATTATCGGATTTACTTAAAGGAGTTTTAAATAATTAGGAATACCTTTAAGGGGGCTATTCGAATATATCGGTAAGCCTTTTAATAGGGTAGGATTAATATAATAGCTTCGGATATAGATATCTTCGGGATAATAAGGTAATATAAACTAGTTATACCGTTATAAGCTCCCCTACTATATATAGGGGATAGTATATTATATAAGGACCTTATTAAGAAAGCGAGCTTATTATAGGATAAGATTTTATAATAGTTCTCTCGGGATAATAACCTAATTAGGGATCCGCTTAAGGGCTAGGATACCCCTAAAGCCTATTTCTAATAGGGCTATATAACTACGCCTAAAGAGGTAAAGGAATATATTATCCGAGTTAAATCTACCTCTCCCGGGGTAAATAATGCCTCGGTATCCTTACTAAAAGAATATTAGGATAATATTAGCCCCCTTTTAATTTAGCTTTATAACTATTACCTTACTATAGGTTATTTTCCTCTATCTTAGTATTATATTAAGGTATCGATATACCCTAAGCTAGGTAAAAGGGATATAGATAGCCCTAGGTTATATAAGCTTATTACTCTCCTTTCTACCTTTTCTAAGGGGCTTAAGAAGCTAGTTATATATAAGCTTTCCTAAATCCTACTTACTAAAGGGGTTTTTAACCTATAATATTATAAGGTATTATTAAAACGCTTTATAATAAACCTTATAACGGTATTTATATATAATATCGAGCTAATACTCTCCTAAGGGTAGGTTATTATAATAATAACTAGGGATATATAAGGGGCGTTTAATATTATCCTCCCTAATAGATTAATCGTATAACTATAAGTTTTTAGTTTCCTAGTCCTATTATTAAGTTTAATAACCTCCTTCCTAATAATACGGTTAATATAGGTCCGCTTAGATAGATCGATAACGGGTTTCTCCTTAGTAAAATATAGTATACCTTAGGGCTTACCTTTCTCGCCGGTATTATATATAATCTACTTCTTTAAACTTATTCTATAGGGTAATAATAGGTATTTCTACTATATAAACGATATTCTCTTCCTTTATATATCTAATAGCGCGGAGAAAAATATAATATTACTAGAAACGGATATAGCGAGCGTTAATAATTAGGCTTTAAGGAATATAATATAATTCGTAGCGGAAAAGATAGAAGTTTTCTACTTCTTAAGGTATAAGGAGGCAGTATAGCCGGCTATTATAATAAGCGGTAAGTATATAAAGCCTATTATTAATATACCTTCCTATTCTAAGGTAGTTAGCTTCCGCTAATTAGGATTCTAATTTAATAAGCGTTTTATAAGTAGGAGGTATATTAAGGAAAGGGTTTATAAAATAGTAAAGGTTATAGCCTACCTTAGGAGCTTTAGGAAGGTATAATATAGCCCTCCTATAATATCCCTTTATAAGGCGGTTATAATAATACTTATCCTAATACTTATATATATAACGGACGCTTAGTTTCGACCGGGCTATATACTTATAGTATAGCTTAAGAAAGCGGATTAACTATTAGTAAAGGGCGCTAAAGGGGTACTATCGGTATAAAAGATAGTATATATAATAATAGCCCTTTATAAAGTAAGCCTCCCTATAATTAGGCTTATACTAAGAGCAGCGGTTCGTTAGGCCGGCTTATAATACGCTCTACTAGATATAAAATACCCCCTTTATAAACGGATATATACTCTTATAGGATATAACCTTAGGGTATTTAATATATACCTTATAGATACTATATATAGCTTTCCTATTATACTTAAGCCGGCCCTATTAACCCCCCGATATCTTAACCGTATTATACTAAACCCTAATATCGGTTACTCTAAGGAGGAAATAGCTATACGTTATAATATATAGTATATAACCCTATTACCGGATATTATAATAATATATACGGATAGATCCAAGGTTTAGGAAGGATCTAAATATAGGGTAGGCTATAGGTATATTATAATAAGGGATAGGGTATTTATTATTATTATTATTAGGGTATTCTATAAATATTTATATATTTTTAACGCTAAAGCGGTTAGGGCGTTTATAGGATTATAGCTAGCGCTAGAAACGGTATTATTAGCAGTATTTATCTATATAGATAATACTTCGGTTATCTAGGGATTATAGGGTAATACGCTTATTACCTTATAATAAGCTTTCCGAAGCTTTTAGGCCCTTTATAAGTAATATTATATAAAGGGACGGTTAATAATTATCCTCTAAAGCCCTAATTATATAGATATAGATATAGCTAAGAATAAGCTTATAAATACCCTTATAAAGAGGGGTATAATATTCTCCCTAATAGAGCGGGTAATAAGCCTTATTACCTCGGGTATATAGACCTTATATTAAGAGGGAATTAAGAGCTCTAAGAAAATATAATAGATATATTAATAGGTAATCTTATCTAACTAATATAATACTTAGGGGCTAAGCTTTTATATTATAATATAACTAGCCCTTTTATTAAGCTATTAATAGCTAGCTCTCTTTATAGCTATAAGGATTAGTTATAATAACTTTAAAGTATATTATTATCGGTTTAGCCGGCTAGGGATAGGCTATTATTATAAAACGGGCTATTCTAATAAGCTTTCGCCTCGGTATTAAGTATATTATATAATAGCTAGGTAAAGGTAGCGGGATTAGCCGGAGGGCTTAGCCGGGCCCTTTAATACCCTTTTCCGCAAAATATATTTATAAAGGGTGCTTATAAACTATTAGGTATAATCTGCCTTCTTAGAAGCAGTTTATAAAGATTCTCTATAAATAATACCCTTATTATTATATATACGGTAGGTATAATATAATCTATTACTTTATAAAAAAGCGGGTTTAATTAGGATCTTATATTATTAGCTATTAGGGTAGTTTATAACCGTATTATAGGCTATCTAGGGCTAAAGTATATTAAACTATATATAGTCGATTACCTAGCATATAGCGTTACTAATAGCGCGTAATATAATATAGCGGTCGGCGGGAATACCTAGGGTAAGGGTAATTAAGCCGGGAAGTAACTATAATAAGCCTATAGCGCTAGGGGTATACTCCTATTCGTAGGTAATACTAGCGCTAATAGTAATAATAGTAATTATAATAGCTTAGCGCTAGTATTATTAGGGCTAGTATTATAGCTAGTATTATTATTACTAGCGGTAGCGGGGTAGGATATAATAGGGGCGCTTCTAAGGCTATATAACCGGCTTTACCTCTTCCTCCGACTTATTAAACGATTCGGTAAAGCCCTCTGCTAATACTTTATCGTAGGCCTCCTTAGTTATACGAATAATAATATAATAGGGGGTATTATCCTTACCCTCCTATAAGGCGTTATATAGCTAATAGCTAACGGTTACTAGGTAATTAGCTAAAGGGGTATAGCCCTTACGCTAATAATACTAATAGTAGATATTACCCTTAATATCTTAATAATCGCTAAGTAACTTACCGGTAATTATTAAGACTAAATACTATTCGTAAGGTATATTATACTAGGTTATAATATAATAGCTATTAAGAGTAGCTTCGCTAGCCTTCTATATCTTCTTACGCTTAATAGGGGTAGTAGGAGTAATAGCCTTACCTTTATTCTTAATAATATTAGTCTTCTTCCTACTAGTCTTAGCTTTAGGCTAAGTATTAATAGTAATAATAGTATTAATAGTATAGGTAATACGAGGAGGGTTAGCCTTAATAGGAGCTATTATCTTAATAATCCTAGCCCTAATATTACTATTATTAATAATAGTAGTAGAATACTACTTCTTAGTAGTAGGAGTATTAATAGGAGTAAAGGTAAGCGTAGGGCGTTTATTACTAGTATTATTAGCGGTAATAATACGGGCGATACCGATATCGTTATCGTTACTACTACTACTACTACTACTACTATCGTCTATATAGGTATAATTAGTATTACTACTAGTAATATAGTTACTATCGTTATTAGCCTCGTCCTAATACGCCTCCTTATTATCCTCCTCGGTATTATTATTACTAATACGTATATTAATAGCAGGCTCCTTATTACTAAAGGTATCTTCGGCTTATTCCTAATTATCTCGGAGTAAGTCTACCTTATCTTTACTATTAGTATTATCCTTAGTAGCCTTAGTATTACCTTTATCCTTATCCTTAAGCTCGAGGCTATTATTAAGGGCCTTTTATAGGATATTTTTATCGCCCTTATCTTTATTATAAACGTAGTTATTACTATTAAGTATATTAGTAATCGGCTTTATAGCGTTATATAGGAGTATACTATATATTACGGGGGCGGTGCCCTTCTTAGTAGCTTTAGTTTCTATTAGTAAATATACTTATTAATAATAATTAATTAGTAGTATTAGAACTTAACTTTAGCGTAATATATTATACTTACTATACTATTTATATAGGTATCTTATAGGAAGGATATACTACTTTATAATAGCGCTGGATATAGTATTTATAGGAGCTTAGGCTAGTTTATATAGATTAATAGGAGTATTATACATTTCTTAGCTATACGGGTATTAGTAATATTTGCAGTATAGCGCGCTTTAGTATACTTAGCTATATATTAATTTAAAACGTTAGTAGACTATTATAAGTCCTAGTATTCGATTAGGAAAGGTAGATACGCTTACTTCCTTTTTAGGAGGCATTATAATAATAGTAATAATAGTTACTATACTTAGGTATTATAAGCCTACGGGTAAATATACGGCTTCGGCATACCAGGGCACGAAGCCTTAGTTAGTATATTCCTTTCTCGTCTAGAGACTAATATTATATAAGCGCTAAATAAAAGCGTCTTCCGAATAGCTTATAAGCCGTATAAAAGATTATCGGCAATAAGACCCGTATCGACGGTAGACCTATAGAAAACTCTATCTATAGGTGGATTTTAAACGTAAGAGCTATTTAAGAGCAGCTCTTACGCTATTATATAGATACTACCCTTATTTCTCTCCTTAAGTTAGTTAATAATAGAAATTAAGATTAAGATTACGAATACTCTCTCGATACCCGTTTATATTTAACTAACTTCTTTTCTACCTACCGTATATATTTAACGGTATTTATATATTTATTTAGCGTATAGCCTTAGGATATTATACCCCTATAACGAGTAATTCGGGCAACTCCTTACTTAAGCAAATAATAATAATAATAATATAATAATAATTATATAATAAATAATTACTTAAATAATAGAAGAATAGCGGTATATTATTAAAGGAATAGTATAATAATAGCGCGAAGATAGCGTATAAAACCTAGAAACGCTTATAATATAATTTACGTAAATCGAATAATCCTATAGCTTATTATTATAAGAGCTATTAATAAGTATTAATAACCTAGCGGCCGAATACCCTAACCTAATACTTAACGAATTAGAAGATACCTATACCCTTACCTCCTAAGATATAGAAAACGCCGATATCGATATAAATAAGGCCCTAGAGAGTATAATCGTACCTAAATATAAGCTCCTTTCTTAGCTAGCGAACTTTAAGGGTATATATATTTAATTCCTAGCTTAGGAGCGTATTATAAGGTATAAACTTATCCGAGATACCTACTTTATCGGGAATTATATAGATAAGTTCTAAGAAATCTATAAATACTTAGAGGGAGATATAAAGGTTATAGTAAGGAGCTATTATATTATAGGAGGAGAGTATAGCTTCTAGAAACCCTCCTTATTCCTATAATAGCTCCGCTACCGATATTACGATAAGAATTATATTATCGCTATTTTTTAAAGGCTCCGGAGCTTTATTTAGAAGAAAGGCTAACCCTTCCCTAACTTCTTCTCCTAATAAGAGAAGTTATTAATAGATTCTAGCGGTATAGAATAGCCGGATTTAGCTAAGTTAATATACCTAAAGGGCGCTATTAATAGTATTTTATATATATAGCTTATTAGTATAGAAATACCGTCGATATATAATAATTAGGTAAAAAAAGCGTTCTATATCTTAGCTAAGCTAAAAAGCTATATTATTATCCGAGATAATAGCTATATTTCGCCCTTAAGCTATTTATCCGGAGCTACGAAATAACGCTTTAGAATAACTTAATAAGTAGGAGGAAACGGATAGAAACTATAAAACCCTTATATAGATCCCGATAGGGATATAGCTATAATTAATATTAATACTCTATAGGCTAATAAATAGCGTATAAAGTAGGTTAACTAAGCGGAGATTAGGCGTAGGAAAGAGTAGGGATTCTATTATAGGTATAAATATTCGAACTATAGAATCGCTTATTACCCCTTCCTACCTATACGCCCGCTTATTAGCTTAAGAGCTATATAGGAGATAGAAATTAATATCGCCGATATTAACCTTATTAACCTTAATAATATTACCGAGGAATAAGAGGAAAACTAGCTACTCTTATATAAAGTTATATATAGGAGCTTATAGGTCTTAACTTTAGCCTATAAGAAGTAAAGCGTTAAATAAATAGAAACTATTTTATAATAAACCTATTCTATAATTTAACTCTATTTATCCTAATACTTATTAATTCTAGTTATAATTATTATTCTATTATAAGTAAGACGCTTATATATAAGTTAAGACTTCTATATATATTTATCCCGCTTAAAACCCTTTATTAATCGTTAAGGGAGAGAATATTATACGAATAGCCTATTATCCGCTATATAACCTACCTTAATATAGACTTAGACAGGTATTTATATTATATTTAGGCCTATATAATCCCCCGCCTTTAGTATAACCTCGTTTTAGGAAAGCCTTAGGTAGAAAGAAAGAGGGTAATATATATAGCTTATAAATACCGCCTAAATATTAAACGAATAGGAGGATTAGAGGTTTAGGAATAAGGATATAACCCTAAGAACTTTAACTATATATTTATTAATACCCTTATTATTTAGAGTAAAGTTCGGCGTATAAAACGTTTAAATACCGCTTAAGTAGCGTTTTTTAATATTATAATAGCCGATATTACTAAAGCCTTATTACTAAAAGTAAAATCCTCGGTTAACGAGAAACTCCCCCTAGAATATTATAAGTTCCGGAATCTCTTTAATAAGGATATAGCTTCTATATTACTATTATATAAAAAGGGAGCGGATTATAAGATTTAGCTATATAAAAAGGCGGATAAGTTTATTATAAACGCTTTATAGGGCCCGTTATACGGGATATCTAGAGAAGAATTTATTATACTAAGGAAGACTTTTACCGAATTATTCGATATAAGCTATATTAGAGCTAATAGCTCCTTAATAGGAGCTCCTATAATCTTTATTAAGAAACTAAGGGGTAGCCTCCGTTTTTATATAAACTATTATACGTTTAATACTATTTCGAAAGCCGATTATTACCTACTCCCGCTTATTAAAAAGACCCTATCTAATATTATAAATATTAAATATTTTACTAAGCTTAATATATAAGTAGCGTTTTATAAGCTTTATATTAAGGAAAGAGACGAGTAGAAGACCGCTTTTCGTATAAGGTATAGCTTCTTCGAATAGCTAATAACCCCGTTTAAACTTATAAGCGCTCCTACGATATTCTAGCGCTATATTAATAACGCTTTACGCCCCTATTTAGATATCTTCTATTTAGCTTATATCGATAATATTCTAATATATACCGATAGTATAGCTAAAGACTACCGAGTAAAGGTAAAGCTAATATTATACGCTTTCGAAGTAATAGGTCTAAATTTAGATATTACTAAGTACGAATTCGGCGTAATCGAAACGAAATACCTAAGCTTTATTATCGAAGTAGGGGTAAGGATTTATATAGACCCCGAAAAGGTATACGTTATATATAATTAGGAGGCTCCGAAAACGGTTAAGGGAGTCTATAGCTTCTTAGGATTTATAAACTTCTATTATTAGTTTATCGCTAATTATTCCGAAGTTATAAGGCCCTCCTAGCTTTAATTAAAAAGGGGGTCCTATTTAGGTTTAGGGAGTAGGAAGAAGCTATATTCGAATAGCTAAAGTATCTCTTTATTAGTAAGCTTATACTCGCTTAATAGGATCCGGATAAGGAGATAATACTAAAGGCGGATTATTCTAACTATTCGTTAGGCGGCTATCTCTCTTAGAAGGATAAATATAGTATCCTCCGCCCGGTAATATATTATTTACGCTATTTAAGCCTTATAAAGTATAACTATAAGATCTACGATAAGGAATTACTAGCTATTATTAATTATTTAAAAGTATAGGATATAGAGCTTAAGGGTATTATACTATTATTTATAATTTACTCGGATTATAAAAACCTCGAATATTTTATAATATTATAGTATTTTACCGAGAGATAGGTCTGCTAATCCGAGATAATAGCTTATTTTCGATACTATTTAGTTTACTATATAAGAGCAGCTAATAAGCGTTTAAACGCCCTTTTAAGGAGGGAGTAAGATATACTATATAATATATCTAATAAATACCTTACCGGTAGGTAAATCTAGCTTTTACTATTAATAAAAATAAGCTAAGTTATAGTATATAACGAGCTATTATTAATAGGTAGTAAGGTTTTTATATAAAAGGAGCTCTAACGCTTATAGGACGATATTACCTTATATAATAAGGTATACTCTTAGCTTATAAGTATAATCTATAGGGGTAAACGCTCTTTTCCCCCTTACCTATAGATATCCGAAGGTAAGCTTATTAAAGTATTTATAGCGGAGTATTCGATCGATAAAAAAGGATTATTTAGGTTCCGCGAATAGCTCTAGTTACCGGATTAGGAACCCCTATATATTAAACTAATATAGAGTATCTATAATTCTATCCTATTTAGCTACCTAGGGAGGGATATTACTATTACGATAATAATAAGGGGCTACTTTTAGCTAGGTATATATTATAGTATTCGGCGGTTTATATAAAATTATAACGTTTATAAACGTAAGACGGTATAAAGATACTAGAGGAAGGGCCTTCTTAAGCCCCTATTAATACCTAAGCGGGTATAAAGCGAGTTATTTATAAACTTTATAATCGACCTCCCCTATAAGGACGATATAAGAGAGGCTTACTTAATAATAATTATAGACCGATTAATAAAAGCTATTATACTCGAATATTATAACCCACGGTTATATAGGTTATAGGAATAGGCTAGCGCAACTATATACTAGCAAATCGGAACCTTAACGGACCGATAGGGATCTCTTATATAAGAATATAGAGCGGTATAATTAGGGTTAGGGTTGGATTACCTTAATAACTAAGATAGTTAGAGCGATAATAATCCAAATAATCTAAATAAGCTAACGCTCCTATCGCTCCAGGTAATCTAAGGATCTATACTTACTATAGATAGGAAATAATAGAAGGATATAAGGATAGGAGTTTACGGCTTAATATTAGATAGTTTCCTTATAATCTTTAGTTATAAATCTAAGTATTATTTTATATAATAGGGTAATCCCTCTTAATTACTTATAATACTTAATATTGCTCGATAACGTACGAAGACTTAAAGGTAATACTTCCCTACCTGCTAATATATAACTTATAGGTACTTCCAGAATCCGGGATTTAGGTAAGGATTATTATATTTTTATAACTCTTATTTAGGATAGTCTATATATATCTTTTAGGTAATATTAAGTATAATAATAGCTCCTTAAACTCCTACCCTATCTACCTTAGGTAAAGGATATCGTTAGGTTATAACTTAGGAAGATATAATATATTAATTAATCGAACTTACCTAATAACTCTCTATACTTTAATAAAATTAGGAGTAGTAGAATTATATTATCCGTAGGTAGGCCTAATAGCTTAAATAATACTAAGCTATAGCCGCTATACCCCTAATACCTATTATTTAAAATACCGGTAATAGCTATAAGATAGATAAACCTATTATATATAACGGTAATTAGAAAACGCTTTAAGGGTTCCTTACCTATTATAAGGTATACTTCCTATATAATATAGCTTAATTTACTATTAAACCCGATAAAATTATCCTAGCCGGAATATAACTCGAAAAGGATATACTTATCTAATATAAACCCTTACTTCGTAATTATATTAAATACCTAGGTAACCTCGATTAACGTAAAACGACTACTAAGAATATATTCGATTTATTCGTAGGATTCGAATATATCCTTAAGGAAATATTTAGCGATCCTAACGAAGAACGGATTATAGTATAATAACTTATAGAACTTAAGTAGAATAAATCCGCTTTAGCTTATACGGTCCGCTTTAAGTAACTCTTAGTATACCTCCCTTAGGAAGATAAAAACCTTATAGAATACTATTATAGAGGATTTAAGGATAAGGTTAAGGACGAAATCTCTAAGTAGGATTAGCCTAAAGACTTTATAATATTTAGTAATAACGTTATCCGTATCGATAACTATCTCTACGAAAAACGTATAGAGAAAAGCAAGAAAGCAGGAAGCTATACTATATAAAAGAATTACGCTAATATAGGATAATAGGTTTAATAGATAATTAACTATAGCTTTTAGTAACGAAGTATAATAACTAGCGATATAATATACTTAGGCCTTATAGAGCTCGATATAGCTTAAAGGAAACCTATAAGTAAGGAATGCTTTAACTATAGTAAAATAGGCTATTTTATACGAGAATACCGATAACCTAAGAAACCTAGAGAATTTAAGAAAATCCCCGAAGGACGATAAGCTAATATTATAATATATAAGATTATAAACTCTACTCCTAGCTAGAATTAGCTCCTAGAGTAAGTATCGGATAACCCCGATTATAAACTCCTTAACTAGACCTTCTATTATAAGGATAATTATATAATATACTTCTCGGTAAAGCAAGGCTTAGGATAGTTCCCTTAGAAACCTTATAAGGAACGATAAATCGTAGTTACCTAGAGGACGCCTCTCCTAACGGATATTTTATAAAGTAATATTACGGAAATTACGGAATAATAGGAAACGCTTAATATTAGTTAGAATATTAGCACCTAAACTATCTACGAAGAAATAAGCTTAGAATTAGAAAGCTCTATAAACGAAGATACCGATAAAGGAGATATATACTACCTTATCTATAGTATTATACTTAAAGAATTATTTAGGATAATAACCTATTAAAACGAAACCCCCCTTATATAGGAAGACGCGCGAATTAATTACCTCTACGAAAAGTACTACTAGATTATATAGTTTGCCTATATTATATATAATTATAGATAATACTTTAAATATAAGGTAACTAATAAATAGTTCCCTATATATAAAGCAGGGTATAGTATTATCGCCTACGACGATAATAATAGCGACTATTATAAAGTACTTAGAATAAGGGGAAACTACGCTAGTATCGGCCTTATATATAATACCCCCTACGAATATACTACGCGATAAGTAAAATAGTACTAATATACGATACCCTAGTATGTACCTTACGCGTAAGAAAAAGCGCTCGATAAGCATAGAATACGCGAATAAAGGGAAAAGCTCGTAAAGCCCGTATACGTAGAACCTATATACTATAGCTTCTATAAGCACGCCGATTATATAGAATACCTAGCGGATAAAGCGTATACCTATTATAACCTTAAAGATAGTTAGCCCGGAGTATAAACTCCGTATACCGAAGAAGGAAATTAAGTACGCCTATAGCGATAGGCCGCAGTATATATACGATACGGAATATAATAAGCTAAGAACCTAATATAAATAGTAGCCCTTAGAGTATAATAAGAATAGTAGAACCTAAAAGGCAAGGATCGCTTATAAGGGATAATAAGCGATTAGGACTTATAGTAAAGTCCCTCTATATAATAGATAGCTCGATATATAAATATTTAAAAATCGTAGTATAAATTAACGATAAATACTATATAATACTCCTAGATAGCGGAGTATAAGGAAACTTTATATCCCTACGCGTTATTAATAAAGAATAAATACCTTAGAAGAAGAAGATAGAACCCTATAAACTTAGTACTATAGAAGGTATAAAAATCGCTTATAGCTAAGGTATTATCGATATAGAATCTAATTAATTACTAGTTATAATCTACGGATATATAATACTAATAAACTTCGATATTACGGATACCGTATAATACGAGCTAATTTTAGGTATATTATAATTAAGAAAGGAAAATCCTCGAATCGATTAAACTAATAGCTATATTTTATAGGATAAAGCGGATACCTAAAAAGCAGTTATAATTAAAGGCATAGGATCGGATTTAGTTATTAAGTAATACCTAGATAATAGGGGCTTAAACGAATTTATATATACCTCTAAATCGAAAAGAGCTAAGACGATAGCTACCCTAGGATATAATAAACCTCGATAGCTTATAAAGAAGGATCTAGTAATAGTTAATACCTAATAGAAGAAGGGATATAACGGATTAGGATACGATATAATAGGATTCTATAGATAATAGGATATATTATCGCGATAAGTTTAAGAAGGAACTAAGTATATATAACGATATCTCTATATAATAGTAATTATATAAGACGAAGATATATTTAGAGATCTCTCCGGTATATTAGAAGAGTATTGGAAGTTTATAAAACTATTTTAAGGAAAATTCGATAATAGCCTATTAGAGTATAGCCTATACGATTACGAGATCCTATTTAAAGAAGGAGAATAACTAAAGTTCTTTCCTATCTATAGATTAGATAAGGATAAACTTAAAGCACTTAGGGAATATATCGACGAAATTCTCGAGAAAGGCTATATTAAACCTTTATATTTACTAGTAGGATACCTAATCCTATTTATACTAAAGAAAAACCGCAAATTATAACTATATATTAACTATCGGTAACTTAACGATATTATAATTAAAAATCGGTACCCCTTACCTCTCTTTAAAGAACTTAGAGATAGATTTAAAGGAGCCTAATAGTTTATAGCCTTCGACCTTAAAGAAGGATATATATATATTTATATTAAACCCGGAGAAGAATAGAAAATAGCGTTTAGGATATACTACGGATATTTCGAATATCTTATTATACTATTCGGACTTATTAACGCCCCTATATTATTCTAGGAAATAATAAACTTTATCTTATACGAATACTTCGACTATATCGTAATCGCTTACCTAGATAATATCCTTATTTACTTAAAGATATTCGAAGAATACTAGAAGTATATTACGATAATCCTATAAATCCTCTAAGATAATAAGATTTTAATAGAACCTACTAAATATAACTAGAATACTTAAGAAGTTAACTACCTCGGATATACTATTATACTAAGGTATATACGAATATAGAAAGATAAAGTATAGGTAGTTAGGGATTAGCTTATACCTTAGAATATTAAGGACGTTAGAGCCTTCTTAAGCTATACTAACTTCTACCGATAATTTATTAAGAATTATAATAGTATTATAGTATTATTTATAGAACTTACGAAAAAGGATACTACCTTTAACTAAAACGAATAGGTATAGAAAGCCTTTAATATAATTAAAGATATAGTTATATTAGAACTAATCCTAGTCGAAGTAAACTAAGATAAAGTTTTCGAGATCGAGATAGATATATTAGATTATATATTCGGTAGATAACTCGGATAATAAGACGATAAAGGATAATTACGGATAATTAGCAACTTTAGTAAGAAATTAAACGGACTAGAACTTAACTACGGAACGCCCGATTAGGAACTTATAGTAATAATAGAAGCCTTTAGGGAATAGCGATATTATCTTATCGGCGTAAAATAATAAATTCTTATATATACGGATTATAAGAATCTTTAGGTATTTACCTCGATAAAGCAGCTTAATAAACGATAAGTTAGATAATACGAATTTCTATTAGAATTCGATTTTAAGATTATCTATTATAAAGGTAAAGAAAACGAGCGAGTAAACGCTCTTAGTAAACGGTTAGATTATAAGGACTATAATAGTAAAGACTAAGATATTATAGTAATCTTTAAGGAAGATTCGGAAGGTAACCTTACTATATTATCTATTACTAAGGAACTTAATATAATATTACGTATTAAAGGAGAAATACCTAACCTCGATAGTATAATAATATTAGAATAAAACGATTATATTAAAAGTATCTATAACGTATTAGTATATTAATACTAAGGAATTAGAGTAACCTATAAAAGGATCTAATATTATTAAAATCTACTAAACCTTAAGAAACGAGTTATAAATATCGTTAATAACTACGATATATATAAACGGAATAAGATAGAATAATATAAACCTTATAAACTATTATAACCTCTACTAATACCTATAACTATTTAGTTATCTATTAATCTAGACTTTATTACTAAGCTACCTCTCTTATAAGAACCCTTAACTTAGGTATAGTACGATAGTATCTTAGTAATAGTTTATAGACTAAGTAAATACGTATACTTCCTATTATATAAAGAAAGTAATACCGTAGAAGAACTCGTATATATATTCCTCCGTATTATTATCGCTAACTACGGAATACCTTAGGAAATTATATTAAATAGAGATAGAAAGTTTATATTAAAATTCTAGATCTCTCTTACTAAATACCTCGGAACGATATAATATATATCTACGGTATTTTATCCTTAAATAGACGGATAAATAGAATATACTAACTAGATTATAGAATAATATCTATAATACTATATTAACTACGAATAAAATAATTAGGTCGAACTCTTACCTATAGTATAGTTCGCCTATAATAGTATAGATATAACGAGTATAGGAAAATTACTATTCTTCCTACTCTACGGATATAACCCTATAATATACTACGAAATACTACTAGGTGGAAATATAGAAACGGTAGATTAATACGCTAGAAGAATTAAGTAATTATATAAAGATACTCGATATATACTTTAGGATATTAAAGAATAAATAACGAAATACGCTAATTAGAAAAGAATTAAGGGATTAATCTTATAGAAGGGAGATAAAGTCTACCTTAACTATAAAAATATTAAAACTACTAAACCTAGCGATAAACTCGACTATAAAAAACTCGGACCTTATAAAATTATATAATAAATTTTACCGGTTAACTATAAATTAGAAATCCTATATATACGCTTATACCTAGTCTTCTATATTTTACTTCTAGAACTAATACTAATAGATATAGAACTCTTATATAATATAAATATTATCGAACTAGAATAGGTATAATACGAAGTTAAATAGATCCTTAACTTATATAAACGCGGACGCGGAAAATAATACCTTATTAAATAGAAAAATTACGATAATTCGGAAAATACTTAGGAACTACTAAAGAACGTATACCTAGACCTTATTAAAGAATACGAAAATAAAAAGCTATTATAGCTTTAGATAGAGAAGGTATTATAGGGAATCGAACCCCGGACCTCTTAGTAAGAAACTAGGAGCTCTAACTACTAAGCTATAAGACTATTTATATCTTTAATTATAATAGCTACTTATAGGAATAACCAGACCCTTATTAAGGACCGCTAGTAATAACTCTAAGAACGTTAGAGTTATAAACTACTAATAGTAGAAGGTCCTAAGCCGAAGAAATTAAACGCGGATAAGTCTATAGACTCTAGAAAAGTACTAAAATCTATTACCCTAAAACTACTAAACTCCTATAATTCGGTAGTAGCTTTAGATTCCGCGGAAATAGCTATATTTACGCCGGACTTAGCTTCCTACTCCTCCTAAGTATTAAGTAACTCTAATCCTATATTTACTAGCTTTATACTCCTCTTTACTAGAGACTTACGCTAAATATAAAGACGCTCTAAGCGAGAAAGCGCCTCCCCCGCCTTACGATAAGCCTTATAAAGCTCCTTATATATATTAGCCTCCTATATATAAAGTTTCTTCTCCTCCGATAAAATACGAGAAATTATATAGAATTAGTATACTAATAAGGAAAATTATTATAGCTCGGATTTACGAGTATTTATAGGAATATTATTCCTATTATACCGTTTTCCTCGCTTTATATATATAGAATAGCGCGAAATATTATATATTATACGGTATAACTACCCTTTGGAAGTATAAAGAGAATAAGGTATTATCTTAAAACTAAAAGTTTCGATAGAAAGATAAAGACGGTTATATTATTCGGTTTTCTTCGAAGACGATTTCTAGATACCTATAGATATAACGAATTAGGAAGGTATAATCCGGAGTAAGAATATTAGGCAGGACTACTTACGGAAATACTATAGGTTTTTAGGGATAAAGACCGATAGAAGGGAGATAATATTATAACCTACGGTTATATAGGTTATAGGAATAAGCTAGCGTAATTATATACTAGTAAATCGGAACCTTAATAGACCGATAGGGATCTCTTATATAAGAATATAGAGCGGTATAATTAGGGTTAGGGTTAGATTACCTTAATAACTAAGATAGTTAGAGCGATAATAATCCAAATAATCTAAATAAGCTAACGCTCTTATCGCTCTAGATAATCTAAGGATCTATACTTACTATAGATAGGAAATAATAAAAGGATATAAGGATAGGAGTTTATAGCTTAATATTAGATAGTTTCCTTATAGTCTTTAGTTATAAATCTAAGTATTATTTTATATAATAGGGTAATCCCTCTTAATTACTTATAATACCTAATATTGCTCGATAATATACGAAGACTTAAAGGTAATACTTCCCTACCTGCTAATATATAACTTATAGGTACTTCCAGAATCCGGGATTCAGGCAAGGATTATTATATCGAAGCTATATATAATATAAGCGTAGAAGTATATATAGAGCGGTTCTTATACTATTACTAGCGGTTTTATAATTTCCCTAAGGTAATAGTTAATAACCGAAGCTCGAATTAGGTAGGAGGGTTTTAGCGCCGATTATATAAGCTTATAAAGATAGAGTAGCGCTTAAATACCGCTTTCTATCTATAAACGGATAGAGCTATAGAAAGGGTAAACTAAGAGGTTATAGATTACCTCCGAGTATTTATTATATATATATAATTAGATTAACCGATACTCCTACCCGGCGTTTAACTAGCTATTAATAATAAGGATATTAGTATAATTAGCCTTAGCCTATTTTTTATCCTATATAGCTATTATATAGATCTAATCGAATAGGTAGAATATAATATATTATTAGCGTAAGCGCTTAGAGTTTACGCTAAGAACTTCGTTTAATAGCTTAAAAATATAACTACTTTCGCTTAAGCTATAATAATAGTTATATAATAATAAATAGAAGAATCTACGAATAAATTATAAGTAATTATAAAGCGGCTTATTAAGGGCGATAAGGTTTAGCTCTCCCTACGAAATATTATTACCGACCGCTTTTTAAAGAATTTAGCCTAGCTATACGAGAAGTATACCGTAATATATATCGTTAGCCCTTATATAGTAGAATTAGATATCCCGCCGGGTATTTACCCTCGTTTTTATATAAATCTCCTAATTCGAGCTATATAAAACCCGCTCCCGTTATAGGTATAGAGAGAATACCGGCTTAACCTTATCGTAATTAAAGAGGGAAAGGAACCCGAGTATTAGGTAGAAAGTATTATTAGAGTATATAATAAGCTATATAGAGGCTATACGAAAATAGACGAAACGCTATAATATAAAGTCTTAGTTAAATAAGTCGGATAGGATTAGCTAGACTAATAGCTATTATCCGAATTTAAAGATATAATTACTCTTAAGGAGTTCGAATAATATTATAATAGCGCTATAAGTTATAATAGCCTAAAGTTATAGAAAAGAAGAGCGGGGAAATTAAATACTATAGATAAAAAGAAAACTATATACGAAATATATACTAATATAGCTACCTATTTATCCTTATTTACCTCCTCTTTATTATTAGAATTACTCTCCTTAGTTTTACTAAAATAAGGGTCGTTATTAACGCTATATTTCGCTTTAATATTAATTAAGTCCTTACCCTTATTACCTCCCTTTATAAGCTTTATTAATAAGTTAGTAATATTCTCTAATACTACCGCTTAATAGTATATAAGCTTATAGCTATAGTATTAATATAAAGTTAATAGGATATAAGTAGGGAAGGAGTAATAGGTATATATATTATAGGTATATTTATTATTTAATAACCGGACCTCGTTATAGCTAGCTTAAATCTTACCTAACTTAGGTAGGTAATTATAGGTACGGCGTATAGCGAAAGCGGTAAGGGCCTAGGAGCGGAGAGTATCTAGAGTATATAAGTATAGGAAGGCGCGAGTAGGGAAGGAGTAATATATACTAGGATCGGAAGTATTATAAGCGAGGGAATAATTAACTATAGTAATAATAGCGGTATATATCTCGTCGGTCTAGTAAAGGGGGGTATAGGAGTAGCCGGAGTTCTTACCCTTCTTATTCGTTTTATAGGGGAAATAACGGGTACCGGCTATAATAGTTAGCGAGCTATAAAGAAATAGGGGAAGCGCTATTTACTAATACTATAGAGGTAAAGGGAGAGGGGGTTCTTAGAAGCCCTTATAATATAGGATAGGTATTATTCGTCCCTAATACCCTTAGGGAGGGTAATATAAGGTTAGAGCTATAGGTTAATAGCGATAATACTTTAAATAAGCTTATTAACGGCCTTATCGAGCTAAGCGGCGGTAGGGGCGAGGATAGCGGCGGTAGGAGTAGCGGCGGGTATAGTAAGAGTAGCCGTAGCTATAAGGGTTCTTTAAGATACGGTTAACCAACTGAATATTAACTAGACGCACGTAATATATAGTAAGTTCGTACGTTCTAAAGGTTGGTTGATTGATTAACTAGCTAGAAGGGTAACTATCTCGGGGGCTTTAGTATTATAGATATATAGTAGGTATATACTATGCCGGCTGTGCCGGTAGGCAGACGCCGGCAGGCACGGATCTATAATCACCCCCTTTCTTATATTAATTATCCCGATTAATCCCTTTCTAAAAAACCGTACGAATACGTCTTCGTTTATAGTAATCCTTGCTAAACTTAAGTACTTTAAAGGTATCCTATAAAATCTATTACTACTTAATATCCTAGACTAAAATATACCGAATCTAATACTTTTAGCCGTTATATCGTTATAAGCTTAATAGGGTTTTATCGCGTTTTTAGGCGATTTAGCCTAAATTACCGTTACTCGCTTAACTAACTATTACTAGCTTAATTCGGCTAGTTTTAGCCGTTACTATTTAATTGCTATTTAGGCTAGCGTTTATAGCGATTCGTATATAGTCCTTTTCGAGTATCGTTTTGCTTATATACTATAGGCTGCGAATAAGGTGGCTATCCGTACTATAGGTAGGGAATAAATTAGTGCCGTTATACCTAGACGGTAGCATTATACTACCTAGGCTATATAAACCGTACGTATTACTAGTATAGCAACTTGCAATAGCCTAAGGACCGTTATAATACGGCTTATACTTATATACTTTCTATCGTATATATAAAACCCAGTTATTAGGCGCGTATACTCTTAGTAGAGCCTTCTTTTCCTATAGGATTACTCGTATAGCTATACGTACGGCTATTAAACTATTCGTATATCTATATACTAGAGGAGCTTTATAATGCTTTACTAGTTCGTAGTCGACTATTATCTCCTCCTCCTCCGTTAAATTACGTATATATATAGCTATCTTAATAGTAGCGGTAAGCTTATTCGAGTTAGGTATAGTGCCGAAGAGTAGAAAGAACGGTAAGTAACTAGACGGTTATAGCGTCCGATTATATATTCGTATAGCGCGCTTTATAGCCGTATTAGGGTTTATCGTATAGATTATCCAGTTATATATTATACCGTACTTTAGTAGGTTATTTACCTTTTCGACTTTCCTATTACCCTATAGGCGTACTAATATAACGGGGTAAACCTTATTACCGTAGCGTTTATACTATTACTAAGCCTTTACGCTAGTAAAGTAGCTAGCGTTATCCGAGATAAGCTCCTTAGGTATACTAAACGTCTATATAATACGCTCTAATAGTAATAGTATAGCTTTAAATTATATATTCGCTATTACCTTAGCTTTAATCCATCCTATCGTATATTCTACGGCTATAAGGATTAATACGCTATTAATAGCTATAAAGTTAATTACCTAGCGTATTACCAGCGGCGGGGGTAATATAAGTTATAGGTCTAATAATATAGGATTAGGCTTCTTTATTAACTAGTAACGAGGGTACTCGGCTATTATCTATTATACGATTAAGACTAATTTAGGGTATTAGAACTTGTATATTAATAGGCGTACCGTCGTACCTATATATAATAATCCTTGCCTGAATCCCGGATTCTAGAAGTACCTATAAGTTATATATTAGCAGGCGGGGAAGTTTTACCTTTAAGTCTTCGTATATTATCGAGCAATATTAAGTATTATAAATAATTAAGAGGGATTACCCTATTATATAAAATAATACTTAGATTTATAACTAAAGACTATAAGGAAACTATCTAATATTAAGCCGTAAACTCCTATCCTTATATCCTTCTATTATCCTAGTAAGTCGATATAATCGATATCGATCCTATCGATCTATAGTATACTAGTCGATATAATCGATATCGATTCTATCGATCGTATAACTATTAAGACCCTAACCCTAATTATATTACTATAAGTATCCAGATATCCTTATATAAGAGATCCCTATCGGTCCGTTATAATTCCGATTTACTAGTATATAGTTATACTAGCCTATTCCTATAACCTATATATTTATAAGTTATAATATTATCTCCCTTTTATTAATCTTTATCCCTAAAGACCTATAATATTTCCCTAAATAATCCTACCTAATATTCTTACTTCGAATTATACTTTCCTAATTCGTTATATCGTCGTCTTCTTATATAACGAAACCTCGTTCGTTAAATCTAAGGTCTAATTCTGCTAAATAGAAGTTATCCTTATACTTAATTATTCTTTCGAACGCCTTTAAGATACGTCCTTATTCTTATTACGATTCTAAGGGTAAGACTTCTTATTAAGTTTCCCCTAGTAATTCTTCTCGCTACGCCGAGTATATATATTTAAAACTTCCTCGTTACGATATTTTAGAGATAACTAACTCTACCGACCTTTTATATATCTCTTCGTAGTATTAAAAGCTAGAAGATAAGATCGAGGAGCTAGAAGATAAACTAATATACTTATATAGGCAGAAGAAGATATAGCGGGAACGGATAGTATATACTATTCGTTATAGTTTATCGAATCTAGAAGACCTAGATCGTATAAAACGTAAGGAAATAGAGAAGGAGCGTTTAGCCGCCGAGGCTAAATATCGTTCCGTAGAGCCGACCGTTCCTAAAGGCCTATTACCTAAGGGTTTTATAACTACCGTATTAGAAGATTTTAATTAGTCTAGGATTTCTCCGTTATCTCCGTCTGATTTTCTTATTAGTAATTTATAGGGTGCTGGGGCTTCTGGTTTATAACTTTGATTTCTTTGGAGTTGCTACTAGTAGTCCTTAATAAGGGGTCTGGTTATTTTAATATTTTTGCGGTTAAGGTAGACTTTATCTCCCTTCTATAGGATTAGTCCCTTAATCCTTCTCTAATTAGTATATTTCGTTATTCGTTCTTTAATATCCTAAAGTATACGTCGAGTATCTTCGTATAATTGCTTAATTCTTCTAGCGTATTAGTCTGCCGTTTTTATATTTCCACCTAATAATATTTCGTAGTATACCGTAGGGTTACGTTTATAGAGTAGGAAGAATAGTAATTTTCCTATACTTATCGTATCTACGCTATTATAGGCGAATTATACCGTAAGTAAGAGTTCGACCTAATTATCTTATTTATAGTTAATATAATATCGTAGATATTATTCTATAATCTAATTAGTATATTCTATTTATCCGTCTATTTAAGGATAAAATACCGTAGATATACGTTATATCGTTCCGAGGTATTTAATAAGAGAGATCTAGAATTTTAATATAAATTTTCTATCTCTATCTAATATAATTTCCTAAGGTATTCCGTAATTAGCGATAATAATACGGAGGAATATATATACGAGTTCTTCTATAGTACTACTTTCCTTATATAATAGGAAGTATATATATTTACTTAATTTATAAACTATTACTAGGATACTATCGTATTATACCTAAGTTAAAGGTTCTTATAAAAGGGGTAGCTTAATAATAAAGTCTAAACTAATAGATAACTAAATAATCGTAGGTATTAATAGAGGTTATAATAATCCGTAAGGTTTATATCGTTCTATCTTATTCCGTTTATATATATCGTAATTATTAATAATATCTATAATTCGTTTCTTAAGGTTTAATAGATTCTAATAATATTAAATCCTTTTATAAGTTACTCTAATTCCTTAGTATCTATATACTAGTACGCTATAGATACTTCTAATATAATCGTTTTATTCCGATATTATTATACTATCGAGGTTAGGTATTTCTCCTTTAATATATAGGGTTATATTAAGTTCTTTAGTAATAGATAGTATAGTAAGATTACTATCCGAATCTTCCTTAAAGATCGCTATAATATCTTAGTCTTTACTATTATTATCCTTATAATCTAACCGTTTACTAAGAGTATCTACTCGTTCGTTTTCTTTACCTTTATAATAGATAATCTTAAAGTCGAATTCTAATAGAAATTTATACTATCTAACTTATCGTTTATTAAGCTGCTTTATTAAAGTAAATACCTAAAGGTTCTTATAATCCGTATATATAAGAATTTATTATTTTACGCCGATAAGGTAGTATTACTATTCCCTAAAGGCTTCTACTATTATTATAAGTTCTTAATCGGGCGTTCCGTAGTTAAGTTCTAATCCGTTTAGCTTCTTATTAAAGTTACTAACTATCTATAATCGTCCTTTATCGTCTCGTTATCCGAGTTATCTACCGAGTATATAATCTAATATATCTATCTCGATCTCGAAAACTTTATCTTAATCTACTTCGATTAGGATTAGTTCTAATATAACTATATCTTTAATTATACTAAAGGCTTTCTATACCTATTCGTTCTAGTTAAAGGTAGTATCCTTTTTCGTAAGTTCTATAAGTAGTACTATAATACTACTATAGTTCTTAATAAATTATCGGTAGAAGTTAGTATAGCTTAAGAAGGCTCTAATATCCTTAATATTCTAAGGTATAGGCTAATCCCTAACTACCTATACTTTATCTTTCTATATTCGTATATACCCTAATATAATAGTATATCCGAGGTAGTTAACTTCTTAAGTATTCTAATTATATTTAGTAGATTCTATTAAAATCTTATTATCTTAGAGGATTTATAGGATTATCGTAATATATTTCTAATATTCTTCGAATATCTTTAAGTAAATAAGGATATCGTCTAGGTAAGCGATTATAAAATAATCGAGGTATTCGTATAAGAAAAAGTTTATTATTTCCTAGAATAATATAGGGGCGTTAGTAAGTCCGAATAATATAATAAGATATTCGAAATATCCGTAGCGTATTCTAAACGCTATTTTCTATTCTTCTCCGGGTTTAATACGAATATATATATATCCTTCTTTAAGGTCGAGGGCTATAAACTATTAGGCTCCTCTAAGTCTATCTCTAAGTTCTTTAAAGAGAGGTAAGGGGTACCGATTCTTAATTATAATATCGTTAAATTACCGATAGTTAATATATAATCGTAGCTTACCGTTTTCCTTTAGTATAAATAGGATTAGGTATCCTACTAGTAAATATAAGGGTCTAATATAGCCTTTCTTAAGGTTTTCGTCGATATATTCTCTAAGTATTTTAAGTTTATCCTTATCTAATCTATAAATAGGAAAGAACTTTAATTATTCTCCTTTTTTAAGTAGGATCTTATAGTCGTATAGGCTATACTCTAATAGGCTATTATCGAATTTTCCTTAAAATAGTTTTATAAACTTCCGATATTCTTCTAGTATACCGGAGAGGTTTCTAAATATATCTTCGTCTTATATAATTATTATTATAAGGAGATATCGTTATATATACTTAGTTCCTTCTTAAATATATCGCGATAATATATCCTATTATCTATAGAATCCTATTATATTATATCCTAATCTACTATATCCTTTCTTCTATTAGGTATTAATTATCGCTAGATCCTTCTCTATAAGCTATTAAGGTTTATTATATCCTAAGGTAGCTATCGTCTTAGCTCTTCTCGATTTAAAGGTATATATAAATTCGTTTAAGCCCTTATTATCTAGGTATCGCTTAGTAACTAAATCCGATCCTATACCTTTAATTATAACCGTTTCTCGGGTATCCGCTTTATCCTATAAAATATAGCTATTAGTTTAATCGATTCGAGGATTTTCCTTTCTTAACTATAATATACCTAAGATTAGCTCGTATTATACGGTATCCGTAATATCGAAGTTTATTAGTATCGTACGTTTATAGATTGTAACTAGTAATTAATTAGATTCTATATCGATAATACCTTAGCTATAAGCGATTTCTATACCTTCTATAATATTAAGTTTATAGGGTTCTATCTTCTTCTTCTAAAGTATCTATTCTCTATTAATAATACTTAGGGATATAAAGTTTCCTTATATTTCGCTATCTAGGAGTATTATATAGTATTTATTGTTAATTCGTATTACGATTTTTAAATATTCGTATATCGAGCTATCTATTATATAGAGGGACTTTATTATAAGTCCTAATCGCTTATTATCCCTTATAAGCGATCCTTACCTTTTAGGTTCTACTATTCTTATTATACTCTAAGGGCTATTATCTATACTAGGTTCTTAGCTTATTATATTCCGTATCGTATATATACTACGGCCTATCGCTATAAGCGTACTTAATTTTCTTCTTTCGTATAGGGAGTCTATACTCTAGGCTAATTATCTTTAAGGTTATAGTAGGTATACGCTTTATCCGCTAAGTATTCTATATAATCGGCGCGCTTATAGAAGCTATAATATATAGGTTCTATATATACGGGCTTTATAAGCTTTTCCCTTTATTTCTATTCGCGTATTCTATACTAATCGAGCGCTTTTTCTTATACGTAAGGTACGTACTAGGGTATCGTATATTAGTACTATTTTACTTATCGCGTAGTATATTCGTAGGGGGTATTATATATAAGGCTAATACTAGCGTAATTTCCCCTTATTCTAAGTACTTTATAATAATCGTTATTATCGTCGTTATAGGCGATAATACTATACCCTATTTCGTACGTAGGGAACTATTCGTTAGTTACCTTATATTTAAAGTATCGTCTATAATTATATATAATATAGGCAAACTATATAATCTAGTAGTACTTTTCGTAGAGGTGATTAATTCGCGCGTTTTCCTATATAAGGGGGGTTTTGTCTTAATAGGTTATTATTCGGAATAGTTCTCTAGGTATAATACCGTAGATAAGGTAGTATATATCTCCTTTATCGATATCTTTATCCGTAGAGCTTTCTAATTCTAAGCTTATTTCTTCGTTAATAGTTTAGGTATTAATATCCTAACTAATATTAAGCGTTTCCTACTATTTTATAATTTCCGTAATATTACTCTATAAAATATCCGTTTCGTTAGGTAGTTTATACCCTTTTATATTACGCTAGTAAGGGTATTCCCTAATAAGCTAGGCTTATTATTTTATTACTAGTCTTTTAAATAAACCGTTATCCGTTAGGAGAGGCGTCCTTTAGGTAACTGCGATTTATCGTTCCTTATAAGGTTTCTAAGGGAACTATCCTAAGCCTTACTTTACCGAAAGGTACGTTATATAATTATCCTTATAATAGAAGGTCTAGTTAAGGAGTTTATAATCGGAGTTATCCGATACTTACTCTAGAAGCTAGTTTTAGCTAGGAGTAGAGTCTATAGTCTTACGTATTATAATATTAACTTATTATCCTTCGGGGACTTTCTTAAATTCTCTAGGTTTTTTAGGTTATCGGTATTCTTATATAAAATAGCTTATCTTACTATAATTAAAGTATTCCTTACTTATAGGTTTACGCTAAGCTATATCGAGCTCTATAGGTCCTATATATATAATGCCGCTAACTACCGTATTTTATTACTAGAAGCTACGGTTAATTATCTATTAAATCCGCTATCCTATATTAGCGTAATTCCTCTATATAGTATAGCTTCCTCCTTTCTTACTTTTCTCTATATATCTTTCGTAGAGATAGTTATCGATACGGATAGTATTATTACTAAATATTATAAAGTCTTTAGGCTAATCCTACTTAGAGATTTCGTCTTTAACCTTATCCTTAAATCCTTTATAATAGTATTCTATAAGGTTCTTATTTTCCTAAGGGAGGTATATTAAGAGTTGCTTAAAGTAAACTATATAGGCTAAAGTAGACTTATTCTACTTAAGTTCTATAAGTTATTATACTATAGTTCGTTCTTCGTTAAGATCGCTAAATATTTCCTTAAGGATATATTCGAATCCTACGAATATATCGAATATATTCTTAGTAGTCGGCTTACGTTAATTAAGGTTACCTAGGTATTTAATATAATTATAAAGTAAGGGTTTATACTAGATAAATATATCCTTTTCGAATTATATACCGGCTAGGATAACTTTATCGGGTTTAATAGTAAATTAAGCTATATTATATAGGAAGTATACTTTATAATAGGTAAGGAACCCTTAAAGTATCTTTTAATTACCGTTATATATAGTAGGTTTATCTATCTTATAGCTATTACCGGTATTTTAAATAATAGGCGCTAGGGGTATAGCGGCTATAGCTTAGTATTATTCGAGCTATTAGGCCTGCCTATAGATAGTACGATTCTATTACTCCTAATTCTACTAGAGTATAGCGAGTTATTAGGTAAGTTCGATTAATTAGCGTATTATATCTTCCTAAGTTATAACCTAGCGATATCCTTCTCCTAAGGTAAACGGGGTAGGAGTTTAAGGAGCTATTACTATACTTAATATTACCTAAGAGGTATATATAAACCGTCCTAAATAAGAGTTATAAAAATATAATAATCCTTACCTAAATCCCGGATTCTGGAAGTACCTATAAGTTATATATTAGTAGGCGGGGAAGTTTTACCTTTAAGTCTTCGTATATTATCGAGTAATATTAAGTATTATAAGTAATTAAGAAGGATTACCCTATTATATAAAATAATACTTAGATTTATAACTAAAGATTATAAGGAAACTATCTAATATTAAGCTATAAACTCCTATCCTTATATCCTTCTATTATCCTAGTAAGTCGATATAGTCGATATCGATCCTATCGATCTATAATATGCTAGTCGATATAATCGATATCGATTCTATCGATCGTATAAGTATCAAGACCCTAACCCTGATTATATTACTATAAGTGTCCAGATATCCTTATATAAGAGATCCCTATCGGTCCGTTGCGGTTCCGATTTGCTAGTATATAGTTGCGCTAGCCTGTTCCTGTGACCTGCATATTCATGGGTTATAATACTACGGTTATATAACCGTAGCTCTTATAAACGTTATATACTGCCTTAATAAGCTTACTCTTATCTACTATAACTAGTATTACTTAGCTTTATATAGCTAATCTTTACGGGTATAAAGGGTCTCCTAATAGCTTTATATAACGTATTAGTCTATATAAACGTCCGCCGTATATTATAAAGTATTCCTTTATCTATTATTTATCTATATTAGGTAGCCGTAGGCCTTATAATACTAAATACTCTAATACTACTTATAGATCTAGCCGATTTATCTCGTAAGGGTATTTTAAGGTATATACGGGCTTCGAATCGTCTATCTCGAGGGCATTCGGAGGGTCTAAGCCGGAATATTCTTTATTAAGGTATACTATAGCGGTATCGTCGCCGCTAGTAGGTAGTTTAGAGAGGTAATTAGCTATTATATTCGCCTTACCTAGCCTATAAACGATACGAATATTATAGTATTCTATAGCGTCGAGAAAACGTATTATTCGTAGCGGTTATTCGATCTTTATTCGTAGCGTTTTTAAGGAGTTATAATCCGTTACTACTATTACCTCGTTTCCCTAGGTTTAATATTTCTAGTATTAAAGCGCTAGTAGAATTACGAGTAATTCGTATTCTTATACCGAGTAATATAATTACGTTAGTATTAGTTTATACGAGAAATAGGCGACGGGGTAAAGAGTTAATTTACCGTTCGAATCTAGGTATAGCTATATAAAATAGGCGCTTATATAGCTTTAGCTAGAGTTAGTATCTATTACCGATAGTAGGCGCTAGTTAAACGGCTTAACTACTAGTACGGACGTAATAGCCGTTCTAATTTCTTATTACTCCGCTTTCGCTTTAGCGGAGAGTATAACGGCTTTATTTTTAGCTCCTAATATTAGTACCGATAGATATCTAGACCGTTTAGAGTATTAAGGAATTAGTAATCTAAAGTAGCCTACCGCGCTTACGAATATACGGACCTCTATAATTATAGTTAGTATTAGTCGGTCTTATACGGCTATAACCTTAGTAGGGTCTAGTTATATACCGTTTAGGCTAATTAGGAAGTATAAAAAGACTCCTATTATAACGAATAGCTCGGTCTTTAAAGTATTAAGTAATATACCGTATTCCTCTAAGCGGGCGAATACTAGTTTAATATATTTATAAAGTTATATAGGGGTATCGGCCTATATTATAATATCGTTTAGTAATCCTAATATAAAATCTTTAAAGGGTTCTAGAATCTCCTCTATTAACGCTTAAAATGTAGCTAGGGAGTTCGTTAAGCCTATAGGTATTACGATCTATTCGTATAAACCGTTCGGTATCTAGAACGCCGTTTTCTTATAGTTTTTCTCCTTAATTAGTATATACTAGAAGCCGTCTTTTAAGTTAATAAAAGCGTAATAAGCGTAGCCGGCTACTCTTTAGATCTAGTTTATAATATTCGGCAGAGGATATATATATTTAATAGTAACGTTATTTAATAATCTAAAATCGTAGTAAAAGCGCTATATTACGTACGGGTTATTCTTATCTATTTATACTATTTAGCTAAGTGCCTTCTTAGGTACTAAATAGGCTAATACGGCCTATAGCGACTTACTCTTTCGGATTAGACGGCCCTAATAAGCCTTAACGAAGTTATAAATAGCTTATTCCTATATAGGGCTAAACCTATATAGTGCTAAGCGAATAGGTAGATAATTGCCCGTATTAATCTTATAGCGTACTTTTAATAGTTTTTAAATAGCCTCCGTCTTATATTTAGAGGTATCGAATAGCCCTAGGAATAGTATCTCGTACTCTTATAGATATATATTAATTTATATATTATCTATAGGTATAGCTTTACCCTATTTAACCGATTTATAAGTATCGGTTTAACGTATATATATCGTACTATCCTCTTAAGCTATAAATACGGCGTTCTAATAAGTAAATATAGTATAGAACGCTTTAGGTATTAATTCGTCCGGCTATAGCGTAGGACGGCCTTCGAAGGTATTTAATATAACGGTCTCTCGTTTATATCTATAGACGTCGCCTTTATAGGATAATACCTACTTATAGAATACTAATTTACCTAGTATAAGGTCGCCTAGGAAGGTATTATCTATAACTACGCTATAAGCTATTAAGAATAACTCGGACTATTTGCCTAATATAATAGTTTAAAACTAACCCGGTACGATTATATTATAACTAATTAAAGGGCTATAACTATCTATATCTTTTATCGTTCTAGGTCGGGTAGAAGGGTAGGATTATAGTTAGTTTATAAGGGATTAAAAGGCGTAGTATACTATTAAGCTATAATCGAAGAATATAGTATATTTATACCTATTAAGCAGATATACGATAAATAGGTTATATAGATCTCCTATCCCCTCTCGGTATAGTTTATCTCGAGAGGGTAGAGGTCTTCCGCCGATGCTTATATCTATATAGTAAGTATTATAGCGCCCCTATTCGTCGGCGTCTTTAAGGGCTTATTCCTCGAGAATAAAACGGAGGTTATTATCTATATAATTATTATAGTCGCTAGTTATATAGCTAGTAGGGTCGACGACGCTATTATTATCGTTATCGTCCTAATAAGTAGCTATATATACGTAAGGGGTATTACTATAGATACGGCCGCTACGGCCGCTATAGTCGCTATAACTTCCGTATATATTTATACTATTAGGCTTATACGTAAAAAACTCTTAGACCTTTCGAAAGCCTCGGTTATAATCCTCTTTATATAGAATACCTTTAAGAGTAACTATCTCGCTAGTAGGCTTACTAGCGGTAGGCTACTTAGTAAGCTTTAAGCAGTCCTTAGCCTAATAGCCGATTTTGCTATAGTTATAGTACTTATTATTATAGCTATATATAGCGCTAGTAAAGTAAACGCTATAGTATTCGTTTTTATCTATCTAAGTATTATAATAACCGTAAACGAACGCTATATTAGCTATAGAAGCGTAGGTATAGGTGCTAGTATTAGTAGTACTAATACTAGCTATAAATACGTTATTTATATCCTTAGAGCGAGGGTCTAAGATAGCTAAGATATATACGGTCTTATTAGTAGGCTCCGTAGCGATTAAATACGTACTAGGCATATTATAAATATCGCTTTCGGCTGCTTTCGAAGTATATAGCTTAGTACGTATAGCGATACGCTTAATTAGGTCTATAGCTATAAGGCTATCTACTATATCGAGTAACTTAGTATATATACTAGGTATTATTATCTATAGCTTTATAACTAACGTAGTATATATCGCGTCTAACTATCTATTATATAGTAATATTCGGTAGAACGTACTACGTAGACGCTAGGCGAATATATAGTAATCCTTACTACGCTACGGCAGTATAGTTATAAATATCGATAGAGGCGAGTTAATAATATAATAATCGGTTAGGGTCTAAATAATAGCTTCGATAAGTAGTACCTATAAAGGGCTAGGATATATCTTAATAAACTCTCGGACTAGTTAGAAGTTATTAGAGAGCTCTAAAGCGATATATCGCGCCTATATATCGTAAGGTACTAAGTTTAGGATTAGCAGACTCTAAATATAAGCTAGTTTCTCGAAAACGGTATTATTAGCCTTATTAAGCTTTAATTAAATAGGTATAATAACCTTATTCTTAAAGGAGACGTATTTATCCTCCTTACTATCTAGTATATTACCTTCGAAGAGTATATAAGGCTAAGTATTCTTAATAGCTCGTTTATTAGTAGTTAGGCGGTCCTAATTAGGTATACCTTAAAGCGGCTATTCGAGGTTAAGACGGTTAGAGTTAAAACGGATAACTTTAGGCTTATTATAGCGAATCGGCTCTATCGAGGGATTAACGGGCTATCCGTAAGTATTGCTATAACTATTACTTAAACGTTTATATATCTTATAAGGAGGGGCAGTGAATTTATATATAATATTACGTAAGCGGTTACTAGTATTAAGATAGTTATATACGTCCTAGCTATTAGTAGTATACGGCGTAGGTTTATATAGTATTAACTATCCCTTAGTCTAAGGTTACTTACCTTTTAGTTTAGTAATTATCTCTAAAATCTGCTTATTACTCTCTAGTAGGGTCTCTAGTATCTTTTCGATACGGTTAAAACGCTAGTTATACTATTCGTATAGGTAGTCGGTCTTTTCGTTTAGTTCTTTAATTAAGCGTAGAATTAAGCGCTCGGGGGGTCCGGCCGGAGAGAATTCTTAAATAGGATTTATAAAGTCGAGGTCCTCTAGTAATTCGTTGTTTAATATAGCTGAATTAGCAATAAACGAGTTACTAGTATTATTATTAATATTTTTCGCGATAGGGAAACGAGTTTAAAGAGATAAGGGTTATCCTCTTTAAAAATAATTATTTTTAAAGGTTCTTTAAGATACGGTTAACTAACTAAACGTTAACTAACCGTACGTAATATATAGTAAGTTCGTATATTTTAAAGGTTAGTTGATTAATTAACTAGCTAGAAGGGTAACTATCTCGGGGGCTTTAGTATTATAGATATATAGTGGGTATATGCCGTGCCGGCTGTGCCGGCAGGCAGACGCCGGCAGGCACGGATCCATAGCTATAGCTACGGGTATTACTACTATAGGAATAGCTATAGAGCTTATAGTAATAGCGGGGGCGGCGGCGGTAGGTATAATAGTAGAAGCTGCGCTAGCTTATTTAGAGTAAATAGCGATATTTATACTATTAATAGAGCTAAGTATAAGTAAAGGACGAATAGGGAAGGCGTAATACTTACCTTATTATTATAGGGGTTAGTTTCGTATAACTCGTAAGGGCTTTAGTTTAATTAAGTAGAAGGAATAACCCCTAGAGTAAGGGTTAAGGGGGTATTTATACTTTTTCGAAGCTCTAAGAGTAAAAATATTATATCTATAACCGCCTATTAAGTTAAGGGCGTTACTATTATTCTATTAACGAATAATAGGCGGTAGAACTTATAAATTCGCTAAGAGCTAGGTTAAAGGGAGCTCCGTAGATATAAGACTCCTTTTATACTCGCTAGGTATAAGGATAAGGCTCCTTTAATAGGGTAGGCGGGCGTAGTAGCGTTATATTATTATACTTTTTAGGTAGCTATTATACTATATATAGCTCTATAGGAGGACGTTTAGCCTAAGCAGGGGGGTAATATTATAAGCCTACGGGTAAATATACGGCTTCGGTATACTAGGGTATAAAGCCTTAGTTAGTATATTCCCTTCTCGTTTAGAGACTAGTATTATATAAGCGCTAAATAAGAGCGTCTTCCGAATAGCTTACGAGCCGTATAAAAGACTATCGGTAATAGGACCTATATCGACGGTAGACCTATAGAAAACTCTATCTACGGGTGGATCTTAAACGTAAGAGCTACTTAAGAGCAGCTCTCGCACCGCTATATAGATACTACCCTTACTTCTCTCCTTAAGTTAGTTAATAATAGAAATTAAGATCGAGACTGCGAACGCTCTCTCGATGCCCGTTTATATTAGGATTATAAAGGGGAGTATAGTATAGCGGCGGCGATAGTTAGTAATACTATTATACTATTATATAGTAGATTAAGAAAGGAGGAGGGAGAAGGGAGGAGGAAGAGGGAGTTTAGACGAGCTATAATAGGCGTAGGAGAAATATAGCAGATAGCGCTATACCCCTGCTATTAATAATAATAGGGGTATAACTAGCTATAATAGCTATTATCTATAACTATAGATAAAGGGCTAGCTACTATTAGCAGAAGAACGTATACTTTTACGGACTAATAATAGTAGACGCCTTAAGGTATATCTCTAATACGTCTTAAGCTATTACTCTATACTACTATAAGGATATCTACGCTATATTAGCAGCTTAATAGCTAGCTAGCTCTTTAGCGTAGCGCCCTTAGGCTATTATACTAGTAAGGTTATCGCTAGTATAGTCGACGTATAGTACGTATATAGTACGGCTTCGGAACTAGTCTCGGCCGGCATCTAACGTCTAGTAACTATACGGTAATACGCTAACCTAATAAAAGCGTAGCTCTATATAGGCTATACTAATAATATTATATAACTCTGCTCTAAGACTAATCCCTAGAGCATTTAGCCTCTAGGATATAGCTAATACGCTATAAAGCAGCCTTCGAGCTAGGGTTATATTACGAATATATATGCTAGGTGGGTATATATACGCTCCTTAGCAGTACGATAGGCAGTATACGCCGAGATACCCCTTGGGAGGTATGCTAGCGTCCTGGTCCGGCGTTAATTTAATTAAATAAATAAATAAATAAATAAATAAATAAATATAAGAGGGTCGGTTAGTGTTAGAGTTTAATCTGGAAACTTGCTTACCTATTGCTTAAAAGCAACGGGAACCCTGCAGAGTTAATCACATTTATAGTCATAGATAAAAACTGGAATACTAAAAGAAAAAAGGAAGGAACTAAGTTCAGTTTAATTCCTAAATATAACCTTATTTAAAAACATATCTTAAATACTGCTAAGATCCTACTTATTAGATACTTTCTTATATCCTATTACTTTACCTACTAAAACCCTAATATTCTAAACTTCCTTTTCTAAGGGTATAAACCGGTAAGAATAAGAATGCTATCTACGCGACGCTCTTCTCGTATTAGTCGCGCTAATACTACGCTAACGCAGCGAATTTCCTTAGAATCTCTAAATATAGCTTTTATAACTAAATAACGCCTTCGCGAAGAGGCTGAAGTGGACGCATTACTACGCCTCCAAGATATTAAGCAGCGTTTACGCACCAAACGTATACGCTTAACGCAAGGAAATAAATCCTCCGATTATATCTACCTATTACCAGCTAGTTATAAGGTTTCTTCCTCGTCTATAATACTTCTACGTAGTAATTTATTACCTATAAGTAGAGCTATACCTAGTCTTTCTAGACCTAATAGTTCTTTATCTATCTCTTAATCGGAAAGTACTATTAATACTACGTCTCTTACCCTTTTACGTAGTATACCGAATTTAATATATAAAGGAACTAGTCTAATGGAATTTTAAGCTTTTAAATTTAACCTTATATATCGATTTAAGATATATAGTATTATTAACGAAGACTATAAATCTTATTATACTGCCGGTTATTTAAGAGATAATATAAAACGCTATTAGGTTAGTTATCTTATACGTTAACGCAGGGAAAATAGTGCTAAGGCGAAAATATCCCTACCTAATCTTTTGGAATTTCTCGAGAAATAATACTCTAATCCTAAGACTCGCGTACTTACTACGTCTTCGAAGCTTTTACGATTTATATAAAGCCGAGATAAAGTAGTTACGGATTTCGTATAACGTTTTGATAAAATCGAATTAGATAATCCAGCTCCTTTAGAAGGATTAGCTCGTATTATAGCCTTTATTACTTAGCTACGCCCTAAGTTACGGATTATACTCGGCTCTTAAGCAATATTACCGTATAAATAGGAGTATACTATTAGTTTAGCATAATGATTCGAATTAATATAAAAAGATACTTAACCTTAACCTATACGAACTCCGCGAGAAAGCAGGATTTGCTTTATATATAGGGAGTCTGATTATATTATAACCTATTATCCTAAAAAAGCTACTAAGAATTCGCCACTTTCTACGTTATTACTTAACTTATCTTTACCCCCTAAGCGTAATACTAACGATTCCGCTACGTTAACGTACCTAACTCGCAACTATAGTATTCGATGCTACAATTATAACTAATAAGGCTATCGAAAAGTAACTTACCTATAGAACCCGTAGCGAATTTGCTACGTTTACGGGGAGGATAACTATACTTCTATTAAATATCCTAAAGCTTATTATCGAACTTATTAAATAGCAGGCTATACTATAATCGTATACCCAAAATTATAGCGAATTTCGAATATTACCTATAATATAGCTTTAACGTAGAATTCTAGTTAGGAATACGCTAGGCAGGATTATCCTCGTCTAGTTATAAAAGCCAGTATAATTTCAAGTAAAATATTATAATTTATAGAAAAAGAAGCGCTTATTAACTCGGGCGTAGAGGAGAACCTACTTATACGCAACTTATTCGAATAAATCCTATAACTTTATATTAGACCGAGTATTCCACTAGTTATATTTAATAGTATACTAATAAAAACCTTAGGTTCTGTTTTATTAGATTTACTAATTACTAATTCCTTAGGCGTTACGAGAACGTAGCGTTATCGCTTCTCTATTATTAAAAAAGCACCCTTCCTAATTATATTAGGTTTTCCCTGGCTTATTTCTACGAATCCTTAAATTAATTAGGCTACTAGGTATTAGAGATAGCTACTATATATATCCAAGTTAGTACTTACTACGTCTACGTAGGAAATACGTAAAGTATACGTAATATTTGCTATATAAAGTATACCTACTATTCCTTTATATCTGTCTGAAAAGGAAGTTAAAAAACCTATCCCGAGTTTACCTAGCGAATACGTAGACTTTAAGGATATTATATATATAAATCCTAACGCACCTTTACTAGCACGAATAGTTTCAAACTATACTATTAATCTGGAAGAGGGCGCGATACCTCCCTAGGGACCTATTTATATACTTACTACGTTAGAGCTGGAAAGTCTTAGGGAATACTTATAGAAAATATAGGCTAGAGGTCTTATTCGCTATTCTATTAGTCCTGCAGGAGCTCCTATTATTTTTATACTAAAAAAGGGCGGGGAGTTACGCCTTTATATTAATTATCGTACTTTAAATAAGCTAATACGCAAGAATCGCATACCTTTACCCTTAATTTTAGAAGTTCTAGACCAATTATTATATACTATTATTTATACTAAGCTTAATTTAAAAGATGCTTATTACTATATACGAATTAAGGAAGGTGATAAGTAGAAGACGGCTTTTCGCACTAAATACGGGCATTTTAAGTACCTTATTTTACTAATAGGTTTAACTAATTCTCCTATAACTTTTCAATCTTATATTAATCGAGTTCTAGTTAGGCTTATTGATATTATTTATATTATCTATCTCGATAATATTTTGATTTTTAGCAAGGACCCCGTAATATATATATAAGATATTCGCAGAGTATTTAAGCGATTATATAAGTAGAAGTTATATATTAACCTTAAAAAATATAAATTTAATATATTAAAAGTTGAATTTCTAGGTTTTATTATTACTCCTAAGGGAATTAGTATAGAATATAGTAGAGTCGCTGCTATTAAGTAATAGCCCGAACCTATATATATTAAAGATATCTAAGTATTCTTAGGTGTTACTGGTTTTTATAGGCGTTTTATTCGAAATTATTCTCGTATTACTATACCTTTAATATAGCTTTTACGCGGCGAGTACGTTAGTACTTTTATTCTTAATTTCCGATAGTATCTTATATTCCGAATATTACGTACTCGTTTTACTATCGCTCTATTATTACGCCATTTTAATCCTGCTTTGCTAATACGTATAGAAACAGATACGTCTTAGTAAGCTATTGGAGCTATTTTATTATAATTATTTAATATAATTTAGTATCTAATTGCTTTTCGTTCTAAAAAGTTAACTCTAGTTAAAGCGCGTTATAGTATAGGAGACTAGGAACTATTAGCCATTGTTAACGCTATATTAAATTAGCGTTAATACCTCTTATATATATAAACCCTAGTTATTATTAAGACTAATTACCTAAATTAGAGTTTTTAGGAAATAAAAAGATAACTATTAGCAAGGTAAATACGATAGCTATAGCTATTAAGCAACTATAACTTTGCTATTATTTATTAACCTAGTCGATTAAATCCTATAGATAGACTATTACGGCGTCCTAATTATCGTAGTAGCGCGAAAGCTGATAAGGAGCTACGTACACCCTGCGATTTTATTATATAGGTATCTAAAGACCTAATATAATTAAAACGGACTTACCGAAATAATAAACCGAGTACTAAAGAGGGGCAGTCCACTATAGGATTAGTAACTTCTTGTTTATAGATAAGCTGCGAATACGTAGTCTTAGAGTATATTTTGGATAAATTAAGCAGCGCTATCTCGTTATTAGATAGCGGAGGTAGTATTTATAAGACTGGATCCAGGAATTTTATCCCGTACAGGTTACTAAGTTGCTTAGAAGCAGCGGTAAAGCATATAGGACGGAGAGCTTACTTTTTAATAATGCGTACTCTCGGATAGAGATTAAGGACCTCTAAGCGAAGTTATTAGACTGCGTAATCCGAGCTTAAACTATACGTTAGTTCTGCAGTTTACCTGCTTAGAAGTAGGCTTCGCGACCCTACTATCCTTCCGCGCGCGCAGCCTTAACGTATTACGGTAACAGCTATATAGCTGGATAAACCTCTCTATATCGAGGTTAAAAATATATAATAGAACGATCCATTTATAGTATCTAGTGAATGGAAAGTATATAGAATCCGTATAAGAAACGCATAGAACACTCGATATAGACTCTTAATGATAAAGGACCAACTTTATATGCCTTAGGTGCCTGCACTTCGAAGAGAATTACTTTTATCAACGAGCTAAAACTGCAACTCACCGTCCTTATGGCTTATTAGCAGCGTTACCGGTGCCTACCCGCCCTTAGCAGGAAATTTCAATAGATTTTATTATTAAGTTGCCAGTATCCATAGGAAGCAACGGAAAAGCCTATAATTCGATTTTGGTTATCGTGGATCGCTATACAAAATATGGACTATATATACCAACGATAACTCGACTTACAAGCAGCGGACTCGCAGACTTAGTTATACGATATATATTTCAATTTTTTAGAATACTAGATAGAATTATTTCCGATAGAGGAAGCCTATTTATAAGCACCTTTTAGAGTTCCTTCTGCTATTATTTAGCGATAAAGCGGCGTCTTAATACCGCATTACACCTATAAACAGATAATTAAACAGAACGCCTAAATCAAATATTAGAACTCTATTTGCGTATATATTATAATATCAAATAAGCAGATTAGGCGCAGTATTTACCTATAGCTCAATTTACTTATAATAATACGCTATATTTATTAACCTCTTTATCACCTGCTTATGCTTTAATAGGGTATAATCCACACCTACCTTCTAATTATCCTAGCGATCCAAAAATAATAGCACCAGCTGCCATAGAAAGAATAACAGCCCTATTAGAGGAACGCGCTACTATAGAGCAATATTTACGTAATGCTCAAGCCAGTTATACCAAATAGTATAATATAAAGCATATAGATAAAAGATTTATACCCAACCAACTAGTCTTAGTCTTAGCGAAGAACTTACGATAATGCTATTTATTAGTAAAGCTAGCAGATAAATACCTTAGTCCATTTCGAGTATTAGAGGTAGTTAGAGTATACGGATTAGTATACCGATTAGAGCTACTAAAAGCTTATAAAGTTTACGATGTTTTTTATATCTCTACGTTAAAACAGTTTAATAGCAGAGAAGGCGATAATCCTAAGCTACGACCTAAGATTAACGTTAAAGGTGAAGAATATTTTAAAGTTAAAGCTATCCTAGCGTATCGAGGTCCGAAAAGATAACGGCAATTCCTTATTCGATAGAAGGGTTATAGCAGCGAAAACGATACGTAGGAGCCGCGTTAACATATTAATAATAGAGATATAATTTAAAAATATGAAATGCAATTAATGGCTAAACCGAAAATTAAAAAAAAAAAAAAAAAAAAGAAATTAAGACTAGTCTAAGCAATCAACCAACGCAAACCATGCGATATCGCAACGATCAAGCAGCCTAAAGCATGCTTACTAGTTGTGGCCAATAGCAATAACCTGGGCACCACCATCACCGCCATCACCACCGTTATCGCCGCCTCCACCCTACGCGTTAGCACCGCTATCGCTATTATCACCATTATTATCACCACTATTATTATTATTATCACCTTCTTTATCGTTATTATAGGCACTAGTAACCTTAGCTAACCGTTCTCCAATATTAGCCAATCGTTCTAATACGTTAACCCCGCGAGCAAGCAGCGATATTATATCGCGAGTAATAGCAAGCTATTCAGCATTACTACCACTACTAATAATAACGGTAGGGCTAGTATTACCCTGCGAATTCGTAACGCTTTTACCGCTATTATTATCCTTACTAGTGGTGAATGGATGGGACTAAGTACGAGGAATCTTCGAAATAGCCTCTTTTAACTGGTCGGTAGTAAAGGGATACTAAGACAATATAATCGTACGGACGGCAAAAGGCATCTATTCAGTTACTTATTAGTATACTTCTCGCAAAACAATAGATTCGGATAATTATACTTATACGATAATAAGGTTGGTTGTTTTTAGTATAATGTTTGTACTTAGCACTAATACCTAATACTATTAATATTAGCTAGATATATAAGGAAGAAGCTGCTTACTAGGATAGGGCTTAGAAATATAATTCGCCTTCTTAGCTATAGCGTAAACGTAATGTATATACTATTTAGTAATAAGTCGAGCGGGGGCCGGAGGGCTATTATTATTATTAATTGCTATAGCAACTTTAGTATATTTACCGGACCTAAATATATAGTTAACGGTGCTTTAACGCAAGATAAATATAAAGAATACTTACTAATTACTATTATTATTAGTAGGGCGCTTAGGAGGCATTTTTATTTTTCTGATTAATAAATACTGCGACTGCTATAACAAAGTATTAGTACTGCGCACTAGTTGCGAAAACGTAGGAAAGAAGTAAAGTAATAAGCGCGATAGAACTACTTTTTAGTAGGGAAGACGAAGTGTATAATAAAGGGAGACTGAAAGGAAATACTAATAAAATATTTGAAAGTTTGATCTAAAGGAAGAAAGAAAAGGAAAGAAAAGCAAATTAATAGAGAAAAAAAGAGTAGCTTTATAGTTGTAGAGGTAAAGCCATCGCAACAGTCAGGTGGCCCGTATACCCTGCCTATTTACTGCTATTACTGCTATTTTTACTATTGCTATTATTCTTTTATTATTGCTATTATCCTTAGCGTGAACTATTCTTATTTACTACTCTTTTATTACTATTATTATTCTATTATTATTACTATTATTCTATTATAACTATAGCGTTACTAATAATACCTTAAAACCCCTTAATAATAATACGATAATAATAATATAGTAATAAGGATAATAAAGCAATAATAAAGATGCTTTAACGTATAATATACTATATTATTCCTAGCACCGATATTCAATAATAACAAGCTGTTTTTGGAATAATAGTATAGCTACTATACTATAATGCTAATAAAAGAAAATTGGGTCTTAAATATACAACCTGCAACTTAATTATAGATAATCTGCTTAAACGTAACGAATTATTATATAGAGTACTTCAACCTAAATTATTATTTACTAATAGGAAGGATATCTTCTAATAATTAATAGCTTCGAGGATAAAGCTTATAAGAAGGGGGATATTATTAGAGTTTAAGCTAGAAACTTGCTTACCTATTGCTTAAAAGCAACGGGAACCCTGTAGAGTTAATTATATTTATAGTTATAGATAAAAACTGGAATACTAAAAGAAAAAAGGAAGGAACTAAGTTCAGTTTAATTCCTAAATATAACCTTATTTGAAAATACATCTTAAACACTGCTAAGATCCTGCTTATTGGATGCTTTCTTGTATCCTATCACTTTGCCTATCAAAACCCTGATAGTTAGGTCTAGAACGCCGTAAGCCCTTTTCTTATATAGGTTATAACCCTCGGTCGGTCTTTCTAGTCTTCCGTTAGGCAGAATATATCGTATCCTATATAAGTTTTAGTAAGGCGTTTAAAACCTTATATCGCCGTTTATAGTTCCTATATAAATATTACTTCTGCTTTAGCTATCTATACTAGGTTAAGAGCTATATTATACTATTCTCTAGTCCGTATTATATTAACCTAGAGTATCCTTAGGTCTTTCCTCCCCTTCCTCTACTAACCCCGGCCTTATTTCGAGTATAGGTTTATTAAGGAGGGGGGTAGGTTAGGGTATCGGGTATATTTATTCCTATCTCTATATCCTCGTTATTATTAAGGATAGGAGCTAGAGAAGCCGTATATATTAGTTCGTATTATAATAGAGCCGGGGCCCGGGGTACCTAGGATAGTATAAGCGGGGGGGGGGTTATTATCGGTCCCTTATTCCCTATTATCTCTAAAGGTCTTTTTACCGTAAACGCTAGCCGTATAGCGGAGAAGGGTCCTAGGTATAGGGGTAGGGGTTAATTCTAATCGCGGTTTAATACCTACTATAAGCGGAGTAGCTTATACCTTAGGTGCCTCGGCTCTAGCTACCGTTATAGCTATATTTTTTAATTTATACGCCTCTATATACGCCCTTACTCCCGCTCTACGGATACCTTTAAGATGCTACTTAATAGGGCGGGTAATCTTACCGTCTTTTTTAATAGGTTATACTTAGTATCTAATATATATAGCCGTATATAGGCTATAGCAGTTAATATATTATAGGGGATTTAGGTAGACTTCCGCCGTATAATTAGTCTTTCCGTATCTTTCGTACTATTTACTACGGGTATAGTTTCTAGGATCGTAATAATCCTAGTAGATTATATACTATATAATTTATACCTTCCTTTCTAATTTTCGTACCGGGAGGGAGCTAAATATTCTAAATCCCGCTTTTACTAGTTTCGTAAAGGATATAACCTATTCTTATATAGATAGGTCGCTGGATTAGTAGTATATAGGGTAATAGTCGATAGGTAGTTATCCTATAACTACCTATACTTCCTACGGAATAAGCTAGGCTATATTACGCTCGCCGGTATAACTATAAAGAAGCTTAGGGACTCCTAGGAGGATATAGGTATATTATTCCTCTACCTTATTAATTCGGATATTTTATCGTTCTAGGGTAAGCTAGGGGGCGAGTAATCTTTCTTCTAACTCTTTATCTCCCGGGCGTATAGCTTATCTACTTCTAACGGTCTAAACCTCCTTTATCGCTCGGAGGTTTAAGCCTATAATTTCTAGGATTATAATTTTAACTTTAGCCGGTTTAAGGGCCCTTTATTCGTATCCTATTAGGAGGCGGAGAAAGAGTTTATTATTAGGGCGTTATACCTTCGGGGCGGGGTTTACTTTAGCGGGTTTACGTTATTTCCGTTAAACTATCGTCTAATCTCTAATTATAATAGGGTCCTAGAGTAGGGCCGCTATAGGGGCTATTAGCTTATAATTAGTTAATTTAGCGCCTAGCACCGGCGGGGTTTTTACCGCTATTATATAAGAATAGGTCTTACTAATAATAAGCGGGGGCTAAGGGGTTATAAGTAGGGCTATATAGGGTATCCCGCTTTTCTACGTTTATTAGATATCGTTAGGCGGGGTTATAGGAATTACGATTTTTAATAGGGTAGATTATAATTTATCCCGGATCTATAAGGCCTACTTTTAGCTAAGCCCCTTTATAAAATTAGCTAATATTATATCTAGGGCGGCCGCTATTACTTTAATTATAGCGCGCTTTACGCGCTTTATTACCTCTTCCTCTTAGAGGATTCTATCGACTAACTCGGCGAATAAGTTAGTATAAACGGGCATCGAGAGAGCGTTCGCAGTTTCGATCCTAATTTCTATTATTAACTAACTTAAGGAGAGAAGTAAGAATAGTATCTATATAGCAGCGCGAGAGCTGCTCTTAAGTAGCTTTTACGTTTAGGATCCACCCGTAGATAGAGTTTTCTATAGGTCTACTATCGATACGGGTCCTCTTATCGATGGTCTTTTATACGGCTTGTAAGCTGCTCGGGAGACGCTCTTATTTAGCGCTTATATAATGCTAGTCTCTAGACGAGAAGGGAATATACTAACTAAGGCTTCGTACCCTGGTATACCGAAGCCGTGCATTTACCCGTAGGCCTATAATATTACCCCCCTGCTTAGGCCGAACGCCCTCCTATAGAGCTATATATAGTATAATAGCTACCTAAAAAGTATAACGATATAACGCCGCTATACCCGCCTACCCTATTAAAGGAGCCTTATCCTTATACCTAGCGAGTATAAAAGGAATCTTACGTTTACGGAGCTCCCTTTAACCTAGCTCTCGGCGAGTTTATAAGTTCTGCCGCTTATTATTTATTAATAGAATAATAGTAACGCCCTTAACTTAGTAGGTAGTTATAAACGCGATATCTTTACTCTTAGAGCTTTAAAAAAGTATAAATACCCCCTTAACCCCTATTCTAGGGGTTATTCCTTCCTCTTAATTAAACTAGAGCCCTTACGAATTACGCGAAACTAACCCCTATAACTATAAGGTAAGTATTACGCCTTCCCTATTCGTCCTCTACTTATACTTAGCTCTACTAGTAGTATAAACGTTACTACTCGCTCTAAATAAGCTAGCGTAGCTCCTACCGCTATACCTACCGCCGCCGCCCCCGCCGTTACTATAAGCTTTATAGCTACTCCTACTACGGTAATACCTATAGCTATAGCTATAGCTACTCCTACCGCGCCCGCCGCTACTCCTATTATAGCCGTCCTTACCCCTACCGCCGTCTAGCTCGATAAGGCCGTTAATAAGCTTATTTAGAGCGTTATCGTTACTAACCCGTAGCTCTAACCTTATATTACCCTCCCTAAGGGTATTAAGGATAAGTAATACCTACCTTATATTATAAGGGCTTCTAAGAACCCCCTCTCCCTTTACCTATATAGTATTAGTAAGTAACGTTTCCCCTACTTCTTTATAGCTTGCTAATTATTATAGCCGGCGCCCGTTATTTCCCCTATAGGACGAATAAGAAGGGTAAGAACTCCGGCTACTCCTATACCCCCCTTTACTAGACCGACGAGATATATACCGCTATTATTACTATAGTTAACTATTCCCTCGCTTATAATATTTCTAACCCTAATATATACTACTCCTTCCTTATTTACGCCTTCCTATACTTATATACTCTAGGTACTCTCCGCCCCTAGGCCCTCGCCGCTCTCGCCGCGCGCCGTACCTACGATTACCTGCCTAAGTTAGGTAAGACTTAGGCTAGCTATAATAAGGTCCGGTTATTAAATAATAAGCGTACCCGTAGCGTATATACCTACTGCTCCTTCCCTACTCGTATCCTACTAACTTTATACTAGCGCTATAGCCGTAAGCTTATACGCTACTAGGCGGTAGCGTTAGAGGATATTACTAACCTATTAGCGAAGCTTATAAAGGGGGGTAATAAGGGTAAGGGCTTAGTTAGTATTAAAACGAAACGTAGTATTAATAACGACCCTTATTCTAGTAAAACTAAGGAGAGTAATTCTAGTAATAAGGAGGAGGTAAGCGAGGATAAGTAGGTAGCTATATTAGCGCGCGTTTCGTATATAGTTTTCTTTTTATCTATAATACTTAATTTCCCCGCTCTTCTTTTCTATAACTTTAGGCTATTATAACTTATAACGCTATTATAATATTACTCGAACTCCTTAAGAGTAATTATATCTTTAAATTCGGATAACGGCTATTAATCTAGCTAATCCTATCCGACCTATTTAACTAGGACTTCGCGTTATAGTATTTCGTCCGTTTTCGTATAGCCTCTACGCAGCTTATTATATACTCTAATAATGCTTTCTACCTAATACTCGGGTTCCTTTCCTTCTTTAACTATAATAGGGTTAGGCCGGTATTCCCTTTATACTTATAACGGGAGCGGGTCTTACGTAGCTCGAATTAGGAGATCTATATAAAAACGAGGGTAAATACCCGGCGGGATATCTAATTCCACTATATAAGGGCTAACGATATACGTTATAGTATATTTATTATATAGCTAGGCTAACTTCTTTAAAGGGCGGTCGGTAGTAATATTTCGTAGGGAGAGCTAAACCTTATCGCCCTTAATAAGCCGCTCTATAACTACTTATAACTTATTCGTAGATTCTTCTATTTATTGCTATACGATTACTATTACGGCTTAAGCAAAAATAGTTATATCTTTAAGCCGTTAAACGAAGTTCTTAGCTTAAACTCTAGGCGCTTACGCTAATAATATACTACGCTCTACCTATTTAATTAGATCTATATAATAGTTATATAGGATAAAAAATAGGCTAAAGCTAATTATACTAGTATCCCTATTATTAATAGCTAGTTAAGCGCCGGGTAGGAGTATCGGCTAATCTAATTATATATATATAACGAACGCTCGGAGGTAATCTATAACCTCTTAGTTTGCCCTTTCTATAGCTCTATCCGTCTATAGGTAGAAAGCGGTACTTAGGCGTTACTCTATCTTTATAAGCTTATATAATCAGCGTTAAAACCCTCCTACCTAGTTTAAGCCTCGGTTACTAACTATTACCTTAGGGAAACTATAGAACCGCTAGTAATAGTATAAGAACCGCTCTATATATACTTCCGCGCTTATACTATATATAGCTTCGAGTATAATAACTTTCGTTAATCGGTCCGTAATTACTATTAAGTAAGCCTCTCTTATATCGTCCTCGTAGGGGAGGTCGACTATAAAGTCTATAGATAACTCGCTCTATACCCGCTTAGGTATTAATAGGGGCTTAAGAAGGCCCTTCCTCTAATATCTCTATACCGTCTTATATCTATAGATATTATAATTTCGTATAAACCGCCGAATACTATAGTATATACCTAGCTAGAAATAGCCCCTTATTATTATTATAATAATAGTATCCCTTCCTAGGTAGCTAGATAGGGTAGAATTATAGATACTCTACGTTAGTTTAGTATATAGGGGTTCCTAATCGGGTAATTAGAGCTATTCGCGGAACTTAAGTAGTTCTTTCTTATCGATCGAATATTCCGCTATAAATACCTTAATAGGCTTACCTTCGGATATCTATAGGTAAGGGGGAAAAGAGCGTTTACTCCTATAGACTACGCCTATAAGCTAGGAGTATACCTTATTACGTAAGGTAGCATCGTCCTATAGGCGTTAAAGCTTCTCTTATATAAAAACCTCGCTACCTATTAGTAGTAGCTCGTTATATATTATAATTTAGCTTATCTCTATCGATAGTAAAAGCTGGATTTACCTGCCGGTAAGGCGTTCGTTAGATATATTATATAGTATATCCTGCTCCCTCCTCGAAAAGGCGTCTAGACGCTTGCTAGCTGCTCCCGCGCGGTAGACTAAGTAGTATCGAAAATAAGCTATCGTTTTAGATTAGCGGACCTACCTTTCGGTAAGACGCTATAATATTATAAAATATTCGAGGTTCTTATAATCCGAGTAAATCGTAAATAATAGTATAATGCCCCTAAGCTCCGTATCCTATACTCTTAAGTAATTAATAATAGCTAATAGTTCCTTATTATAGATCTTATAATTATACTCTACGGGGCTTAAGTAGCGCGAGTAATATACTACCGGGCGGAGGATATTATATTCGTCCCTCTAAGAGAGGTAGCCGCCTAACGAATAGCTAGAATAATCCGCTTTTAGTACTATCTCCTTATCCGGATCCTATTAAGCGAATATAGGCTTACTAATAAAGAGATACTTTAGCTACTCGAATATAGCTTCTTCCTACTCCCCGAACCTAAATAGGACCCCCTTCTTAGTTAAGGCTAGGAGGGGCCCTATAACTTTAGAATAATTAGTAATAAACTAACGATAGAAGTTCGCGAATTTTAGGAAGCTACGGACTCCCTTAACTATCTTCGGAGCCTCCTAATCGTATATAGCGTATACCTTCTCGGGGTTTATACGAATCCCTACCCCCGTTTCGATAATAAAGCCTAGGTACTTTATCTCGGTTACGCCGAATTTATATTTAGCGATATCTAGATTTAGACTTACTGCTTCGAGAGCGCGTAATACTAGCTTTACCTTTACTCGGTAGTCTTTAGCCGTACTATCGGTATATACTAGAATATTATCGATATAAGCTAAATAGAAGATATCTAGGTAGGGGCGTAGAGCGTTATTAATATAGCGCTAGAACGTTACGGGAGCGCTTATAAGTCCGAACGGGGTTATTAGCTACTCGAAGAGGCCGTATCTCGTACGAAAGGCGGTCTTCTACTCGTCTCCTTCCTTAATACGAAGCTTATAAAACGCTACTTATATATCGAGCTTAGTAAAATATTTAGCGTTTGCGATATTAAATAGGGTTTCTTTAATAAGGGGGAGCGGGTAGCGGTCGGCTTCCGAAATAGCGTTAAGCGTATAGTAATCTATATAAAAACGGAGGCTACCCCCTAATTTCTTAATAAAGATTATAGGAGCTCTTACTAAGGAGTTATTAGCTCTAATATAGCTTATATCGAATAGCTCGGTAAGAGTCTTCCTTAGTACGATAAGTTCTTCTCTGGATATCCTGTATAACGGCCCCTATAGGGCGTTTATAGTAGACCTATCCGCCTTCTTATATAGCCGAATCTTATAATCCGCTCCCTCTTTATATAGCGGTAACGCGGAAGCTATATCCTTATTAAAGAGGTTCCGGAACTCGTAATACTCTAAGGGGAATTTCTCGTTAACCGAGGATTCTACTTTCGGTAATAAGGCCTTAGTAATATCGGCTATTATAATACTAAAAAACGCTACCTAAGCGGTGCTTAAGCGTTTTACGCGCCGAACTTCGCTCTAGATAGTAAGGGTATTAATAGACGTATAGTTAAAGTTCTTAGGGCTATATCCTCGTTCCTAAACCTCTAGTCCTCCTGCTTATCCGATACTTAAGCGGTGCTTATAAGCTATATATATTACCCTTTCTCTTTCTGCCTAAGGTTTTCCTAAAACGAGGTCGTACTAAAGGCGGGGGATTACGTAGGCCTAAATACGATATAAATACCCGTCTAGGTCTATATTAAGGTAGGTTATATAGCGGATAACGGGCTGCTTATATAATATTCTCTCCCTTAACGATTAATAAAGGGTCCTAAGCGGGATAGATATATACGGAAGTCTTAGCTTATATATAAGCGTCTCGCTTATAGTAGAATAATAGTTATAACTAGAATTAATAAGTATTAGGATAAATAGAGTTAAATTATAGAATAGGTTTATTATAAAATAGTTCCTATTTATCTAACGCTTTACTTTTTATAGGCTAAAGTCGAGATCTATAAGCTCCTATATATAACTCTATATAGGAATAGCTAGTTTTCCTCCTATTCCTCGGTAATATCGTTAAGGTCGATAAAGTTAATATCGGCAACGTTAATATCCGTCTCCTATATAGCTTCTAAGCTAATAGGCGGGCGTACGGGTAGGAAGGGGTAATAAGCGATTCTATAGTTCGAATATCCGCACCTATAATAGAGTCCCTACTCTTTCCTACGCCTAATCTCCGCTTAGTTAACCTATCTTACGCGCTACTTATTAGCTTATAAAGCGTTAATACTAGTTATAGCCGTATCCCTATTAGGATCTATACGAGGGTTTTATAGTTTTTATCCGTTTCCTCCTGCTTACTAGGTTATCCTAAAGCGCTATATTATAGCTCCGGATAAATAGCTTAAGGGCGAAGTATAGCTACCGTCTCGGATAGCGATATAGCTTTCTAGCTTAACCGAGATACGGAACGCTTTCTTTACCTAGTTATTATATATCGACGGTATTTCTATACTAATAAGCTATATACGTAATACGCTATTAATAGCGCCCTCTAGGTATATTAACTTAGCTAAGTCCGGCTACTTTATACCGCCGGAGTCTATTAGTAACTTCTCCTATTAGGAGAAGAAGTTAGGGAAGGATTAACCTTTCTTCTAAATAAAGCTCCTAAGCCTTTAAAAAGTAGCGATAATATAGTTCTTATTATAGTATCGGTAGCGGAGCTATTATAGGAATAAGGAGGGTTTCTAAAGGCTATATTCTCCTCCTACGATATAATAGCTCCTTACTATAACCTTTATATTTCCCTTTAGGTATTTATAGATTTCTTAGAACTTATTTATATAATTCCCGATAAAGTAGGTATCTCGGACGAGTTTATACCTTATAATACGCTCCTAAGCTGGGAATTAAGTATACGTACCCTTAAAGTTCGCTAACTAAGAAAGGGGCTTACGTTTAGGTGCGATTATACTCTCTAGGGCTTTATCTATATCGACGTCGGCGTCTTTTATATTTTAGGAGGTAGGGGTATAAATATCTTCTAGTTTATTAGGTGCCGGGTTAAGGTGCTCGGCCGCTATATTACTAATACTTACTAGTAGCTCCTATAATAGTAGGCTACGGGATTATTCGATTTACGTAAGTTATATTATAAGCGCTTCTAGGTTTTGTACGCTATCTTCGCGCTACTATTATACTACTCCTTTAATAATATACCGCTGCTCTTCTATTATTTAAGTAACTATTTATTATATAGTTATTATTATATTATTATTATCGTTATTCGCTTAGGTAGGGAGTTGCCCGAATTACTCGTTATAGGGGTACGATATCCTAAGGCTATACGCTAAATAAGTATATAAATACCGTTGGATATATAGGGTAGGTAGAAATAAAGTTAGTTAAATATAAACGGGTATCGAGAGAATATTCGTAGTTTCGATCCTAATTTCTATTATTAACTAACTTAAGGAGAGAAGTAAGAATAGTATCTATATAGCGGCGCGAGAGCTGCTTTTAAGTAGCTCTTATATTTAGGATCCACCCGTAGACAGAGTTTTCTATAGGTCTACCGTCGATACGGGTCCTCTTATCGATGGTCTTTTGTGCGGCTCGTGAGCTGCTCGGGAGACGCTCTTGTTTGGCGCTTATGTAATGCTAGTCTCCAGACGAGAAGGGAATATGCTGACTAAGGCTTCGTGCCCTGGTGTGCCGAAGCCGTGCATTTACCCGTGGGCCTGTGATAGTTAGGGCCGCCCTATTAATCCTTCCGGAGAGTAGGAAAGGGAATAGCGGATAAGGTATCTATAAAGGGGGTAAACTACCCTCGGCCTCTTTCTTTAGTAATAGGGTAGAAGGGGATCGGTCCTATCTTCGATAGAGTCGAGGGGAGGAGGATAAGGCGTTTTAGATCGCCCGGTATTATAGGGGAGCCTATTAGCCTTTTAAGGAGGATAGGCTAGGTATTAGTATTATACTATAAGGGAGCTATAATTACGCGTAGGGCGCTAAGGTCGTCGGTAGTAATCCAAGCCACCGTATTAACTTCCAGGTCTAGAAGGCGTGAGAATCCCTTGGTGTTATAAACCTAGGGGTCAGAAAGAGAAAAGGAAGAAGGATTTTGATGCTACTATAGCATGGCCACAATTTCGATATAACATGGCTGGTCATATGGCTTGTACGATTCCGTATCTGCCACAATTGCGACCCCCCATGTAAGCTTAATGTTACGTTTCGTCTGACAGCTAAGCACTTGTTGGAGCAAGGCTGTTCGACGAATTTCAATTCCAAAGTGTGGTTGAGATAATGAGCGCTGTGGACCTCCGTACAAGATGTGCAGCCATTCTTCGAATCCGGCTAAGAACACCGGTAGCGATCAACATCGTGCATTTACTAGTCGACCTATGACTCACTCCCCCAGTCCGCTGTGCGTCGGCCATTTCTTTGGAGGTTGATGGCAACTCTCGGACCTATACACCAGCGCGGGGGTCCTCCCCCCCCCGGCCCCGTGCAGACGCCGTGTCATTGTTTTAGTTCGCACTCTGCTCAATTTGGGGGTATGCCATAAGATGAGACTCGACTCGAACTTCAAACCTTATGCGCTAAGGAAAAGCTTTGTGGAGAGAGTTATCTGTCTTTGACGTGCTCGCTCATTCTTGATCAACGAACATGGTTGTACACTGGGCAATTTCGAAGTGTGCATACAAGACGACCTTTCATCACAATACGAAGATGCATCCAACGCTGCCTTTCTTCCCTCGCCTTCTGGCTGCACTGCTGCTGTTGGTGCTGTGCTCGACCTCGGAGGCTCAAACAACGCCCACAGAGTCCTTCCAGCTTGTGACCAACGCGACTCTCCCAGTCGCCAACCTTAGCAGCACCTGCGCAGATGCTCTCATGGAGGACATTGCCTGTAACTCGTACGCCAGACGTTTCCGTCCGGGCCAGTACTAAGATCCGCGCGCGCTTCTAGAAGTGTGCACGACAGACTGCCAGGCGTCGATCCAGCAGTATATTGCGACCGTCGAGGCTGCGTGTACTGGTGCTGATAACGGTGGTGGTGATGCTGTGAGTGAAACTGTGCTGTATAATTACACCGAGACGACGTACTTGCCTGTGAGTGCTTTGGGAACCCGGTTGCTGTATAACTATGAGTTGGTTTGCTTGCAGAATAGTCAGGGAATATTTTGCAATTATTTGGCATATGAGGGGTCGCTACAGCTAGATGCGAATGCTTCGGCTTATTTAGGTATGTTGGAAGGGTCTCTCTTCTCGGCGCCACTTTTTCCTTTTTTGTTTGCTTTCGTTCCTCTTGGTGTTGTCATTGATGTTGATGATGATTGAACGGAGTCAAAAAGGGGGTTTTAAATCCACAACGGGTTTGACATATGACCATAGCAGTCGGTTTAGCCACCAGATATATGGAAACATGAATAGTGGTGGAAGATGGCCAAGGAATCTCCCTCTTTTTTTTTTTTAAAAAAAAAAAAGCCACATGAGAAAAGGCTTAAGGTTCAGGAAACCAGCAGAACTCGAATAATCAAATCGTGCTAACAAACCAAAATTATAGGCCCGGCCAACAGCACAACGAGCATCTCTATGTGCGACGAGTGTTTTGCAAGACAGCTTCAACTCGAGGCTGGTTCGCCATTCGACGGAGGTGACAATATTGCTTCGGAATACGCCTCATTCACTAGTAGCTGTTCAATAACTGGTATGCCCATTACGACGACCTCATTGGCTACATCCACTCTGTGAGTAGTCATAAGCTCTTGGAATATGAGTGTTGCAATGATGATAACAAGAAGTCCACCTGCCGCATGGAAGATCACTCACCGCGGCACCTGCCCCGACCTGCACAGGAAGCACATATGCTGTACAAGCCGGAGATACATGCGAGTCTATTGCGGAGGCACAAGATACCAGTGTCGGCTGGCTTGTCTACGGTATGTTCTCCTTCGTGACAATTCTCCTATCAATCATTGTGGACAAGACTATGCTGTGCACAGTGGCTCACACATATAAAAACCGGCTTGTATAGACAACAACTTGAATGCATATTGCGCCAACTTCAGCGCCGCTACGACCGCAAGCCTGTGTGTACAAAACACCTGTACAACTCATATTGTTCAGGCTGGAGACAACTGCACAGCGTTGGCAACAGCTAACAATGTGACTGTTACTCAATTGATCAGCTGTTAGTCTTTCTTACAAAGATACCTGACCATAGCCACTCCACGCAAACTTGCATTGGCTGATGAGGGAAAGCAGGGAATCCGATGCTGGACACGACCTGTAGCAATCTAGCTCTGTCCATAGATCAGAATATATGTGTGGGCAAACCGGGCCGAGCTGTGCCCACCATTACAGTGACCAGTGCGCCAGCAACAAGCTTCACGACGCAAGCCGCGATACCCACTGACATTGCCACCAACACAACTACTGACTGCGGCCTATACTACAAGGTCATTCTTGGCGACTACTGCAACCTGGTCTGCCTCAAATTCGGCATCAGCCTTGACGATTTCCTCTTTCTCAACCCAGACGTCAACGCAAACTGCACAAATCTCTTTGCCGAAGAGAGCTACTGCGTTGCCCCCGTGGGCGACCTTACCAGTTACCCAGGATATCCTGGCTATGTGGCGCCCGTCAACAGCGCGACGCTTACATCGGCTTGGTCCGATGCGCCCAAAGCGACCTACGTGCCGCCGGTGCTCAACTTTACGGATCCAAATCCACTGGCCAATGGCACTCGCACTGATTGTTGGAGCGTAGTGGACGGTAATGACTTACAACATGCTGTCAATGGGACCATGTATGAGTCAACGTGTGCGTTACTTGCCGATGTCTATGGCGTGACACTGGCTGAGTTGCAAAATTGGTAATGGTTATACTTCAGTTGTGTTGGCATGAGCTGATTATGAGGATGAATGAAGTCAGCGTACTTGATGTCTGTTCTCCTTACTAACCTACTGTTTTCTGTGTCCCAGGAACCCGTCCTTGGACACCAACAGCAGTGATTGTTCGTTCGAGCTGAACACGCAATACTGTCTGCAAGCATACAATGGGACTTCAACGGGAAGCACGCCTGGCACAACTCTCACAACAGATCCTATCCGGGTATGTAATGCCAAGTCTTTTCTGTTCTCATGTCAAAGACTATCTGCTATGCCAGCAAAACGCGCCATTTAATCGATAACTGAATAAGTAAGCAGACCGGGACATGGACCAACTGTACCGCCTACCTGGACGTCAATTTTGGCATGACCTGCCAGACAATCCTTGATAACTACGACCTCTCCATTGAAGATTTCAGTACCTGGAATCCCGAGGTTGGCACGCAGTGCGAGAACCTCTGGGAGGATTACAGCTACTGCGTCTCTCTCACACAGACGCTGGACGATGCAGGTGGAATCGACACGGGCGACAGTGCTGCTACGACGACGATAACAACAACAACAACTTCTTCACTATCACTCACAACTACTACTGGCATTGCGGTTCCAGGCCCCACTCAGTCAGGCATTCCAGCAGACTGCATCTCGTACTATGTTGCCCAGTCGACCGACACGTGCTACTCGATCGAGACGGCCTTTGGCATTACCGACGTGCAATTTCACTCGTGGAACCCGGCAATTTCTGATGATTGTCTGGCTGGGCTCTGGGCGGGCGAAGCGTATTGTGTTGGTGTGGCGGGAAGTACTGCTACGCCAATTACGACAGCTACCATACCATCAACAACAAGTGTGGCTGCTCCTTCGCCCACACAGCCGAACAGCATCATCAGCAGCTGTAACGACTTTGCCCAGGCTGTTGATGGTGACTACTGCTATATATTTGCGAGCGAGCATGGCATCACAACGGATGAGCTGTATGCATGGAACAGTGTGCTGGGTGATAATGGGGCGGACTGTGGTACCGATTTCTGGCTGGGTTATTATTATTGCGTTGGGGTTTCCTCTTGAATGGCTTGAAGACTGGAATCTCCTTGCTTTAGGAGGCCAGAACTTGCTACTACTTATAGTTTTGAGTACGCAACCTTAACAGGAGGCTGTATATGGGGATATTCGTTATTGGGCTTATCCATGCCCCACCTTCACAAAGCACCAATAGGTCTTGCTCCAGCCTTATTAATAAAACCTAGAGCATTCTATAGAACCATTTGATAATTTTGAAGACCTTTAACTATAATTCGCTTGAATATGTTCAAAAAACAAGTCGTTGCAGATTCACAATGCTATCTCCAAAGGAGTGACATTCATCGATTGCATGCCTCGATAATACCATTCTAGCTTTCCATGGCCCTTCTAGTAAGGCTATGCCAAGCTCCTTGCCTTTATACACCAAGAATCATGCATTCTCCCTCCTCTGCTTAGAGCCAGCGCTCAAATTCTTACCGTATACCTAAATAGCTAAGATAAATATATATGAGGACTTAAAGATAAGGGGGAGTATAATGGCGGTAAAATCGGCTCTTCGTAACAGTAATTGAACAAAATGCGATCTCCTTTTATTTTCGAATTGCCTTCAAAAGTTTCAAGCTTGCTTGAACCCTGGTATATAGCGTCTAGGGATTATAAACATGGAGAAAAGTGATTTCTTTTAACTCCCCTTCTTGGACCTACTTCTCACCTACTCACTAAAGATCCTTTATTTTTTTCCTTATAATATTCTTTCTTATCATTTCCATTCTTCCTATTCTATTTCGTAACATCGAAAGAATATATAAGCAAAATGTATGTTAATAAGGATTCCTCTATAGCGCCAGGTGACGCTGGGCGGTTTGATGCACATTGCCCTCTGGCATTATATCAATCTTGAAGATTTCAATGTTTATAATAGTGATTAGCCATTCATACTAGTCTATAGGCCTCCTAAGGGCGCCAGGCCGTGGTTGCAAGCGACAGGACCTTGTCTAATGCTTCTAGGTACTTGCGATTAATCAAATCTTATGCTTAATCAAGTACGCGCTAGTATGCAGTAGCCCTTTGAAGCTGTGTGTCCAATTGCCTTACTTTCGCATAAAGCTTTTGCCGTCCTTTTTATGCAAGTGTAACACGTTGATATCCAAATTATCAAGCATTCTAACCTGTGACGCAAAAAACACACTGTTAGTGATTGTTGGTAAGGATGGAGTATGGAAAGGAAGAAACGGTTAAGACGAGCGATATCAAATAAATAGAAACAAGCGGGCAATACATACATTGATGCCGATAACATCCCCAGCAGCCTTCCAAAGCCCCAGAAAGTCCATACAAATGCTACTTCCGCAAACGCCACAGAACCGGTGCTCCTTAGTTTGCGTTCCAAATTTGTAGACGCGCATTCCCTCCCAAGAACCCTCAGCCCACTCGATCTGACCGCGCTCGGCAAATATGATTAGGTACCCATTACGTTCGCAATTACTGCAGTTGCAGTCCTTAACAGGGACGTGCCAGCCTTCTTGACGCGCTAGGTCCGGATGCGGAAACTGGAAGCGTACGGCGCCGCAGTGACAGGAACCTGTCAGAGTAATGTTGGGAAGTGCTGTGTCGGCGTCATCCTAGCGCTAAACAATACTTTCGCCGGGCTTGGGCTTCCGGTCTGCCCTGGGAGAGGGTTCATGTTGGTGCTGTTGCTGCTTCGACTCGGCCATTATGATGTATAAGTGTATGAGGCCGATGATACAGAATATATAACTCTAACGACAGGTAATATCGTAATATGTGATAAAAGTCCAGGAGAAATAACTTTGGTAGGCAAATCAGAGGAGATAAATGGTGATATAATGAAGCTCGTTATACTTATATGTCGGCGGGCTGATGGAATAGCACATCTGTTGGATTGTCGGACTTTCAAAAGTCTAGAAACAGCTTTAGGAACATACCTGGCACAAACCCCTCTCGTCCTGCATATGCAGCGCCTACTAATAAGAGTCGCAATCGCTAACAACAGCTTTAGCAAGATATAACTGGTGAGTTTCGCAGTGACCCCTCTCGTCGTGCATACGCAGCACCTACCAACGACAGATTACGAGCCAATCACTGCCGGCAGGTTTTGCATAGCCTCCCTTATACCACATATACTATTGGCTCATAGATTCAGCATTATGTGACAGAACGAACTTAGAGTACATAGCAGCTTGACAGGTAATATGTTACAGAAGTCTTGAGTAAAGCGGAGTGCGGTGAGGTGCTCGTTCGCGATAAGCATATGTGCAAAGAAACGTGGGTGAAACTTCATATATTGAACAGCCAAAAGAGAGGGACAATCTCATATGCAGATAACGCACTGCCGATATACGATATAGTACCAAGCGTGTCAAGCGTTGTCCGGCTTACGGCCAACAACAACAACGCGATCGAAAACGTACATCGCCCCCATTTTGGACTCTTGAAGGCTCTCTTGAATGAGACCAACAATCCTATCCGCCCTCTTCGGGTCCAAAGGTCGTAACCTTTGCACTATCATATCGTATAGGGGCATATTGCACCAGTGCATTGCCATTAGTGTATGGTTGTCTCCCGTTTTCCAGTCTGCTACTACATCTTGAAGCCCTTCGGCTCTGAAAGATGAATCCAAGGCCTTTACCCAAGGTGCCATGAGCTCGGATGCTACGAGGCTTGTTTGTTGCCATAATTCAGCCAGACTTGTTGTTAAGGTATCGGACGCCACTGTGCTAATCCTCCAGGACTCTTGGTCTGTCTCACACCATTGAATGTAACCATTTGGTTCTATTGCGTAGTGCAAGGTCCGATTAACACTCGACTCTAGATACGGAAGGCGTTGGAAACAACTGATAGAGTAATAGATAACTCACTAAGCATCTTGATAACTTTCTGTAGCACCGGCGCTGGGTCATGTTTGATAACGAGGCCGAGAAGACGAAGATTGATAATATCAAATTGTCCTTCAAGGTCAGTTGGAACATCAGTGTTGATATCCCAATGCCTGATTGTCACGTTGTGTGGTAGCCATTGTGGCGGCCCGGCTTGAGAAACATCTGTGTCGAGTCCAGTGACGCTGGCCGAGGAGTCTAATTCTGGTAAGATGCTCCTCAACCAAATGCTAGTTAACCGAACAGAGAGTCAGAGTCGTAGTTTACCTAGGAGGCTTTGGAATATTCTTGGTGACGACTTACCCAGTGCCTGTCCCAATATCTCCAACCTTCAAATTCGGGTTGTGTCGCGGTATGACAGGGTGAATGAAATATCCAAATATGTCCCTGTATAAATAGTGTTGCAAGTTGAGGCTGGAGAATGGTTAGTATCAAGGTTTTCTGTATATTATATAGCACTAGATCAACCAAAGCATAATCCGGTGTAAACATACCGATTCACATCAACGTGATCTCGGGAGAGAAAGTATTCGCTGACCTGGCCAGACATTATGAATCAAGCAAGTCAACTACTCTTTTTAGGTACTCAAGTGGTGATGAATTATATAGAAGCAAGAGCGTTGATTAGGAATATTGTCCTGAATAGAATTTTAGAACTAATGTTTGAATAAGTTCCCTAAATTGAGGCTTTATCGTAGTAATTTAATTTCCTCACAAATGCAAAGACACGGTGACTGCCGGCGCGGCCAGTTCCTTTGCGAAAATACCTAATTTCTCCCTTATCAGGCCATTCTGTTGCGGCGTCAAATTCCAAATTCACTAACCGAGGTGATAACAAAGGCTAGTTAGTCACAAAGGTCCGACTAAAATACCACCTAATAGCATAATAGATCACATGCAAAACGGCCAGGTCCACAGGGCCAGCAGCTTGGGGGCGGCGCGTCGTAGAGCTTGAACTATTTAAGCGTGGATAAATAATGGGCCAATGAGGCACAGTGCACTGTGTACTTGATGAGATGTGAAGGCTCTTCTGAAGGGATAGCAGATACGACGCCCATGTAAACCATACGAATATTGAATTATCAGCTTGCAAGTGGGTTATATTCAATGTGGATCTGAAGCCAAGTAACTATGCAATCAACTATAACGGATAGAGCGGGACATCCGAAAATACGTGGCGAACTGATCAGATTAGCGTGACAAGCCCGCTTGGTGCATATTGCCCTTTTACACATCCAGGCTATTTCACACATATAAGGGTCAGACATTTCGGTCTATGGAAATCATTGAGATCGATATTTTGCTACTTATACCCATAAACATACACCGCTTGAAGAGAACACGAAGCACCCGAATCTGCCGAACTACTCGCTATGTCTTCTACTGCGCCAGTGATCGTCCTTGTCCCCGGGGCATGGACAATGCCTCATAGTTATCACAAACTGGTTAGCATTCTTGAAGCGGCGCCTTATAACTACACTGTTCATGTCCCTGCACTTCCGTCCAACAATGGTGCTCAGCCCCCAAATACCTTTGATGACGACACCGCTGCGGTCCGCAGCGTCGTCGAGCCTCTCGTCGCAACTGGGCAAGAGGTTATCCTCCTGATGCACTCTTATGGCGGCGCGGTGGGCGGCAGCTCTGTGGAAGGGCTGAGCAGAAAAGAGAGACAGGCCGCTGGTCAGCCTGGAGGTGTTGTACACCTCGTCTACCTCAGTGCCTACCTGCTGAAACAGGGCCAGAGTGTGTGGGATGTCCTGGTCGAGGGCGGCGGCGACACCCCTGAACGCAAGGCCCTCGTTGAATTCAAGGACGATGGCACGTGGTTGCCTGTGGATCCAATCGCGGGGTTATATCATGACTTGCAGCCTGAAGACCAGGAGGAACAAAGGCTTGGAATCCGACCGCATTTTCTCTCGGCCCTGTTGGCGCCTGCAAAGCACGAAGCATGGACGCATATACCCAGTACCTATATTTACACTTCCGAAGACCGATGGGTACCCCCGGCCTTCCAGGTTAGTGTTTTCCTCCTTGACTTTCTTTTTCTTTTTATAGAGAAGAACAAAAACAACAGGATCTGCTGTGAGGCCAAACTTACGCTGACATTTCCTTCAGGACATTTGTATCTCGTCCGCCCAACAAGCTGGCGCACGGATTAAGGTCCATAAACTTGCATGTGCGCACGCGGCGTATGTTAATCACCGTAAGGAGGTGGCTGAGATAGTAGCAAAGGCAGGGGGCTATTCCTGTTGAACTTCCAGGCGTTGACTGAGTATACAAACGAAGCTGTACGCCTGACACATTATCATGAATTATATCTTATGTAGCTTTGACACACTGGACTTTGACACTTAGGACCATATCACCGTGGGTGAAATAGAGTTCAAGTATATACGCATTCTGATATCTACGACCTTAAATGTATGCTTGCGAGTCAAGCCTTCAAACTGTGATCCCGCTTATCAATACTGTAATAAACTTGTAGGAGATCTGGGAACAAGAATGTACATTGCCTAAGTAGTCCTCTTTACCTGATTTATGCAATCTTATGTCCTTATGGTGTTACTTTGACGAAACACTAGCCGGACTATGGTCCTATAACCTTCTCGGCATAACAGACGAGAGGGAGAAGGGCACATTCTTCCTTGATGAGAATATGCTACGGTTGACCACGGGGTGCTAGACCAAGACCTGATGAACGAATATCGAATGATTAGCAAACTCAGCGCTATTCAGCAACGCGAAACCAATTGGTGCACCCGGAAACGAGCATAGAAATATCCAGTCCGCGACAGACAGAGGTACCAAAAATTAAGGCTTGATGACTGTATTATTGCCTTGAACCATATATTTGCGAGTTGGGAGTTCTTTGAGACCAACAACGGCCTGCGATTTCCCATCCAGATGTTTCAATAACACCTCTTAGTATGTATCAATAGTGGATACTCCTTTAGAATGGTCACTTCTTAGCTTTCGAAATCCGGCTGAACCGGACTCTATCTCTAGAAGATTCATACCGTCATGTCCTTTTTGCGATCCCTTGGCAGAGCGTACGGTTGTGCGTACTTTGCCGGACAGCTTTCTCAACAGCACCCCTGTGGATGGAAGACAGGAGCACATGACACCGACACCAGACTCTATGATAGTCCAAATACCAACATTACAGATGGTTGCTGTCGAGAAAGTCAAGGGTCAGATAATGAAGCGTTTGAAAGTGTAAATAAGCGTACGGGATCCCGTGTTTTTGTACGTACCTGTTTCGTTGTTGATATCTAATTTCATGAGCGACACTGTTCGCAAAATGCTACAGATAACTGTAAATCCACCCAGTATGAACACGAAGGACACTTGTAGCTTTCTGCGAAGGTCCATCTGGAGCTGCCAGACCATGGGAATTGGGAGGATTAAGAGGATCGAATCAAAGAGGACATTTGAAACGGCTACGCCCTCGTAGAACATGGTGGTGTCGATGCAATGCTCTCGGTCCATATAGTCCCAGAAGCTGTGGACAGGAGTGCAGGAAAAGATCTGAAAGAATAAGACAAAGATCCCCCAAGTAATAAGAATGCCACCCAGGATGGCGGTGATAACGCGGCACGGTCGCGTTACAAATACCCGCCGCAAAAGAAGGGTAATAGCAGCCTTGACGGTGGTGGTACAAAAGGTGTAACAAATATTGTCGGCATAAATCATTATGAGAAACTGCTTAAGCTGCTGTGGACTGAAGTCGGCCTGGTTATGGCCTGCGTAGCCATAAGGTGCAAGAATCATAAAGTGACAGACAGAGAGGGAAAGAAAGAAAATGTACGCCGACAAGGCGACCCAGTCGTCCATACCGGTTGTGGAGGTGGACCGGCGGGCGATAAACCGTGCCGTGATGGCTATCGTGGCGAGGACATCAAGGATAGCGGTAGCAACTATGATTCCCACTGCCGCGGGGGCTACGCCGTAGACAGTCATCGCGTTTCGGTATTGCTCGTGAGTATTTTTGAGTGGATGGGAATTCAAGTATCAAGGACGCCAAGTACACCAGATGGGACAGATGGGAAGGGACCTGCATTTGAAGAACTTTAATGCATCAAGATAACGCTTATCAAGTGGGTGATCATCATATATTCAATACTTGCAAGAGACGGCTCCTCTAGCCAGGTGTCCAAGACATATTGGATTATAGAATGGTCAAGATTTGGAGTTTATTAACAAAGTCGCACCACCGTAGAAGAAAGCAGAGCATAAACATGTTGAAGCTCCTTAGAAAATGCAGACTGATGGATTACCTTTAGCCTGGTACGATGTAATTTTAAATTGGATTTCTAGGAGCAGAGGGTGGGATCGCCAAAAGGTTAGCGACCCACACCGGTGACATTGGCGAGGTGCTTGACCCCCCGGCTTTAAGTGGCTTGCTCACACCTAACCAGCGAAAACGGATCATCCTGTATTGTACATAGTATATCTCTTTAGCCAGCATGAGACGCAACAAAGTCGTTCTTCCGGCTGTGCATACTTGGCAACGGGGTAATATTCCTCGCCTACGATGATTACATGGTACATCCAGTGGGTCCGAAACACACCAACACCTTCATCCATTCAAAAACTTTCAGCCAATGCCATTTTCACTGTAACCTTGAACGCTTCAACCACCGCGTCCAAATCGGCCGGCCGAGACCCAGCTGGGATGCCATGACCAGCCGAATGGGTGACCTCGACACGAACCCTCTCGTCACATATGCGTGCCACCTCGTGGTTACCCAGGAACCCTTCCCTGTCGTTTTGTCCCCAGATATGAGCAGTTGGAATCGAGATGAGGCACTCGCCGTCTGTCTCGGCCAATATCCGTCGCTCTTGGTTGAGTGCTAACGCCTCCAGGTCCCACGGCTGGCCGCATGAAAGAAAGATGGCACATTTAAGTCTCGAGCCTGTGGCCTTGCGCGGAGCGCTGATTTGACCTCGGGCCTCGGCTGCAAGTAAAGTTGCGGCTAGGGCACCGCCTTGCGAGAAGCCGATGATACCATCATAAGGGCCCCCCTCATCTGTGTCAAGAAACTCCGCTAGATCGAGCACGGCTTCGTAGATACTTCTGAGAGTGTCGTCGAAATAGGAGTAGCAGGCTTCTTGTTTACCATAGGCCTCCTCAATGCCCTTCGCCGGAGGCCAGAGAAAGAGACCTTCAACAAATTGAAAGTCATGACCGTCATCAACTACGCGGTGACGGATGGATGCTAGTGCATTCAGCCTTGTCAGCTGTTTATCAGTGCAAAGTCTCCAGTCTAGCTGTAGCACTACGACGTACCCATCTGGGCCTCCAAGACCTATAACACACATCAGGCGGGTAGGTAGTGTATTAGCGGTGCATTTCTTAGGATCTTCATGTACTATACGGACAAAGGGGGAGGAATACCTGCATATGTACTTACAGCGCTGTTCGTGCCGATTCCATGCAAACAAAGGAACCTCATCGTTGTCTATAAGTAGTGGATTAAGATCATAGCTAGAGATAGCAGTAGGAGAAGTCGTTCAGCAAGTTTACACACTGAGCTTATATAGTTGGTAAATATAAGGCACGTTATATATACCCGTAGTATCAGGTAGCACATAGTACAACCAGGAGCAGGTACTGTTTATGCCTCGGCACCATTTCCGAATAACAAATTGTGGTATTATGTTTTTAAGAGTTTCGTACGCTTTAACCTGGTTAATGCTTTACCGCGCCAGGCTCGTCAATTCGTGTCCACGGATTCTGGGGACTAAAAGCCTCTTGTAATAAGCATTTCAGGATAAGCCAAGCATTCAATAGCTAATAAAACTGTGGGAACAGGCAGAATGAGTTGTGATACACCTGCAGATACGAGTCATATTTTATGGACCTCCCCGAACGAACACTATTAAAGTCTAATAAAGACCCAGATCCTATATACTACTATGTATGTATGCGATAAGGTGGTTGCCGTGACAGGCGGGCCTTATAGGGCCCCAGGAATTGACTAGCGTCCTGCGGTTGCTCCGACGTTCGGAACCTGTCAGTTACGGTTGGCATCAAGATTTGCGTGTGCATTGTTCCAAGTACCTCGTAGGATCGCCACTGAGCTTATGGGGCAATATAACATAGTAGCTAGTGGGTCCCTAAAGATACATGTGTTAATGACGGACCAAAGTCCTTGCGTTATCTCCACCCCCAATTGTTTAACAGAACCTCTTGGCCCTCTAGTTCAGGCAAAAGGTACGCAATCTTCTGAACCAGACGCGGTATTTTCTGCAAAGCGTGATGAGCTGAGATGAGACATATCCATAGTCATAGTAACGATTTAAATAAAGACGTATTTCACCGGTGTCGAAGAGTTACTGGGACAGCATCAACAGAGCTATTCGACCAAAAAGTAAGGTGAGAGGAAATGTCATTGTAGTCATCCATGGTTTATATAGACCCACGCTAATCAAGCTGTCCTTGTCACTTTATTTGAGTACCAGCTTGGGTGCAGGCTTAAAACAAGTTCACATTCCTTCTTCTCCAATATTTCCGGACAGAAACAGAGATAATGAGCTTCATAAATCAAGGTGTGGATATGTTCAACGCAGCTCAACCTATTGAGCTGCGGAACGACGTAAGCCCCAAGACCTGTGACAATGATATCGCTATCATCGGCTTTTCACTAAAATTCCCTGGCGAGGCAACATCGCCAATGGAATTCTGGGAGATGCTTAAGGCCGGGAGAACGGCCGCAGCTGATTTCCCGGCCGATCGCATCAACCTCGCTGGCCACTACCATAGCGGTACATCACATTTACACACGATGCCTCTCCGGGGCGGTTACTTCCTTCAGGACGAGATTGATAGATTCGACGCGCCATTCTTCTCTATCAGCCCAGGCGAGGCGGCCTGTATGGAGCCACAGCAGCGTGGTATGCTTGAGACGAGTTTCCGGGCACTCGAAAACGGTACGTATAAGGTATTGTCCGGAAAGGAAGATACGTCTTGCGCGTTGCTGAATGAGGTTGTGTTGACATAAAATCATGTTCCAGCTGGAATTCCCATTCACACGTGCAGTGGGACGCGCACTTCGGTACATACAGGGAGTTTTACTGATGATTACCGAACCCTCATGTTCCATGATCGGCTGGAGGGCCACATGTATGCGGCAACAGGTGTGGCAGGTGCCATTCTAGCAAATCGAGTGAGCTGGTTCTTTAACCTTAAAGGGCCAAGCATAAATCTCGACACGGCTTGCTCGTCAAGTCTCACAGCTCTGCACCTCGCCTGTGAGGACCTACGCAACGGGACTACAGATATGGTTAGTTTCCTACTTTGTCTTTGCTTCTTTTTTCCAATCAGTGGTTTCGCGTCTTCACAAGAACGATCTAGGTTCTAGTTGATAGACAAAGGATTTCATATGACTGATGGTTGTTGAAATAACAGGGCCTGGTCGGAGGATGCAATCTTGTTTATCATCCAGACTACATGGTAATGATGAGCAACATGGGGTTTCTCTCCACGGACTCCCGTTGTTTCAGCCTCGACGAAAGGGCTAATGGCTACGCTCGAGGCGAGGGCTTTGGCGTGCTGGTTATTAAGCGACTGCGCGATGCCGTACGGGACGGGGACACGGTACGGGCAGTCATCCGCGCCACGCGGCTCAACCAAGACGGGCGGACGCCAGGCATCACCATGCCGAACGGTGAAGCGCACAAGGCCTTAATCCGCGAGGCGTATGCACATGCTGGGGTCGATATGGCGCCAACAAGGTATTTTGAAGCCCATGCTACTGGTACGTGCTTCAACGTTTCTCGTGCTTTGACTATGCATTTGGAGAGTTTGGGCTGACAGGGTATGCCTTCCCATATAAAGGAACGCAGGCAGGCGATCCTACTGAGGCCAATGCTGTAGGAGAGGCTTTTAGCTGCGTTCGCTCGGCGGAAGATCCACTCTGGCTTGGGGCGGTGAAGGCTAATATCGGCCATCTCGAGGCCGCGAGTGGCATGGCCAGCCTTTTCAAATCCATCCTGATTCTCGAGAAGGGCGTCATTCCTCCGATCGCCTGCCTTGAGAAAATGAACACCAAGATCCAAGCCGAACGCTACCATCTCAAAGTAAGCAAGACTCAATGCCACAGATTAGACAGCACGCGCCATCAACCTTCAGCTAATGTCACGTGGAAAGGCCCCCCATAAAGCGCTTCCTTGGCCCACTCAGGGCCTTAGGAGGATATGTGTAAGTCCGTTTGGCTTCTTTTATCGCGTCGTGTCCTTGTCCGACAGATTGAACGGACAGGCAAAGAATATAACTCAAAAGCAGAATTTGACATACCCAAAACCAACTAGGTCAATTCTTTTGGGTTTGGAGGGTCTAATGGCGTCGTCATCCTCGATGATGCGCACCATTATCCACGGTCTAGGGGTCTTGATTCTTTGAATCGCACAAGACCTGAGCCACCCATCCAGGAAGAACTAGAACGTGATACAAGGCAGCCATTCCTTGAAGGTAGATGTGAAGAGGAAAGTCAGCTACAGCCAAGAAGCAAACTCCTCACATGGTCCAGCGTTGACGAAGACGGGCTCAACCGATACCAAGCAGCTCTAGGTGCATTCGTGGCCTCCCCATCTGTTGGAGCCTTGAATCAAGAGGATTTGAATGATATAGTATACACGTTATGTCACAAACGCACTCACTTTACGTGGCGACGATCTCTTGTTTTCACCACCCTACATGACCTACAATCACAAATTGTAAAGTCCACTTCCCTCCATACAGCAAAGAGCTCGAAAGGACGCCGGGTGGCTTTTGTCTTCACCGGTCAAGGGGCACAATATGCCAGTATGGGCCGCGGGCTTGTGCAATCCTTCGACGTGTTTCAAGACAGCATGGCACAAAGCCAGAAGTTGCTCCAAGCCATGGGGTGTGACTGGAAGCTCGAGGATGTGATGATGCAGCAGCATCACCGGGAAGGCATGTGTGACAGAATCCATGAGCCGCAGTACAGTCAGCCCGCATGTACAGTCCTACAAATTGCTTTGGTGGACCTACTGTGGTCATTTGGCATCAAGCCAGCGGCTGTTGTTGGCCATTCATCAGGAGAAATAGCAGCAGCGTGCGTTCTATCCTGCACAGAGACATTATTTGAATCTATGAGCTGATAATGCCTGAACAGGTACTGCACCGGCGCACTCTCCAGAGAAAGTGCTATCCGAATCGCCCTTCACCGAGGCCGTTTAGCAGCCAAATTGCGAGCTACAACAAAATGCAAGCTAACCATGATGGCAGTCAGTCTTGGGCCAACAGAGGTCGAGCCATACCTGCAGAAACTACAAAGTTCTCTGGACAGCACAGAAAGTATTCAGATCGACATTGCCTGTATAAACAGCCCTTACAATGTCACCCTATCAGGAACTGCCAACCAGCTCAATATCCTGCAACGGCTTCTGCTGGACGCTGGCACTTCTGCTCGCATTCTCAACATCGACATGGCCTACCACTCTCGCTTCATGACACCATTGGCGCAAGAGTATCGGGAATGCCTGCAAGACCTCCGGGCTAATGAGTGCCGCACAGCCAACAGAACACTCATGTTCTCCTCAGTGACGGGTGATGTCATTTATCCATCCGAGCTGAGATCCCCTGATTATTGGGTCAGGAATATGACTAGCAGAGTGCGTTTCTCCGACGCCATTTCGCGGCTGGTCGCACAGTCACAGAGAAAACGCAAAGTCCTCGGTCAGCACAGAACAAACGGCGAAAGCCAGAGTATATCAGATCTTGTTGAGATTGGGCCGCACCATGCGCTCCGCGGCCCCGTTCAAGAATGTCTCCGGGCCGCGGCAAAAGCTGGAGTCATCAATTACTATCCTTCTTTAATCCGTCCCTCTTCTCCCTATAACGCAGGTCTTGCTCCACTTGCGGCAATCGAGGTTATTTCCGTCACAGGGAAACTCTGGAGCCTGGGCTATCCAGTGAACCTTCTTGCAGTCAACAGCCTCCCAGACGAGCCCCGAAGAGCCTTGAGGATTGATCTGCCAGAATATGTATTCAATCACAGCAAAGTATACTGGCGCGAAAGTCGTATAAGCCGAAATTATCGCCTACGCAATGTGGGTCCTCACGATGTTTTGGGTGTTCGGAGTGACGACTGGAATGATAAACAAGCACACTGGCGCAATCTTATAGATGAGTCGCGGCTGCCGTGGCTGCGGGATCATCAAATAGGCGATGAGTATTTGTACCCGGGCGGGGCCATGGTGTCGACAGCGCTGGAAGCGGCATGGCAGCTCGCGACGACTGGAGGCGCAGAGCGAGGCGTCCGCTGTGAGCCCTCGAGCTTTGAGATGCAGGATGTTCAGTTCCTTAATGCGTTTCGTTTAGTAAGGGGTCCGGACGGGCCCATCTCGGGAGTCGAGACGAGGTTTACCCTTTCTCCTGTCGCGCTCAACCCCAAGGAGTCCCAATTCCACATGTTCATATATGTGGAAAGCGATTGGCTCGAAGTCTGTCGTGGACGGATCCGGACGTACTACGACAGCGAGGAAGAGGAAGCTAGTGGCGGATTGAAAGAAGACGCCATGACAGATCGCCTCCAGAGGTGGGACCAGAACCAATTCGCAGACAAATTCAGCAAAACCCAGTCGAGCCAGTCATTCAACACTGAAGTCTTCTACAACCTTGTGTCAACCGAACACAACGCCTTGTATGGCCCGGCATTTCAGACTCTTGATAATATTTCTATGTTGGACACGGGCGAAGTGATGGCGGATATTAGCACTCGCAAATGGGCAGATGTCTACCGTAACAAAGACGTGTCGACTCACATTCTCCACCCTGCCACCATGGACGGCGTCTTCCAATTGGTTTTCCCCGCACTTCTAGGCTCCAGGCGGACAGTGGTACCCACGCGTGTCAGGCGTATGTGGGTTAATGCAAGGGGCCTTCTCTCGAAGGAGCAGGAACAGACAGGTGTGCTTCGAGCACAAGGTGTGTCCAGACAAAGAGGTCCTCGTGGGACTGAAGTAAACGTCAGGGTCACCTCACCGGGCTCCAACAAGCCGCTGATGGATGTCGAAGGCTATGAAAGCACAGTTATTGGGAGCAACAACGATACTGTTCGCAGCGAGATCGAGCCTCGACGGCTTTGTGCGACTATGCAATGGCGTCCCGACGTCGATATGCTGAAAGGCGAGGGATTGAAAAAAGCAATTATCGTTCACAATGGATCACGCCTTGAGGTTACTCGGGTAGCCTTGTACAATGAACTGCACCTTTCCCTTCGCCATTTCCTCTCTGGCGCCCGCAAGCGCCTCAGCCACATCAATCTTGACGAAGATTACAACACCACCCGCCGCGCGCGCCATATCATCCGCTGGATCGATCACCATTTTCACAACTCAGTTGTGGGCGACAAGAGTGATGAGTGTGCTGAAATTCCACCAACACGACGGGAACGGACTCCTCCATATAGCCAAGGATTGAGTGATGGTCTTTTGGACTCTGATGCAGAGACCAGAGTACTATTACGTCTAGCACAAAACATCAGTGATATTGCCCTTGGACAGGTTGAAGCTCATTGTCTCCTCTCTGAGACGGATCTGCTTGAATACCGACGCGAGGTAGTGCGCAGTAGTCGTCGGCTCCCATCCCTTCTCAAGTATATTGACCTTCTCGGGCATAAAAATCCGCAGATGAGGATTCTGGAGATCGGCGCAGCGACTGGGGGCTTGACAGAGGTTGTGGCGACAGCCTTGGTACAGGAAGGCCGGCAGCGATGGGGCCAGTATCACTGTACCGATCCCTCCACCTCACTTCTGCAGAAATTGCAGGAACATTTGGGCGACTTGGCCAGCAAACTTGAGTTTCGGCGTTGTGATCCTGCAGAAGACGTGGCTCAACAGGGTTTCACAGAGTCCAGTTATGACATTGTATTGATGGGTGATACAAGTGTAAGTAGGAAGATTTCTACCTGATGTGTAACGACTGGGTTATACTGATTGAGTCTAGATGCAGAGTATGCGAACCATGGGAGACATGCAAAAAGCATATATGAATATTCGGAATTTATTAAGACCGTAAGTAATAACCAACCACGCAGAGAATAGCAAGCAAAGTTATACTAAAACGTGAGTCTTACAGAAAGGGCATATTAGTTATATTTGCCGCAACACATCCTGATGCACTCCGAGCTAGCCTTTTCTATGGGGTTATGAGGGACGGTGACTGGTGGGATAACACCAACTCGCGAGAGATACATACACCTCTGCTCCCGGACAAGTTATTGCGCAAGATCCTCGAGGACTCTGGGTTTGAGCACCTTGAATTCGTCCAGCCAGACTCCGCAAATTGCAGCTTCGACGAACAATCTCTGCTGATATCCACAAGAAAGATATTCAAAGAGCCATCGAATATAAATAACAACCAGTGTCTTCGAGGTACACCCATGACCCTGACAATCCTCATCGACAGCCATGTTATGCGGCAGAGGCTGCTCGCTCAAGAACTGCAGGGCAGAATTACTCAGAGAAGTGCTGATACAATGCTACGGGTCTCTGTAGTAGACATCAGATCGCCTGGGGCGCTTGATCATTTTCAAGAACCCAGTTGCATCTCGCTCCTCGAGGTATACTTTCCGTTCCTAGCTCAGCTGGGAGAGAATGAGTTTGGTCGCCTGAAGAAACTCGTGTCCGGATCTCGAAACATTCTATGGATTTCCCAACCAGGGAAAGGCACACAAACAGCCCTTCCAGAGTTCAGCATCATAGATGGCCTTGCACGCGTTCTTCGCACCGAGTATCCATTCTTGAAATTTGTCACGCTTAGCCTTGAGCCTTATCAGATGGCGACGAGTCTCGAAAATACTGCCACCATCATTGTGAACACATGGGAACATATGCTGTGGACCACGGACTCGGAAACGGAATTCGAGTACCGCGAACGCCATGGATGTATTGAAATACCTAGAGTCATTCACTCCATGGAGGCAAATAAGATGATAGAGGAGAGAGGTAAAGATTCTCGACTGGTGCTAGACCATCTCTTGCAAGATTCTCATTCATTAGCTCTACGCATCGAGTCCCCAGGTCAGCTTGACTCTAGCTGTTGGCACGAGAACAATGAAGCTGACGCGCTTGGTGAAGACGAGTTGCTCGTGCGAGTACGCGCATTTGGATTCACCTCACGAGACTACTTAATTGCATCGGCCAAGTTAAACGAGCAACCTGAGGAGCTCGGAATGCAGTGCTCTGGGATTATCGAGACAAAAGGTGCGAAGGTGGACACCGTCAACATAGGAGACCATGTATTCGTCTTGCGACGGGATGCCTTCCATACACTCCTTCGCTGCAAGGTCAATGAAGTCGCAAGGTTTCCAGACAGGATATCTTTTGCAGATGCAGCATCGTTGCCAGTAGCGGCCACAGTCGCGGTACACGCCCTTGCACCCTCAATTAATTCTCTAGAGAAGGACGACACAATCCTCATCCACAATGCTGCTAGTGCCATCGGCCAGGCTGTAATTCAGGTGGCAAGGAGCATGCAAGCGCGGGTCTTGGTAATCGCTAAGAAAGCGGAACAAAGGCACATGTTAGCAGAGGCTTACCATATACCTTCGGATTGCATCTTCTCGGGGGCTAGTACACGGATTTTAAGTATGACTCATGGCCGGGGGGTTGACTTTGTGATCGCGTTGCAGCCGAGCCAGAGTGAAGTCACTGACCTCTGGAGGTGTCTCTCAAGCGTTGGCCGCTTTGTTCACATTACGGATCACCAGGATGTGGGGCATATCGAACAACGCGGAGGTGCTAATACAGAGCTTTGGCGAGTGCATATTGCCGAGCTTCTTCATCAGCGGCCAGCTTACATAGAGAGGCTGCTAAAGAAGGTCTCAATCATGCTCGAGGCGGGCAAGATATACCCATTTAGGGGCGTGGAGACTTTTCAAGGTGGGAGCTCACAACGGGCACTGGAATTCTATTGTAGCGGCGATGAGACGGGCAGCAGTGTCCTGGAGCTTGACAAAGAAAGTTTGGTCAAGGTAAGATATGACACTCAATTTGCCTCTCACGGGCGCCTGTTTCTAACTAAAACAACTAGGCTAAGTTGCTGGTACGACCGCTTTACGCCTTCAACAGTAATGCGACATATATCATTGCCGGAGGCTTGGGAGGCATCGGACGTAGCATAACCCGATGGATGGCGGCCAGGGGAGCCCGCCACTTCCTGCTTCTTTCAAGATCCGGGGTTGCCAGGCCGTCGGCACAGATGTTTGTGGACGAATTAAGCCGTCAAAACGTGCAGATCCTGGCACCATCATGTGACATATGCGATCTCGAGAGACTGCGGGAGGTTCTTCACGAAGCGTTGCAGATTATGCCGCCTATCAAGGGGTGCATTCAGGCGGCAATGAGCCTACGCGACGCAGTTTTCGAGAACATGACTTGGCGAGATTGGGCGGAGAGCGCCAAGCCCAAGGTCACAGGCTCTTGGAACCTGCATCTTGCTATGCCTCCGGATCTGGATTTCTTCGTTATGTTGTCTTCGATCTCTTGCATCCTCGGCGGTGTCAGCCAGTCCAACTACGCCGCAGGGAACGCGTACCAAAACGCATTGTGTCGTTACCGCCACAGTATGGGTCTATGTAACACTGCTGCCATCAATCTAGGCATGTTAACCGACGAGGGGGTCGTAGCCGAGGACAGGGAACTTTTAGCGTCGATGCGCAAGATGCTCCAATTCATGGACACCGAAGGAAGAGAAATGTTCGCATTGTTGGAGAATCACCTGCAGCCACGTGTCCAATCATGTGTGACTTCAGGTGACCACCACGAGTGTGATATGCTTGAAGGGGCCCAGCCCATCTTTGGAATCCAGGGCCCAGCGGCTTTTGAAGCGGCAAGAAGAGAACTGCCCACTCACCTAAAACGAACCATGTTCCGACATTTTCAAACGAGCAATGATGAGAAGGTAGCGCAAATCACAAGAGATGAACGTGATGCAGACTTTTCACCCACGATCACCGGCTTTGCAACAGTGGAAGATACTGCAGCTCATATACAACGATGGTTCACCACCAAACTCTCTATACTGCTAGGGCTAAAAGAAGCCGACCTGGACGTGAGCAGGCCTGTGGCCTCGTACGGTATTGATTCATTAATAGGCATGGAGCTTCGGAACTGGTTCGAACAACAACTAAGAGTTAAAATTCCGATCTTCCAACTCATTAGTAGCAGTATAAGTATTGAAACCTTATGCCTTACAGCTGCATCGCAGGTGTTTTTGTAAATTCAAAGCCATATTAATAATAACACAAATAGAAGAAGTTTCGCATCAAACTTTGAATTTGTAGTGGTCTGTTGGTTCGTGTTGGCGTCTTGTTTCGTGTTAGCCTCTTGGCGTACCTTAAAAATCCAGTCGCGTCTGTTGGCGCAGAAGCCGTTACTTTATCAGCTTACTGACTTGTCAGTATATCCATGCTAATCATATAACAACCTGATTTTTCTCTAGAACTCCATTGCGTAATTCAAGATGAGCGTTCTCTACTATCATTCTTACTAAAACTAATAACTATAAACTATAGTTCCTAGGCACGGTCTCTATTAAGGACTGGTCTGATTTGCGCTGGTTTACGATTAGTGAGACGCGTGCTCTGGGTAAGGATGTTTGAGTAAGCTGGTCTCTTAAGCATGGCCTGGCCTAGATCAACTTTTAGCAAGAATGCTATAATTACCATAAGATCTTCAAGATTATAGTCAGGACCATCACTTATAAGAGGGTACTATCACTATAGAAGAGATATTAGACTCCATATCTCAACCTTTTTCCCTACGATTATTCAGTCTAGATGAGTTGCCTCTTGCTTACGATTCTATCTCAATTCTTGCAGGCTCTTAAGAAACCAAATACATTGATACGAAACACCTCTGCGTTTTCGCGTCACTCTTTTGCTTTTATTCTTTATACTGTCTTGGCTGGCTATACGGGCGCATCTCACGCTTTCCCCATTTCGCCGCGTTATACCCTTCTCCTATCACCATTCCCTCCAGCATCCCTTCATCTGCCTTTCGTTCCCTATACGCACCCTTATGAAGCGGCCACGCTATATATACGAGAAAGGCCTGCAGATAGGGTCCTAATACTTTCAAGCGAGCCAGGATCCGCGCATACGCATCCAGCATCGCCATCTCCAGGGCCGGATTTCGGGTGCGCCGTGCTAGCATAGACAGATGCTGGAACGTGTGCGGCTCGGCCAGGTTATAAGGCAAGGGATCCTGATCGCTGAAATAGACTTCCAGTGTAAGGCGGGGTAGGTAAGCCGACTACTTGAAACGCTTAATAGACGCGACCCATTGGTCCCAGTCTTAGTGCTGAAAGTACGTCGGTGCTAGCGGTAGTATAATAAGTGTAACGTGGGTAAGGCTTATAGCATGCTGCTGCGGTACGCGCTGGAGGAAGGATGGTAGGGTGATCGTATAGTAGCCGTCGCCTTTACTAAGGCATCCTCCGCTGCTATCCGCGCTGCACGGCCCGAGTGGCTGGGGAACAAACGAAACTCGTTGCGCGCGTAGAAGTCGGAGCGTGCGATTTTGGCGAAGGTGATGCTAATAAGGAAGAATGGCAGGATGGAGTGGTGGCATTCACATTTCCGGTTAAAGGCAGTGGGTTGTCTCTCTAAGCAGAAAGCTTCTGGGTCGATATATAAATGCTTTCGATTGGACCCGTAGCAATTACCCCTGGAGATCCAGCCTTGGAGTCGCTCTGTAGAGTCCCAAACCACGAACCTCTTGTCTACCAGATACCTTTGATTTGAATAAATTTAACCCGTGGATTGGACTTCACGGAGATAAGAGGCGGAAAGTAGTCTATGATTTCGGTTTAAAGTAGATGGTAGGGAGAAAACGCTGAAGCTGCAGTACCGGCGTGTTCCGCTATATTCTTGGATGCCTGATTTCAAGCCAGAATTCCTATACCAATAATTGTTAAGGTGAGAAGAACGCTATTAATAGACCCAGGGCGGTTTGCAAAATGAACGTTAAGAGCATCAAAGGAGGGAGAGGGTCCCTTGGAAACTCTAAAGGAGGTAGTTGAAGCTCAAGGCTACAGGATGAAATAGGCTGCAGACCTTTATAAGCGCAGCAATCTAAATATCTGGCTTCTGAGCCGCAGGCTGGCTCAAGGCCGGTCTATTTATACCTTTATAACTATTGCTCTACTATAACCGGGTACCGAGGCCTTTAATATAGCATGTGTATAGGGCACGGACATATATCCGACTTCTCAGTTAACTAATCTGGGACTTCTCGATCCAATACGATAGAGCCTATCCTGGAATGTAACAAAATTGCCGAGGTTATATATGGAGAAAGCAACTATCGTAGGATTTGTTGGCTATGGAACTGAAGTTGATTCGGCAGCCTAGCATACTATTCACTTCGAGATAAGATTAGGGTAATCTTTGCGATGCATAGTACCTATGGTAAGATAGCATTGACGTTAAAATTATAGCAGTGGGCTGAAGACTCGAAGCGCCTTTATACCCGTTCTCTTACTCATTTTACGTAACCAGATCTTTGAGAAGGTATCCTAATTACAATAATCGCAGACCCTGGTCAAGTACTAATTAAAATCTTTCGATTTATTTTATATATTCTTACAATACGCCCAATTTACTCGCCTAATTAGCCTAGATACTTCTTAAGCTCTGACAAGTCCACATTTTACTAGGCGGAGAATAAAATACCAGTTTGTTTCTCTTTTTCTCTCCCTACACGGTGCTGGAGACTATGTTGGAGATTGGTAGCCTTAACCCTAACACCTCCCTCGCTAATTCTCCCTACTACTTTATAGACCTGATCGGGTAAAGAGGGCTAATCTATATTTAGTTTAATACTGTAAATTGCATAGCGTATAAATTGAAAGGTAACTATTTGCATATAAGATTAGTATTACGCCTAGATAGATAGCAAACCGTTCAAGTTAGCGTTATAAACCTGCTTAGAGCATGCTATCCTCTAACAATTACGATACATAAGTAACTATATCAAATACTAATATAGGATAAATATCCTAGCCTTTAACGTTTATTGCATATAGCAAGGTGTGCGATATATATATATTAATTATACACACTTAGTACGCTTAGTATACTAGATGCTGGATAGTCGTTTAAATCCATCGTCTTATAGCTTTAACCTCCCTCTTATTTATAACGAGTCTCTTGTCGTCGCACCTAATGTAATCCTAGATTATCTTTTGCATTTCAAGCAACAAGCCTAATATGCCGACCACACTCCCCGCACCGTTGAAACCCTTAAACAACAGGCTTGATTTCAGCTCCATATTTACCTGCTTAACGAAAGCTCTATAGAGGTTTCACCTGTGATAGCGCCGAGTCCTTCAATAGGTTCGGAATACCCTTTAGGTAAGCAACCACTTTCCAGTCCTTGTCCAAGCGCCCACAATTGACGGTGAATCACAAAGACTTTCCAGCCTAGAATGCCTTGCGCTATTGGCTCTCGTCGAGGATCGCAATAGGCCGCTCCCATCTTTATTAATGCTTGGAAAAGCGAAATTAAGCTGCTTAATGCTGCACCGGATGACGCTGAGCCTGACGTAGTAGCAGATACCGCGCCAAACTATGTGTTGGATGCCATTACAGGTCGCCTACTGACATAGAATATGTGTGGCAAGCATGCAGTTCCCCGTATCCTCAAGCCTTCGCGCTATATTTCGCTCCGCTTGGTCTCCTATACCCTATAACGATAGCCTGCCCAAGCCTATAAAAGACCCCGAGGAGATTAAGCATGATATCCAGAGATAGGGCTATACAACTTTGGCAAACACTATCTCCCCTAAGTAACTCGAAATCCTCAAGACTGCCGTTCTAGAATAAGGAGCTGGTGAGCGGAAGAATGGAGTTGGGAAGATGCAAGGGTTAAACGTACGTAGACGGTGAGATCGGTCCTTTGCTTAAAGACTGGTTCGGGTCCCTAATGCACTCTTTGCCTAGGAATCTTCTTAACAAGGGCGATGGGTTTCATGAATGCTCAACCATTATGTGCTTGAAACCTTCGTGCTATGGTTCTTGGGCGATGATTTCTTGATCTACGATATATTAACCAATATTGCTCTCAAAGGTGAATGCGGCAACCATATGCACAGGAACCAGTCATCAATATCACTTGACCAAATCGATCACGCACATATGCTGAATGCTATGCGGTATTTGACCGACCTTATCCCGGAGAAGGGAGCTACTCACGTGTACCCCGGGTCGTATGTGAAGAAGATGGCAGCCCTGGGCCGTGTGAGTGATGCTGTATGTTTTGGTCTCCAGATTTCGTCTTGACGAAGCCTTTATGGTCGCCTCCGCGGTATATTTGCTTACAACCTACTAAGGAGGCTCGATTCCTGCCTGCGCTCCCGCTGGGACGACCCTGCTTCTAGATAGTCGCGCATGGCACTCTACGGGTGGTAACCATACTATACGAACCGCGACCGCTTGTCGTTCTGACGTTTGTCCGCTATTTTGTGCAGAAATTGGAAAGGTACCCGCTACTACTTAGTGAGAAGGTTAAGCTAAAGCTATCCGACCGCTGTAAAGCCCTCCTTGGATCCCTGTTACTAGGAGCGCACGGTTCGGGGTATGACGCTTATAAGAGATTAGGAGAGGAAGCAGGGGAAATGTGCGCTCTATTAAAGGGAACGAATCTAGAAAAATATGACTAGAAAATTTTCATACTTGTTCAGTGGTCCTAAGTTTCTAGGCGCGTTATAATGGTATAGGCATAAGGGGGTATAAAAAGAATCTGCAGAGGGTGAATCGACTTTATTGCATACTCTATACTGTGTGGCCGCAGCATGAGGACGGGAAGTGGGATCCAGCTGAACACAGGGTTAGTGATAATCGACCATTTTGTAGGCTCCGAGCAGTGCGCAAGCTCAGGACAATGGGAGGGAAGCGGATCGAAGTAATCCTGCCCACTCAACACTATGGCGCAGCATCGGGACGGGGAGTTGTCAGATAATACAATATAAACCCAAAACGCTCAAGTACCTGTAATATGAAATGGGTTAAAGTTCAATTTTTTGTCACTTATGAGCGAATGGTTAATGCGAATAAGAGTTAAGCTCAGTGAACCGTGATATATTCAGCTTATATAGCGGATCAGGGGAAAAGAATCGAAATAGCTACGTATCCAAAGATTATAACTATTAAAATTCAACAGATTAAATATGCAAACAATTTATAGGACGAATTGAAATAATTGAATTTAATAATAAGAATGCGAATAAATATGCTATTTTCAGTAGTATAATATATCTTATACGAAAATATCTCGTAAAAAGTATAAACAAGATTACCTATAATTTGAATTATGAAATATAATTAATTAAAGACTCACGCTTTATTAATATTTATTTTAACTATATGTATTATCCAAAAGCTTTCCAATAAGCAAGTAACTATAGCTAATCGGAGGTGTTTGTTAGCCTTTGTTCCGAAAAGCATCCGAGCCAATTATAATTGGTTCAGTTATCCGCATATAAATCAAGAGGTTAGATTAACGGGGCCCTCTAGCGTAAGGAAGTGTTCTTCAATCAATAAACGCTGGACCCAGCATTCAACGGCCTCAATATCCATAATATCCTCCAACAACCACCCCCGTCAACGCCGCCATAATGGCCACCGTTATTATCTTCGGCCCAACAGGCAATAATGGTTCCGTCGCCGCTCGAATCGCCCACGAGAAAGGCGCCAAAGTATGGCTCGCTATGCGCGACCCCTCCAAAGCCATCCCAGGCCTTAGCTCCGCGGACGAGAAAACCGGCAACTACTCACGCGTCCAGGCAGACCTTAGCAAGCCCGAAACCGTCGCCGCTGCCGTTAAGACTTCGGGCGCCACCCGTGCCTTTATTTACGTCGCTCAGGGCACGCGCGACTATATGAAGGCTACCGCCGAAGCGCTTAAAGCCGCCGGTGTCGACTTTGTCGTCCTGTTAAGCAGCTATACTATTGGGAATACTCCTCCCGCCGAGGTGCAGCCGAGCGAGTTTATCCCATACGCGCATGCGCGGCTCGAGGTTACACTGGACGAGATCTACGGACCGGATCGGTATATAGCTGTGCGCCCCGGTGGATTTGTTACGAATTTGTTAAGGCAGAAGGAGGGGATTCGTACGGGGCAGGTGAAGATGTATGCGCCCGGGTTTAAGATTGACTGCATTACGCCCGTGGACATGGGCGGGGTTATCGGGACGATTTTGGCTGAGGGGCCGCGGGATGGGCAGCGCAAGGTCTTTCTCTATGGCCCCCAGATTCTGTCCCAGAAGCAGGGGCTGGAGATTATTGGCGAGGTGCTAGGGAAGGAAATCAAGGTTTCGAGCATTACTGCAGAGGAAGCGTTGGAGCAGTATCTTGCTAAAGGTGCTCCTAAGCCAATGGCCGAGTATATGATTCGGGCGTTGGGCGACACAGACCCCGAGCTGGAGGATGGATCGTGGCTTGCGCATTATAAAGAAGGGATTGAGAATGTGCAGAAGTATACCGGAAAGCCTGCTACTGGGTTCCGGGAGTGGGTTGAGGCAAACATAGAGCTCTTCAAGTGAGCTTGCGGACCTGAAGGGGGCCAAGGTTTTGTGCAAAGTTTAGAGCCACTTCTGTCCTTAATCCCCTCGGCATCCACCTTATCACCTCCGGCCGCTAAACTCTGCGCCCGCAGTATTAATAAAAGCCGACTTTTCTCCGCATTAGAGCTGGCAAGCCCTTGGGCTCCCTCTTGCGCAGCTAATAATAGGTAGCTCTGAGCCTCGATAATGCAGTCCTTTTCGGAGATCTCTTTTCTCGCCGCTACTAGCGCATCCTTATATTAGTCAACCTCCATCTCCATAATCTCCTTTCCCAACACCTCTTCGTTAAGTCGGTCGGCATATCTGGACAAGAGGTCGAGCATTGCTTGATTAGGAGATCTAACCCGTTCGAGGCAGGTTTATAGCTGGGTATATGAATACTCAGGGTCCTCTATCCCTTCGTCGATCATGTTTTCATTGATATCGCGCTGTCCATGCTCCCTAACCATAACCCATCTTAGCCTATAATATAATACCGGTTCATAAGAACATACTAATATAATAAAGTGGCACATTTATTGAGAATAAGAATAACGGCGGTGGGAAGTCGAAAATATTATATTCATTTCCAGTCAACTAATCCATTAATCCGTATCGTATAGGGCGCTCCTAGCACCTGTCTTAAAAAGCCAGAGAAACTAATACCGAAAAGCCTTTTCCTCGTCTGCTATAGTATTTGCACGTCTGCCTTATTGTAATAATCCTTGCCTGAATCCCTAATTCTGGAAGTACTGTTATAACCCACGGTCATGCAGGAACAGGCCAGCGCAACCATATGCCAGCAAATCGGAACCTCAACGGACCGATAAGGATCTCTTATATAAACAGGTCACACAGAACGACACAACCAGGGTTAGGGTTATACAGGATAGGGGTAGACCGCAAGGACCGCACTACAACTCCATCGACTTAGACCGCAATAGTCGACGAGCGACTTTATCGGTCCAAGGTACTATTCAGGGAATAGAAGGAAACAACGGAAGGATATAAGGATAGGAGTTTACGGCTTAATATTAGATAGTTTCCTTATAGTCTTTAGTTATAAATCTAAGTATTATTTTATATAATAGGGTAATATTATAACCCACGGTTATACAGGTTACAGGAACAGGCTAGCGCAACTATATGCTAGCAAATCGGAACCTTAACGGACCGATGGGGATCTCTTATATAAGAAATATAAGGGTTAGGGTTACGAAAGATAATACGATAAGGACCGATAGAACCGCTAGCGGTCCTAACGATTATATAAGTGGACCGAAGAAGTTGCTATCGACTCTTACGGTCTAAGGTATTATTTAGGGAATAGCAGTTAATAATAGAAGGATATAAGGATAGGAGTTTATAGCTTAATATTAGATAGTTTCCTTATAATCTTTAGTTATAAATCTAAGTATTATCTTATATAATAGGGTAATCCTTCTTAATTACTTATAATACTTAATATTACTCGATAATGTATAAAGACTTAAAAGTAATACTTCCCTACCTACTAATATATAACTTATAGGTACTTCTAGCATCCGGGATTTAGGTAAGGATTATTATATTTTTATAACTCTTATTTAGGACGGTTTATATATACCTCTTAGGTAATATTAAGTATAATATTTAATTATAATACTAATAATTCTAGCCCCCTTAACGGTTAACTAAACCTAGAATACTAATTAGTAACTCTTAACTATTATTAACGTACTTACTATATATATTATAGAACTCGAGGCTTAAGGAAGTATTAGCGGAACTCCTAATAAGCCTTTTAAAATAGAATAGCTTAAGGTCTATTATAGATAAGAAGACGATATTTAACCTTTTATTATAGCCCTTAAAGCTTACTTCTACTACTATTAATAGTAATTCCCTATTAAAGCTAAGAAAATAGAATTCGTAGCTAATAGGCTTAAAGGCGATATACTTATAAGGTTTAAACCTATCCTACGGAACTTCTTAGAATTCGATACGGAAGAAACTAGAGAAGATAAGACTAACGAACTCTTTATATTATTCGAAACCTTCGCCTAAATACTTAAGGAAACCTTTAGAAACCCTAACGAAAAGCGTAATATAGAATATAAGATCTCCTAACTTAAGTAAACTAAATTAATATCGTATTATATAATACTCTTTAGATAAATTATATTATATCTTTATTAGGACGATAAACCCCTTATAATAGCTTATTATAATAAACTTAAAGAATCTATTAAAGATAAACTATATAAGATACCCCGATTAAAGATATTCGTAGAATTCGTAATAATAATAATAGCTATCGACGATTATAATTAGGAAAGGAATTAGGAATAATAAGGAAGGTAAAGACCTATTATTAACTTTATACCTAGGGCTAATACCGGAAAACGATATTAATAGCTACTTTATATTATAGGCCTACCTATAATATTGCCTTCGCCCGACGTGCTTAATAAATTGACTAGATCTTCTGAAACGTATTTAGAAGATTGTATACCTTTTGCCTTAACCGCCTAAGCGAAAGGTTCCGTATATCGGAGACGGCCGTAGGAACGCTAGTTAATTCCTAAAGCCCTATAGGGGCTAGCCCGTTATATATCTTCCAAACAAAATCCTAAGGTCGTAAGTTCGAGCTACGGAGTGCTAAAAGTCTTAGATACCCCTTCTATATAAACTTCGGCTTATAAAGCAACGTCGCGGGTAAGCTTTAGGGGTCCGACGTTATTAAAGGGAGAGAAGGGAGGTAATATTATAGGCCTACCTATAATATTGCCTTCGCCCGACGTACCTAATAAGTTAACTAGATCTTCTAAAACGTGTTTAGAAGATTGCGTACCTTTTGCCTTAACCGCCTAAGCGAAAGGTTCCGTATATCGGAGATAGCCGCAGGAACGCTAGTTAATTCCTAGAGCCCTATAGGGGCTAGCCCGTTACACTTTAACGCTTTATACCCCGATAGAATAAATACCGCGGGATAGTAACTAGCGGTATAATATACTTAGGCCCTATAGAGCTCGATATAGCTTAAAGGAAACCTATAAATAAGGAATACTTTAATTATAATAGGATAGGCTACTTTATATAAGAATACCGGTAACCTAAGAAACCTAGAGAATTTAAGAAAATCCCCGAAGGACGATAAACTAATATTATAATACGTAAGATTATAAACTCTACTCCTAGCTAAAATTAGCTCTTAGAGTAAGTATCGGACGATTCCGATTATAAACTCCTTAACTAAACCTTCTATTATAAGGATAATTATATAATATACCTTTCGGTAAAGTAAGGCTTAGGATAATTCCCTTAGAAACCTTATAAGGAACGATAAATTATAATTACCTAAAGGATACCCTTCCCTACGGATAACGATTTATTCGAAAAACTAATAATAAAGTAATAAGCCTAGCTTATTAGAGAATACCCCTATTAGTGCGATATAGAAGGGTATAAGCTACCTAACGAAACGAAAACCGTATAAAGTAATATTACGGAAATTATAAAATAATAGGAAATATTTTATATTAATTAGGATACTAGCGCTTAAACTATTAACGAAGAAACGAGCTTAGAATTAGGAAGCTTTATAAACGAAAAAATCGATAAAGGAGATATATACTACCTTATCTATAATATTATACTTAGAGAACTATTCCGAATAATAACCTATTAAGATAAAACCCCCCTTATATAGGAAGATATACGAATTAATTATCTCTACGAAAAGTATTATTAGATTATATAGTTTACCTATATTATATATAATTATAGATAATACTTTAAATATAAGGTAATTAACAAATAATTCCCTATATACGAGATAGGGTATAATATTATCGCTTATAATAACGATAATAGCGATTATTATAAAGTACTTAAAATAAAGGGAAACTACGCTAATATTAGCCTTATATATAATACCCCTTATAAATATATTATACGATAAGTAAGATAATACTAATATACGATACCCTAATACGTATTTTATATATAAGAAAAAGCGCTCGACTAGTATAAAATACGCGAATAGAAATAAAGGGGAAAGCTTATAAAGCCCGTATATATAGAACCTATATATTATAGCTTCTATAAGCGCGCCGATTATATAGAATACCTAGCGGATAAAGCGTATACCTACTATAACCTTAAGGATAGTTAGCCCGGAGTATAAACTCCCTATATAGAAGAAGAGAACTAAGCGTACTTATAGCGATAGGCCGTAGTATATATACGATACGGAATACGATAAGCTAAGAACTTAGTATAAATAGTAGCCCTTAGAGTATAATAGGAATAATAGAACCTAAAAGGTAATATAATAATCCTTGCCTGAATCCCTGATTCTGGAAGTACCTATAAGTTATATATTAGCAGGTAGGGAAGTATTACCTTTAAGCTTTTGTATATTATCGAGTAATATTAAGTATTATAAGTAATTAAAAGGGATTACCCTATTATATAAAATAATACTTAGATTTATAACTAAAGACTATAAGGAAATTATCTAATATTAAGCTATAAACTCCTATCCTTATATCCTTCTATTATTAACTACTATTCCCTAAATAGTGCCTTAAACCGATAATATCGCTCGTCGATTATTACGGTTTAAATCGATAGAATCGTAGTACGGTCCTTATAATCTACCCTTATCCTATATAACCCTAACCCTAGTTATATTATCTAGTATAACTTTATTATATAAGAGATCCCTATAGGTCCGTTAAGGTTCCGATTTACTAGTATATAATTATACTAGCCTATTCCTATAACCTATATAACCGTAGGTTATAATATTATCTCCCTTTTATCGGTCTTTATCCTTAAAGATTATAATTATTTCTATAAATAGTCCTGCCTAATATTCTTACTTCGGATTATACTTTCCTAATTCGTTATATCGTTAAGAATTAATAAAGTTCGTTATAAAAAGACCGAATAAACTTCTTCCCTTTAGTTATCTATACTAGATCGTTATTCTAAGATACCCTTCTATTTTTCTTATTAATCCCGTTAAGTTCCTTATTTAGCCTCCGAAGAGGATTCTTCTCGCTATTCGGAATATATTCGCTATAAGCGAGGAAACTATAATATATAAGGCTTAACTCCTATATAAATATAAAAAATTACCCGTTAATATTTATTAGCTAAGGTAGCCCTTAATATTATTAAAGAGGAGCTTAAATAGGCTATTACGAAAGTACGCCGGTTATATAAGGAGCGTTATATATAGGCTAATAAGATAGTATATATTATTTATTACGGTTTAGATATAATCGAGGAGTTAGATTATATTAAAGCAGAGGAGTTAGAAAAGGAGCGTTTAGCTGCTAAGGCTATAAGGCGTCCTACGGAGTTAGTTATTCTCGAAGGCCCGTTACCTAAGGGTTTTATAACTATTATATTAGAGGATTTTAATTAGTCTAGGTTTTCTCCGTTATCTCTGTCTAATTTTCTTATTAGTAATTTATAGGATATTAGGGCTTCTAGTTTATAACTTTAATTTCTTTAGAGTTACTATTAGTAGTCCTTAATAAGGGGTTTCGTTATTCTTATAGGTAGCTATTATAGTTAAAGATATAAGTAATCTTATAGCTTAATAGTTAGAGTTCCTAGTTTCTTACTAAGAGGTCTAGGGTTCGATTCCCTATAATACTTTCTCTATCTAAGGCTATAATAACTTTTATTTTTCGTATTCTTTAATAAGGTCTAGGTATATATTCTTTAGTAGTTCCTAAGTATTTTCCGAATTATTATAATCTTTCTATTTAATAAGGTATTATTTTCCGTATCCGTATTTATATAAGTCGAGAATCTATTTAACTTCGTATTATACTTATTCTAGTTCGATAATATCTATATCGTACGAGAGTTCTACGTCTATTAGTACTAGTTCTAGGAGTAAAATATAGAAGACTAGGTATAGGCGTATATATAGGATTTCCAATTTATAGTTAATTAGTAAAGTCTATTATATAATTTTATAAGGTCCGAGTTTTTTATAATCGAGTTTATCGCTAAATCTAATAGTTTTAATATTTTTATAGTTAAGGTAGATTTTATCTCCCTTTTATAGGATTAATCCCTTAATCCTTTTCTAATTAACGTATTTCGTTATTTATTCTTTAACGTCCTAAAGTATATATCGAGTATCTTTATATAATTACTTAATTCTTCTAATATATTAATCTGCTATTTCTACGTTTCTACCTAGTAATATTTCGTAGTATACCGTAGGGTTATATCCGTAGAATAGGAAGAATAGTAATTTTCTTATACTCGGTATATCTATACTATTATAAGCGAATTATACTATAGGTAAGAGTTCGACCTAATTATCTTATTCGTAGTTAATATAGTATCGTAGATATTATTCTATAATCTAGTTAATATATTCTATTTATCTGTCTATCTAAGGATAAAATACTATAGATATATATTATATCGTTCCGAGGTATTTAGTAAGTAAGATCTAGAATTTTAATATAAACTTTCTATCTCTATCTAATATAATTTCCTAAAGTATTCCGTAGTTAGCGATAATAATACGGAGGAATATATATACGAGTTCTTCTATAGTATTACTTTCTTTATATAATAGGAAGTATATATACTTACTTAGTTTATAAACTACTACTAAGATATTATTATACTATACTTTAGTTAAGGGTTCTCGTAAGAGAGGTAGCTTAGTAATAAAGTCTAGATTAATAGATAACTAAATAGTTATAGGTATTAGTAGAGGTTATAATAGTCCGTAAGGTTTATATCGTTCTATTTTATTCCGTTTATATATATTATAGTTATTAATAATATCCGTAACTCGTTTCTTAAGGTTTAATAGATTCTAATAATATTAGATCCTTTTATAGGTTACTCTATTTCCTTAGTATCTATATACTAATACGCTATAGATACTTCTAATATAATCGTTTTATTCCGATATTATTATACTATTAAGGTTAGGTATTTTTCCTTCGATATATAGTATTACGTTGAATTCCTTAGTAATAGATAATATAGTAAGGTTACCTTCCGAATCTTCCTTAAAGATTATTATAATATCTTGGTCTTTACTATTGCTATCCTTATAATCTAACCGTCTGCTAAGAGCGTTTATTCGCTCGTTTTCTTTACCTTTACGGTAGCTAATCTTAAAGTCGAATTCTAATAGGAATTCGTATTATCTAATTTATCGTTTATTAAGCTACTTTATTAAAGTAAATACCTAAAGATTCTTATAATCTATATATATAAGAATTTATTATTTTACGCTAATAGGATAATATCGCTATTCCCTAAAAGCTTCTACTATTACTATAAATTCCTAATCGGGCGTTCCGTAGTTAAGTTCTAGTCCGTTTAGCTTCTTATTAAAGTTATTAATTATCTATAATCGTCCTTTATTATCTTATTATCCGAGTTATCTACCGAATATATAATCTAATACGTTTATCTCGATCTTAAAAACTTTATCTTAATCTATTTCGATTAGGATTAGTTCTAATATAACTACGTCCTTAATTATACTAAAGGCTTTCTATACCTATTCGTTCTAATTAAAGGTAATATCCTTTTTCGTAAGTTCTATAAGTAATACTATATTACTATTATAGTTCTTAATAAATTATCGGTAGAAGTTAGTATAGCCTAAGAAGGCTCTAATATCCTTATTATTCTAAGGTATAGGCTAGTCCCTAATTGCCTATACTTTATCTTTCTATATTTATATATACCCTAGTATAATAATATATCTAAGGTAGTTAACTTCTTAAGTATTCTAATTATATTTAGTAAGTTCTATTAAAATCTTATTATCTTAGAGGATTTATAGGATTATCGTAATATACTTCTAGTATTCCTCGAATATCTTTAAGTAAATAAGGATATTATTTAGGTAAGCGATTATAAAATAGTCGAGGTATTCGTATAAGATAAAGTTTATTATTTCCTAGAATAATATAGGGGCGTTAGTAAGTCCGAATAGTATAATAAGGTACTCGAAATATCTATAGCGTATTCTAAATACTATTTTCTATTCTTCTCCGGGTTTAATACGAATATATATATATCCTTCTTTAAGGTCGAGGGCTATAAACTATTAGGCTCCTCTAAGTCTATCTCTAAGTTCTTTAAAGAGAGGTAAGGGGTACCGATTCTTAATTATAATATCGTTAAGTTGCCGATAGTTAACGTATAGTTATAGTTTGCCGTTTTTCTTTAGTATAAATAGGATTAAGTATCTTACTAGTAAATAGGAGGGTCTAATATAGCCTTTCTTAAGATTTTCGTCGATATATTCTCTAAGTACTTTAAGTTTATCCTTATCTAATCCGTAGATAGGAAAGAACTTTAATTATTCTCCTTCCTTAAGTAGGATCTTATAGTTATATAGGCTATACTCTAGTAGGCTATTATCGAATTTTCCTTAAAATAGTTTTATAAACTTCCGATACTCTTCTAGTATACCGGAGAGGTCTTTAAACGTATCTTCGTCTTATATAGTTGCTATTATAAGGAGATATTATTATATATACTTAGTTTCTTTTTAAACTTATCGCGATAATATATCCTATTACCTATAGAATCCTATTATATCGTATCCTAATCTACTATATCCCTTATTCTATTAGGTATTAATTATCGCTAGATCCTTCTTTATAAGCTATCGAGGTTTATTATATCCTAGGGTAGTTATCGCCTTAGCCTTTCTCGATTTAGAGGTATATATAAATTCGTTTAAGCCCCTATTATCTAGGTATCGCTTAATAACTAAATCCGATCCTATACCTTTAATTATAACCGCTTCTTAGGTATCCGCTTTATCCTATAAAATATAGCTATTAGTCTAATCGATTCGAGGATTTTCCTTTCTTAATTATAATATACCTAAGATTAGCTTATATTATATAGTATCTATAATATCGAAGTTTATTAGTATTATATATCCGTAGATTATAACTAATAATTAATTAGATTCTATATCGATAATACCTTAGCTATAAGCGATTTCTATACCTTTTATAGTATTAAGTTTATAGGGTTTTATCTTCTTCTTCTAAGGTATCCGTTCTCTATTAATAACGCTTAGGGATATAAAGTTTCCTTATATTCTGCTATCTAGGAGTACTATATAGTATTTATTATTAATTCGTACTACGATTTTCAAATATTCGTATATCGAGCTATCTATTATATAAAGGGACTTTATCGTAAGTCCTAATTGCTTATTATCCCTTATAGGCGATCCTTGCTTTTTAGGTTCTACTATTCTTATTATACTCTAAGGGCTATTATCTATACTAGGTTCTTAGCTTATTATATTCCGTATTATATATATACTGCGGCCTATCGCTATAGGTACGCTTGATTTTCTTCTTCGGTATACGGAGTCTATACTCCGGGTTTGCTATTCTTAATAATATAGTAGATTCGTACTTTATCTGCTATATATTCTGCGTAGTCTATGCTCTTATAGAAGCTATAGTATATAGGTTCCGTATATATAGGCTTTGCGCGCTTTTCCCTTCGCTTTTATTCGCGCATTCTATACTAGTCGAGCGCTTTTTCTTATACGTAAGGTGCGTACTGGGGTATTATATATTAGTACTATTTTACTTATCGTATAAAATATTCGTAGGGGGTATTATATATAAGGCTAATACTAGCGTAGTTTCCCCTTATTCTAAGTACTTTATAATAGTCGCTATTATCGTTATTATAAGCGATAATATTATGCCCTGTTTTATACGTAGGGAACTATTCGTTAATTACCTTATATTTAAAGTATTATCTATAATTATATATAATATAGGTAAACTATACGATCTAGTAGTATTTTTCGTAGAGGTAATTGATTCGCATATCTTCCTATATAAGGGGGGTTTTATCTTAATAAGATATTATTCGGAATAGTTCCCTAAGTATAATACTATAGATAAGGTAGTATACGTTTCTATTATAACCCACGGTTATGCAGGTCATAGGAACAGGCCAGCGCAACTATATACTAGCAAATCGGAACCTTAACGGACCGATAGGGATCTCTTATATAAGAATATAGAATAGTATAATTAGGGTTAGGGTTAGATTACCTTAAGAACTAAGATAGTTAGAGCGATAATAATCTAAATAATCCAAATAAGCTAACGCTCCTATCGCTCTAGGTAATCCAAGGATCTATACTTACTATAGATAGGAAATAATAGAAGGATATAAGGATAGGAGTTTACGGCTTAATATTAGATAGTTTCCTTATAGTCTTTAGTTATAAATCTAAGTATTATTTTATATAATAGGGTAATCCCTCTTAATTACTTATAATACTTAATATTACTCGATAAACGTACGGAGATTTAAAGGTAATACTTCCCCGCCTGCTAATATATAACTTATAGGTACTTCTAGAATCCGGGATTTAGGTAAGGATTATTATATTTTTATAACTCTTATTTAGGATAGTCTATATATACCTCTTAGGTAATATTAAATATAATAATAGCTCCTTAAACTCCTACCCTGTTTACCTTAGGAGAAGGATATCGCTAGGTTATAACCTAGGTGTTATGACCCACGGTCATATAGGTCACAGGAACAGGCCAGCGCAACCATATACCAGCAAATCGGAACCTTAACGGACCGATAGGGATCTCTTATATAACCAAGTTACACAGGATAACATAGTCAGGGTTAGGGTTATACAAACCAATCAGGAACGGATCATTAAGATTATTAGATAATCCAGCAGAGCCGGATTATTAAGATCGCGAGATAATCTAGATAATCTAGGGTTAAACAGGGTATTTAACGCAGAATAACGGAAGGATATAAGGACGATAGATTTCCTAGCTATTAGATAGTTTTCCTTATAGTCTTTAGTTATAAATCTAAGTATTATTTTATATAATAGGGTAATCCCTCTTGATTACTTGTGATACTTAATATTGCTCGATAACGTACGAAGACTTAAAGGTAATACTTCCCTACCTGCTAATATATAACTTATAGGTACTTCCAGAATCCGGGATTTAGGTAAGGATTATTATATTTTTATAACTCTTATTCAGGACGGTCTATATATACCTCTTAAGCAATATTAAGTATAGTAATAGCTCCTTAAACTCCTACCCCGTTTACCTTAGGCGAAGGATATCGCTAGATCGTAACCTAGGAAGATATAATACGCTAATTAATCGAACTTACTTAGCAACTCGCTATACTCCGATAGGCTTAGGAGCAGTAGAATCGCACTATCTATCGGCAGGCTTAGCAAATCGAATAATACTAAGCTACGGCCGCTATACCCCTAGCGCTTATTATCTAGAACACCGGTAACGGCTATAAGATAGATAAATATACTATATACGACGGTAACCAGAAGACGCTTTAAGGGTTCCTTACCTATTATAAGGCGTACTTCCTATATAACGTAGCTTAATTTACTACCGAACCCGATAAAGTTATCCTAGCCGGTATACGACTCGAAAAGGACGCACTTATTTGGTACGAACCCTTACTTCGTAACTATATTAAATACCTAGGCAACCTCGATCAACGTAAGATAACTACTAAGAATATATTCGACTTATTCGCAGGATTCGAACGTATCCTTAAGGAAATATTTAGCGATCCTAACGAAGAACGGACTATAGCATAATAGCTTATAGAACTTAAATAGAATAAGTCCGCTTTAGCCTATACGGTTCGCTTTAAGCAACTCTTAGTACGCCTCCCTTAGGAAGATAAGAACCTTATAGAATACTACTATAGAGGACTTAAGGATAAGGTTAAGGACGAAATCTCTAAGTAGGATTAGCCCGAAGACTTTATAATATTTAGTAATAACGCTATCTGTATCGATAACCGTCTCTATAAAAGACGTATAGAGAAAAGCAAGAAAGGAGGAAGCTATACTATATAGAGAAATTACGCTAATATAAGACGGCGGATTTAATAGATAACTAACTATAGCTTCTAGCAATAAGGTATAGCAGTTAGCAGCATTATATACTTAGGCCCTATAAAGCTCGACGCAGCTTAGCGCAAACCTATAAGCAGGGAATGCTTTAACTATAGTAAGATAGGCTACTTCGCACGAGAATGCCGATAACCTAAGAAACCCAGAGAATTTAAGAAAGTCCCTAAAGGATAATAAGCCAATATTATAATACGTAAGACTACGGACTCTACTCCTAGCTAAAACTAGCTTCTAGAGTAAGCGTCGGACGACTCCGATTATAGACTCCTTAACTAAACCTTTTATTATAAGGATAATTATATAACGCACCTCTCGGTAAAGCAAGGCTTAGGATAATTCCCTTAAAAACCTCGTAAGGAACGATAAATTATAATTACCTAGAGAATACCCCTCTCTATAGATAACGGTCTATTCGAGAGACTAGTAATAGGATAATAAGCCTAGCTTATTAGGGAATACCCCTATTAGCGCAATATAGAAGGGTACGAACTACCTAACGAAACGAATATTCTATAAAATAATATTACGGAAATCACGGAATAATGGGAAACGCTTAGCATCGGTTAGAATACTAGTACCTAAACTATTAATAAAGAAACGAGCTTAGAACCAGAAAGCTCTATAGACGAAGATACCGATAAAGGAGACGCGTATTACCTTATCTACGGTATTATACTTAGAGAACTATTCCGAACTATATCTTATTAAAACGAAACCCCCCTTATATAGGAAGACGCGCGAATTAATTACCTCTACGAAAAGCACTACTAGATTATATAGTTTGCCTATATTATATATAATTGCAGATAATACTTTAAATATAAGGTAACCAATAAGTAGTTTCCCACGCGCGAAACAGGGCATAGCATTATCGCTTATAATAACGATAATAGCGACTATTATAAAGTACTTAGAATAAGGGGAAACTACGCTAATATTAGCCTTATATATAATACCCCCTACGAATATACTATACGATAAGTAAAATAATACTAATATACGATACCCTAGTACGTACCTTACGCGCAAGAAAAAGCGCTCGACTAGTATAGAATATGCGAATAGAAATAAAGGGAAAAGCTCGCAAAACCTATATACGTAGAACCTACGTACTATAGCTTCTATAAGTACGCCGACTACGTAGAATACCTAGCGGATAAAGCGTATACCTACTATAACCTTAAGGATAATTAGCCCGGAGTATAGACTCCGTATACCGAAGAAGAAAATTAAGCGCGCCTATAGCGATAGGCCGTAGTATATATACGATACGGAATATAATAAGCTAAGAACTTAGTATAGATAGTAGCCCTTAGAGTATAGTAAGAATAGTAGAACCTAAAAGGTAAGGATCGCTTATAAGGGATAATAAGCGATTAGGACTTACGGTAAAGTCCCTCTGCGCGATAGATAGCTCGACGTACGAACATTTGAAAATCGCAGTACGAATTAACAACAAATACTATATAGTACTCCTAAACAGCGGAGCGTAAGGAAACTTTATATCCCTAAGCATTATTAATAGAGAACGGATACCTTAGAAGAAGAAGATAGAACCCTATAAACTTAGTATTGTAGAAGGTATAGAAGTCGCTTATAGCTAAGGTATTATCGATATAGAATCTAATTAATTACTAGTTATAATCTATAGACGCACGATACTAATGAACTTCGATATTACGGATACCGTATAATACGAACTGATTTTAGGTATACTATAGTTAAGAAAGGAAAATCCTCGAATCGATTAGACTAATAGCTATATTTCATAGGATAAAGCGGATACCTAAGAAACGGTTATAATTAAAGGCGTAGGATCGGATTTAGTTACTAAGCGATACCTAGATAATAGGGGCTTAAACGAATTTATATATACCTCTAAATCGAGAAGAGCTAAGACGATAACTACCCCAGGATACGATAAACCTCGATAGCTTATAGAGAAGGATCTAGTAATAGTTAATACCTAATAAAGGAAGGGATACGGCGGATTAGGATATAATATAATAGGATTCTATAGATAGCAGGATATATTATCGCGATAAATTCAAGAAGGAACTAAGTACGTATAACGATATCTCCTTATAATAGTAACTATATAAGACGAAGATACGTTTAGAAACCTCTCCGGTATACTAGAAGAGTATCGGAAATTTATAAAACTATTTTAAGGAAAATTCGATAATAGCCTACTAGAGCACGGCCTATATAACTATAAGATCCTACTTAAGGAAGGAGAATAACTAAAGTTCTTTCCTATCTACGGATTAGATAAAGATAAACTCAAAGCACTTAGAGAATATATCGACGAAAATCTTAAGAAAGGCTATATTAGACCCTTATATTTACTAATAGGATACCCAATCCTATTTATACTAAAGAAAAACGGCAAGCTATAACTATACGTTGACTATCGGCAACTTAACGATATTATAATTAAGAATCGGTACCCCTTACCTCTCTTTAAAGAACTTAGAGATAGATTTAGAGGAGCCTAATAGTTTACGGCCCTCGACCTTAAGGAAGGATATATGTATATTCGTATTAAACCCGGAGAAGAATAGAAAATAGCGTTTAGAATACGCTATAGATATTTCGAATATCTTATTATACTATTCGGACTTACTAACGCCCCTATATTATTCCAGGAAATAATAAACTTTATCTTATACGAATACCTCGACTATTTTATAATCGCTTACCTAAACGATATCCTTATTTACTCGAAGATATTCGAAGAATACTAGAAGTATATTACGATAATCCTATAAATCCTCTAAGATAATAAGATTTTAGTAGAACCTACTAAATGCAACTAGAATACTTAAGAAGTTAATTACCTCGGATATACTATTATACTAGGGTATATACGAATATAGAAAGATAAAGTATAGGCAGTTAGGGACTAGCCTACGCCTTAGAACGTTAAGGACGTTAGAGCCTTCTTAGGCTACGCTAACTTCTACCGATAATTTATTAAGAACTATAGTAGTATTATAGTACTACTTATAGAACTTACGAAAAAGGATACTACCTTTAACTGGAACGAATAGGCATAGAAAGCCTTTAGTATAATCAAGGACGCAGTTATATTAGAACCAATCCTAGTCGAAGCAGACTAAGACAAAGTTTTCGAGATCGAGATAAACGTATTAGACTATATACTCGGTGGATAACTCGGATAACGAGACGATAAAGGACGACTACGAATAGTTAGTAACTTTAGTAAGAAGCTAAACGGACTAGAACTTAACTACGGAACGCCCGATTAAGAACTTATAGTAATAGTAGAAGCCTTTAGGGAATAGCGATACTACCTTATCGGCGTAAAATAATAAATTCTTATATATACGGATTATAAGAACCTTTAGGCATTTACCTCGATAAAGCAGCTTAATAAATAATAAGTTAGATAGTACGAATTCCTATTAGAATTCGACTTTAAAATTATCTACCGTAAAGGTAAAGAAAACGAACGAGCAGACGCTTTTAGCAGACGGTTAGACTATAAGGATAGTAATAGTAAAGACTAGGATATTATAGTAATCTTTAGGGAAGATTCGGAAGGCAACCTTACTATATTATCTACTACTAAGGAACTTAACGTAATACTATATATCGAAGGAGAAATACCTAACCTCGATAATATAATAATACCGGAATAAAACGACTATATTAGAAGCATCTATAGCGTACTAGTATATAGATACTAAGGAATCAGAGCAACCTATAAAAGGATTTAATATTATTAGAATCCACCGAACCTTAAGAAACGAGTTACGGATATTATTAATAACTGCGATATATATAAACGAAATAAAACAGAACGATATAAACTTTACGGACTACTATAACCCCTATTAGTACCTACGATTATTTAGTTATCCATTAGTCTAGACTTCATTACTAAGCTACCTCTCTTACGAGAACCCTTAACTAAAGTATAGTATAATAGCATCTTAGTAGTGGTTTACAGATTAAGCAAGTATATATACTTCCTACTATATAAGGAAAGTAGTACCGCAGAAGAACTCGTATATATATTCCTCCGTATTATTATCGCTAACTACGGAATACCTTAGGAAATTATATTAGATAGAGATAGAAAGTTTATATTAAAATTCTGGATCTTACTTACTAAATACCTCGGAACGATATAACGTATATCTACGGCATTTTATCCTTAGATAGACGGATAAATAGAACGTACTAACCAGATTATAGAATAGTATCTACGATAGTACGTTAACTACGAATAAGATAATTAGGTCGAACTTTTGCTAACCGCGCAGTTCGCTTATAACAGTATAGATATAACGAGTACAGGAAAATCACCATTCTTCCTACTCTACGGACATAATCCCACGGCATACTACGAAACGCTACTAGGTAGAAACGCAGAAACAGCAGACTAATATACCAGAAGAATCAAGCAATTATACGAAGATGCTCGACGTATACTTCAGGACGTTAAAGAATAAATAACGAAATACGCTAATCAGAAAAGGATTAAGGGACTAATCCTATAGAAGGGAGATAAAGTCTACCTTAACCGCAAAAACATTAAAACCACCAGACCCAGCGATAAACTCGACTATAAGAAACTCGGACCCTATAAAATTATACGATAAACTTCCCCAGTTAACTATAAACTCGAAATCCCATATATATATCTATACCTAATCTTTTATATTTTACTTCTAGAACTAACACCAGCAGACGCAGAACTCTTATACGATATAGATATTATCGAACCAAAATAAGCATAGTACGAAGTTAAACAAATCCTTAATTCACGCAAACGCGGACGCGGAAAATAATACCTTATTAAATAGAAAGGATATAATAACTTAGAAAACACTTAGGAACCCCCAAAGAATATCTATAAAAATCTAATTAAAGAATACGAAAATCAGAGTTATAAACTACTAATAGTAGAAGACCCTAAGCCGAAGAAATTAGACGCGGATAAATCCGCAGACTCTAGGAAAGCACTAAAGTCTATTACCCTAAAACTACTAATCTCCTATAATTCGGCAGTAGCTTTAGATTCCGCGGAAATAGCCGTATTTATACTAGACTCGGCTTCCTATTCCTCCTAAGCATTAAGCGACTCTAATCCCGCATTTACCAACTTCGTACTCCTCTTTACTAAAGACTTACGCTAAATACGAAGACGCTCTAAGCGAGAAAGCGCCTCCCCCGCCTTACGATAAGCCTTACGAAGCTCCTTATGTATATTAGCCTCCTATATACGAAGCTTCTTCTCCTCCGATAAAATATAAGAAACTATATAGAGTTAGTATACTAATAAGGAAAATTATTATAGCTAGAACTTACGGGCATTTATAGGAACACTATTCCTATTATATCGTTTTCCTCGTTTTACGTACGTAGAACAACGCGAAATACTATCTATTATACGGTATAACCACCCTTTAGAAGTATAGAGAGAATAAGGCATTATCTCAAAACTAAAAGTTTCGATAGAAAGATAAAGACGGTTACATTACTCGGTTTTCTTCGAACGCGATTTCTGGATACCCGTAGATATAACGAATTAGGAAGGTATAATCCGGAGTAAGAATATTAGGTAGGACTACTTATAGAAATATTATAGATCTTTAGGGATAAAGACTAATAGAAGGGAGATAATATTATAACCTATAAATATACAGGTTATAGAAACAGGCCAGCGCAACTATATACCAGCAAATCGGAACCTTAACGGACCGATAGGGATCTCTTATATAAGAATATAGAACGGCATAATCAGGGTTAGGGTTAGATCACCTTAATAACTAAGATAGTTGGAGCGATAATAATCCAAATAATCCAAATAAGCTAACGCTCCTATCGCTCCAGGTAATCCAAGGATCTATACTTACTATAGATAGGAAAATAATAGAAGGATATAAGGATAGGAGTTTTACGGCTTAATATTAGATAGTTTCCTTATAGTCTTTAGTTATAAATCTAAGTATTATTTTATATAATAGGGTAATCCCTCTTAATTACTTATAATACTTGATATTGCTCGACAACGTACGAAGACTTAAAGGTAATACTTCCCCACCTACTAACATACAACTTATAGGTACTTCCAGAATCCGGGATTTAGGTAAGGATTATTATATTTTTATAACTCTTATTCAGAACGGTCTATATATACCTCTTAGGCAATATTAAGTATAGTAATAGCTCCTTAAACTCCTACCCCGTCCACCTTAGGCGAAGGACGTCGCTAGGTTATAACTTAGGAAGATATAATACGCTAATTAATCGAACTTACTTAGCAACTCGTTATACTCCGATAGGCTTAGGAGCAGTAGAATCGCATTATCTATCGGCAGGCTTAGTAAATCGAATAATACTAAGCTATAGCCGCCACACCCCCAGCGCCTATCATTTAAAACACCGGTAACGGCTATAAGATAGATAAACCTGCTATATATAACGGTAACTAGAAGACGCTTTAAGGGTTCCTTACCTATTATAAGGTATACTTCCTATATAATATAGTATAGTTTACTACTAAACCCGATAAAGTTATCCTAGCCGGTATACGACTCGAAAAGGACGCACTTATTTGGTACGAACCCTTACTTCGTAACCATATTAAACACCTAAGCAACCTCGATTAACGCAAGACAACTACTAAGAATATATTCGACTTATTCGTAGGATTCGAATGTATCCTTAAGGAAATATTTAGCGATCCTAACGAAGAACGGACTATAGTATAATAACTTATAGAACTTAAATAGAATAAGTCCGCTTTAGCCTATACGGTTCGCTTTAAGTAACTCTTAATACGCTTCCCTTAGGAAGATAAGAACCTTATAGAATACTACTATAGAGGACTTAAGGATAAGGTTAAGGACGAAATCTCTAAGCAGGACTAGCCCGAAAACTTTATAATATTTAGCAATAACGCTATCTATATCGATAACCGTCTCTACGAAAGACGTATAGAGAAAAGTAAGAAAGGAGGAAGCTATACTATATAGAGAAATTACGCTAATATAGGATAGCGGATTTAATAGATAACTAACCGTAGCTTCTAGCAACAAGGTACGGCAGTTAGCAGCACTATATACTTAGGCCCTATAGAGCTCGACGTAGCTTAGCGTAAACCTATAAGCAGGGAATGCTTTAACTATAGTAAGATAGGCTACTTCGCACGAGAATACCGATAACCTAAGAAACCTAGAGAATTTAAGAAAGTCCCCGAAGGATAACAAGCTAATATTATAATACGCGAGACTACAGACTCCACTCCCAGCTAAAACTAGCTTCTAGAGCAAGCGTCGGACGACTCCGATTATAGACTCCTTAACTAGACCTTCTATTATAAGGATAATTATATAACGTACCTCTCGGTAAAGTAAGGCTTAGGATAGTTCCCTTAGAAACCTCGTAAAGAATAATAAATTATAGTTACCTAGAGAATACCCCTCTCTATAGATAATAATCCATTCGAGAGACTAGTAATAGGATAATAAGCCTAGCTTATTAGGGAATACCCCTACTAGCGCAACATAAAAGGGTATAAACCACCTAACAAAACGGATATTCTATAAAATAATATTACGGAAATCACGGAATAATAGGAAACGCTTAGCATCGGTTAGAATACTAGCACCTAAACTATTAACGAAGAAACGAGCTTAGAACTAGAAAGCTCTATAAACGAAGATACCGATAAAGGAGACGCGTACTACCTTATCTACGGTATTATACTTAGAGAACTATTCCGAACTATATCTTATTAAGACGAAACCCCCCTTATATAGGAAGACGCGCGAATTAATCACCTCTACGAAAAGCACTACCAGATTATATAGTTTGCCTGTATTATATATAATTACAGATAATACTTTAAATATAAGGTAACTAACGAGTGGTTTCCTACGCGCGAAACAGGGTATAGCATTATCGCCTATAACAACGATAATAGCGACTATTATAAAGTACTTAGAATAAGGGGAAACTACGCTAGCATTAGCCTTATATATAACACCCCCTACGAATATACTATGCGATAAGTAAAATGGTACTAATATACGATACCCTAGTACGCACCTTACGCGCAAGAAAAAGCGCTCGACTGGTATAGAATACGCGAACAGAAACAAAGGGAAAAGCTCGCAAAACCTACGTACGTAGAACCTACGCACTATAGCTTCTGCAAGCGCGCCGACTACGCAGAATACCTAGCGGATAAAGCGCGTACCTACTATAACCTTAAGGATAGTCAGCCCGGAGTATAGACTCCGTATACCGAAGAAGAAAATTAAGCGCGCTTATAGCGATAGGCCGTAGTATATATACGATACGGAATATAATAAGCTAAGAACCTAGTATAGATAGTAGCCCTTAGAGTATAGTAAGAATAGTAGAACCTAAAAGGTAAGGATCGCTTATAAGGGATAATAAGCGATTAGGACTTATAGCAAAGTCCCTCTACGTAATAGATAGCTCGACGTACGAATATTTGAAAATCGTAGTACGAATTAACGATAAATACTATATAGTACTCCTAGATAGCGGAGCGTAAGGAAACTTTATATCCCTAAGCGTTATTAATAGAGAACGGATACCTTAGAAGAAGAAGATAGAACCCTATAAACTTAGCACCGTAGAAGGTATAGAAGTCGCTTACGGCTAAGGTATTATCGATATAGAATCTGATTAATTACTAGTTATAATCTACGGACGTACGATACTAATGAACTTCGATATTACGGATACCGTATAATACGAACTGATTTTAGGCATACTATAGTTAAGAAAGGAAAATCCTCGAATCGATTGGATTAATAGCTATATTTTATAGGATAAAGCGGATACCTAAGAAACGGTTATAATTAAAGGCGTAGGATCGGATTTAGTTACTAAGCGATACCTAGATAATAGGGGCTTAAACGAATTTATATATACCTCTAAATCGAGAAGAGCTAAGACGATAGCTACCCCAGGATATAATAAACCTCGATAGCTTATAGAGAAGGATCTAGCGATAGTTAATACCTAATAAAGGAAGGGATACGGCGGATTAGGATATAATATAATAGGATTCTATAGATAGCAGGATATATTATCGCAATAAATTTAAGAAGGAACTAAGCACGTATAACGATATCTCCTTATAATAGCAACTATATAAGACGAAGATACGTTTAGAAACCTCTCCGGTATACTAAAAGAGTATCGGAAGTTTATAAAACTATTTTAAGGAAAATTCGATAATAGCCTACCAGAGTACGGCCTATACAACTATAAGATCCCACTTAAGGAAGGAGAATAACTAAAGTTCTTTCCTATCTACGGATTAGATAAAGATAAACTTAAAGTACTTAGAGAATATATCGACGAAAATCTTAAGAAAGGCTATATTAGACCCTTATATTTACCAGCAGGATACCTAATCCTATTTATACTAAAGAAAAATAGTAAGCTACGATTATACGTTAACTATCGGTAACTTAACGATATTATAATTAAGAATCGGTACCCTTTACCTCTCTTTAAAGAACTTAGAGATAGACTTAGAGGAGCCTAATAGTTTATAGCCTTCGACCTTAAGGAAGGATATATATATATTCGTATTAAACCCGGAGAAGAATAGAAAACAGCGTTTAGAATACGCTACGGATATTTCGAATATCTTATTATACTATTCGGACTTACTAACGCCCCTATATTATTCTAGGAAATAATAAACTTTATCTTACGCGAATACCTCGATTATTTTATAATCGCTTACCTAGACGATATCCTTATTTACTTAAAGATATTCGAAGAACACTAGAAGCATATTACGATAATCCTATAAATCCTCCAAAACAATAAGATTTTAATAGAACCCACTAAATATAACTAGAATACTTAAGAAGTTAACTACCTCGGATATACTATTATACTAGGGTATATATAAATATAGAAAGATAAAGTATAGGCAGTTAGGGACTAGCCTACGCCTTAGAACGTTAAGGACGTTAGAGCCTTCTTAGGCTACGCTAACTTCTACCGATAATTTATTAAGAACTATAGTAGTATTATAGTACCACTTATAAAACTTACGAAAAAGGATACTACCTTTAACTAGAACGAATAGGTATAGAAAGCCTTTAGTATAATTAAGGATGTAGTTATATTAGAACTAATCCTAATCGAAGCAGATTAAGATAAAGTTTTCGAGATCGAGATAAATGTATTAGACTATATACTCGGTGGATAACTCGGATAACGAGACGATAAAGGACGACTACGAATAGTTAGCAACTTTAGCAAGAAGCTAAATAGACTAGAACTTAACTACGGAACGCCCGATTAAGAACTTATAGTAATAGTAGAAGCCTTTAGGGAATAGCAATACTACCTTATCGGCGCAAAACAATAAATTCTTATATATACGGATTATAAGAACCTTTAGGTATTTACCTCGATAAAGCAGCTTAATAAACGATAAGTTAGATAGTACGAATTCCTATCAGAATTCGACTTTAAAATTATCTACCGCAAAGGTAAAGAAAACGAACGAGTAGACGCTCTTAGCAGACGGTTAGACTATAAGGATAGCAATAGCAAAGACTAGGATATTATAGCAATCTTTAGGGAAGATTCGGAAGGCAACCTTACTATACTATCTACCACTAAGGAACTTAACGTAATACTACGTATCGAAGGAGAAACACCTAACCTCGATAATATAATAATACCGGAACAAAACGATTATATTAGAAGTATCTATAGCACACTAGTATATAGATACTAAGGAATTAGAGCAACTTATAAAAGGATTTAACGTTATTAGAATCCACCGAACCTTAAGAAACGAGTTACGGATATTATTAATAACTACGATATATATAAACGAAATAAAACAGAACGATATAAACCTTACGGACTACTATAACCCCTACTAGTACCTACGACTATTTAATTATCCATCAGTCTAGACTTCATCACCAAGCTACCTCTCTTATAAGAACCCTTAACTAAAGTATAGTATAATAGCATCTTAGTAGTAGTTTACAGACTAAGCAAATATATATACTTCCTACTATATAAGGAAAGTAGTACCGCAGAAGAACTCGTATATATATTCCTCCGTATTATTATCGCTAACTACGGAATACCTTAGGAAATTATATTAGATAGAGATAGAAAGTTTGCATTAAAATTCTGGATCTTACTTACTAAATACCTCGGAACAATATAACGTATATCTACGGCATTTTATCCTTAAATAGACGGATAAATAGAACGTACTAACCAGATTATAGAACAGTATCTATAATACTATATCAACTACGAACAAGATAATTAGGTCGAACTTTTGCTAACCGCACAGTTCGCCTATAATAGTATAGATATAACGAGTATAGGAAAATCACTATTCTTCCTACTCTACGGATATAATCCTACGGCGTACTACGAAACGCTACCAGGTGGAAACGTAGAAACAGCAGACTAATACGCTAGAAGAATCAAGCAATTATACGAAGATACTCGATATATACTTTAGGATATTAAAGAATAAATAACGAAATACGCTAATTAGAAAAGGATTAAGGGACTAATCCTATAGAAGGGAGATAAAGTCTACCTTAACCGTAAAAATATTAAAACTACTAGACCTAGCAATAAACTCGACTATAAGAAACTCGGACCCTATAAAATTATACGATAAACTTCCCTAATTAACTATAAACTCGAAATCCTATATATACGTCTATACCTAGTCTTTTATATTTTACTTCTAGAACTAGCACTAGCAGACGCAGAACTCTTATATAATATAGATATTATCGAACTAGAATAAGCATAATACGAAGTTGAATAAATCCTTAATTTACGTAAATGCGGACGCGGAAAACAATACCTTATTAAATAGAAAGGATATAATAACTTAGAAAATACTTAGGAACCCCTAAAGAATATCTATAAAAATCTAATTAAAGAATACGAAAATCAGAGTTACGAACTACTAATAGCAGAAGACCCTAAGCCGAAGAAATTAGATGCGGATAAATCCGTAGACTCTAGGAAGGTACTAAAGTCTATTACCCTAAAACCACTAATCTCCTATAATTCGGCAGTAGCTTTAGATTCCGCGGAAATAGCCGTATTTACGCTAGACTCGGCTTCCTACTCCTCCTAAGTATTAAGTAACTCTAATCCCGTATTTACTAACTTCGTACTCCTCTTTATTAAAGACTTACGCTAAATACGAAGACGCTCTAAGCAAGAAAGCGCCTCCCCCGCCTTACGATAAGCCTTACGAAGCTCCTTACGTGTATTAGCCTCCTATATATAAAGCTTCTTCTCCTCCGATAAAATATAAGAAACTATATAGAGTTAGTATACTAATAAGGAAAATCATTATAGCTAGAACTTACAGGTATTTATAGGAATACTATTCCTATTATATCGTTTTCCTCGTTTTACGTACGTAGAATAACGCGAAATACTATCCATTATACGGTATAACCACCCTTTAGAAGCATAGAGAGAATAAGGTATTATCTTAAAACCAAAAGTTTCGATAGAAAGATAAAGACGGTTATATTACTCGGTTTTCTTCGAACGCGATTTCTGGATACCCGTAGATATAACGAATTAGCAAGGTATAATCCGGAGTAAGAATATTAGGCAGGATTACTTACGGAAATATTATAGGTCTTTAGGGATAAAGACTAATAGAAGGGAGATAATATTATAACCTATAAATATATAGGTTATAGGAATAAGCTAGCGTAACTATATACTAGTAAATCGGAACCTTAACGGACCGATAGGGATCTCTTATATAAGAATATAGAACGGTATAATCAGGGTTAGGGTTGGATTACCTTAATAACTAAGATAGTTGGAGCGATAATAATCCAAATAATCTAAATAAGCTAACGCTCCTATTGCTCCAGGTAATCCAAGGATCTATACTTGCTATAGATAGGAAAACAATAGAAGGATATAAGGATAGGAGTTTTACGGCTTAATATTAGATAGTTTCCTTATAGTCTTCAGTTGTGAATCTAAGTATTATTTTATATAATAGGGTAATCCCTCTTGATTACTTGTGATACTTAATATTGCTCGACAACGTACGAAGACTTAAAGGTAATACTTCCCCACCTGCTAATATACAACTTATAGGTACTTCCAGAATCCGGGATTCAGGCAAGGATTATTATATATAGGTTATAGGAATAGGCTAGCGTAACTATATACTAGTAAATCGGAACCTTAATAGACCGATAGGGATCTCTTATATAAGAATATAGAATAATATAATTAGGGTTAGGGTTAGATTACCTTAATAACTAAGATAGTTAGAGCGATAATAATCTAAATAATCTAAATAAGCTAACGCTCCTATCGCTCTAGGTAATCTAAGGATCTATACTTACTATAGATAGGAAATAATAGAAGGATATAAGGATAGGAGTTTACGGATTAATATTAGATAGTTTCCTTATAATCTTTAGTTATAAATCTAAGTATTATTTTATATAATAGGGTAATCCCTCTTAATTACTTATAATACTTAATATTACTCGATAAACGTACGGAGACTTAAAGGTAATACTTCCCCGCCTGCTAATATATAACTTATAGGTACTTCTAGAATCCGGGATTTAGGCAAGGATTATTATAGTTTCCTTTATTAATATCTCCGTTTATAGAGCTTTCTAATTCTAAGCTCGTTTCTTCGTTAATAGTTTAGGCGCTAGTATCCTAACTAATATAGAGCGTTTCCTATTATTCTATAATTTCCGTAATATTACTCTACGAGATATCCGTTTCGTTAGGTAGTTCGTACCCTTCTATATCGCGCTAATAGGGGTATTCCCTAATAAGCTAGGCTTACTACTCTATTATTAATCTTTCGAATAGACTATTATTTATAGAGAGGGGTATTCTCTAAGTAACTATAATTTATCGTTCCTTATAAGGTTTCTAAGGGAACTATCCTAAGCCTTACTTTACCGAAAGGTATATTATATAATTATCCTTATAATAGAAGGTCTAGTTAAGGAGTCTATAATCGGAGTTATCCGATATTTACTTTAGAAGCTAGTTTTAGCTAGGAATAGAGTCTATAGTCTTATATATTATAATATTAGCTTATCGTCCTTCGGGGACTTTCTTAAATTCTCTAGGTTTCTTAGGTTATCGGTATTCTTGTATAAAGTAGCCTATCTTATTATAATTAAAGTATTCCTTACTTATAGGTTTACGCTAAGCTATATTGAGCTCTATAGGTCCTACGTATATAATACTACTAACTGCTATACCTTATTACTAGAAGCTACGGTTAGTTATCTATTAAATCCGTTATCCTATATTAGCGTAATTCCTCTATATAGTATAGCTTCCTCCTTTCTTGCTTTTCTCTATACGTCTTTCGTAGAGATAGTTATCGATATAGATAGTATTATTACTAAATATTATAAAGTCTTTAGGCTAATCCTGCTTAGAGATTTCGTCCTTAACCTTATCCTTAAATCCTCTATAATAGTATTTTATAAGGTTCTTATCTTCCTAAGGGAGGCGTATTAAGAGTTATTTAAAGCGGATTATATAGGCTAAAGCAGACTTATTCTACTTAAGTTCTATAAGTTATTATACTATAATTCGTTCTTCGTTAGGATTATTAAATATTTCCTTAAGGATATATTCGAATCCTACGAATAAATCGAATATATTTTTAGTAGTTATCTTACGTTAATCGAGGTTACCTAGGTATTTAATATAGTTACGAAGTAAGGGTTTATATTAGATAAGTATATCTTTTTCGAATTATATACCGGCTAGGATAACTTTATCGGGTTTAGTAGAGAATTAAGCTATATTATATAGGAAGTATACCTTATAATAGGTAAGGAACCCTTAAAGCGTCTTTTAATTACCGTTATATATAATAGGTTTATCTATCTTATAGCTGTTACCGGTATTTTAAATAATAGGCGCTAGGGGTATAGCGGCTATAGCTTAGTATTATTCGAACTATTAGGCCTGCCTATAGATAGTACGATTTTACTACTCCTAGTTCTATTAGAGTATAGCGAGTTATTAAATAAGTTCGATTAATTAGTATATTATATCTTCCTAAATTATAACCTAGCGATATCCTTCTCCTAAGGTAGATAGGGTAGGAGTTTAAGGAGCTATTATTATACTTAATATTACCTAAGAGGTATATATAGACCGTCCTAAATAAGAGTTATAAAAATATAATAATCCTTACCTAAATCCCTGATTCTGGAAGTACCTATAAGTTATATATTAGCAGGCGGGGAAGTATTACCTTTAAGTCTCTATACGTTTATCGAGCAATATTAAGTATTATAAGTAATTAAGAGGGATTACCCTATTATATAAAATAATACTTAGATTTATAACTAAAGATTATAAGGAAATTATCTAATATTAATCCGTAAACTCCTATCCTTATATCCTTCTGTTATTAACTGCTATTCCCTAAATAGTGCCTTAGACCGATAATATCGCTCGTCGACTATTACGGTCCAAGTCGATAGAGTTGTAGTACGGTCCTTACGGTCTACCCTTATCCTGCATAACCCTAACCCTGGTTATATCATCTAGTATAACTTTATTATATAAGAGATCCCCATCGGTCCGTTAAGGTTCCGATTTGCTGGCATATAGTTGCGCTGGCCTGTTCCTATAACCTGTATAACCGTGGGTTATAACACTTATACTATATATTTCCTTAAGAGAAACCTGTTAATAAACCATATAATAGTGCTTCTCTTTCTATATTCCCTTTCTGTGATGCCGAAGATTAGGTACTAATACACTTTCTTATAACTGGAATCTTTTTCGATACTTACCGTCCAATCTTGCAGCTGCTTCTTTCATCATTGTATATGCAGGTTCATAGAACAAGGGCTCTATCCCTTCGCTTATAGCATATTCAACGTTGGTCAACGCACTTTGCGGGCCAATGAACGGACCAGGTAATCGTGGGTCTGCTCCGTAGCGCAAGAGGATCTCAATAGCTGGCAGATTATTGACCAGGCCCTCTAACCCTCCGCGAACTCGATAATGTAACGCCGGGTCCACATAGAAAGTTAGGACTCGACCACAATTTCGCATCTTGCCAAAATCATGGTCGATTTCATTCGGATCCGCACCTGCGTGTAAGGCTGCCTCAACCACTTTGGCTTTTACTTCAGGTGGGTCAAGGCTCAGAGCCGCCACAAAAAGCGGCGGCTGATATCTCTCAACCCAGCGATCATCACTTAACCCAAGGAATGCAGCGTTTCGCTGCTCCTGGGACAAAGTATTATCGTTTATAATTGCGTCAAGTCGCTTGTTGAATGGTATGCTTTCATCTTCTGAAGGGTGTTTCTCGGACGGACTATATGTGATAGACTTTGATGCTGTGTTTTCAGCCATGATGCTGTGTGAATTCGTGGGAAGTGCGGTAAAATTAGAGATCGAAAGTGCACATATTCTGTGTTTATCTTCTGCTTCTTGCTTAAGCATATGCATAACATAGATGGATATGGATTGAGAAGTGCAACTCTTGTCCATGAGCTGTGGTAGTCGGTACTTATATATCTGTCATCACAGCCCCAGCCTCCCTAATATGCTGACTAAGACCGTGACTTCAAAATTAGCTGCAAGAACTTTGACTATATATAGCGCAATGTTCGGTTGGTTCATCAGCCCCACAGGTAATACGAAGCAAATAACCAACGTAACTGTAACCCAACATTATTATTATCTGATGTGATACTACATTGTGCATGTTGTTAACATAAATATCAATATGTTCGTTTCTAATCCCCACAACCCATTCTATACTTGGACTTTAGTGAATATGGTCGGATGTTGTTTCTAATTTTAGCTGAGAGGTAGCGGGTTATTTTCAGAGATATTCAAGTACTGGCTATCATTTATGGTAAGACCAACGAAATCTGATTATCATAACTAGTGCGGTATTAGACGTGAAACAATCGCGAGTGAGCCGACATCAAATACGTAAAACCGGATTGGAACGAAAAATGGGCCTGTAAGCCAAAATAATCCACGACCACTTCGCTTCACACTGTTGAGTAAGCCGACCCGGTTAGTTATTTTGGTAATTGAAGCACTTGATGAATATCCGCTGGAAGAGTAAGAGGTATAAGTAGGGTTAGATACGAAAGGTCTACCAGAGGGCTTTATAAACAACATTAGAACAGTCCAAACCATCACCCTTATATAACAAGCCTGTCTTTGCCTTATATACCGTATTATATCCGATATTTCCTGTTGTTTAACCCAGACGATCATTTCGTATTTGGAGACAATATGCGTTGTCACTTCATCATCTTCACAGCTGTACTTCAATTAGCCTACGCTTCCCCTATCGGCACTGAAGCAACATGGGGTGGGGATACTATACCAGCATAAGAAGAGTTCAACATAAACTATACCAACATTAATGGGGCTATTTCTCCTCAGTTTCCTCTGCCTCAAAGAGAAAATACCTTCTTCCCTCTCGCAGAGAGATCGTCAAGCTCATCGTGCCCTGCTACTACGGGCAATAAGACAAGCGCTACGTCGAAAGCCACGCGATGGCTAGCGGGGTTATTTAAACGAGCTCCAAACTATGGGTCTTTGGATGTCCCTACAGCGGCAGAACCTCTCGATCAATGGGCCACCAAAATATACAAAGCGACCGACAAGCACAAGGCTGTTTATATTGATTTCGAAACGGAACTGGAGGCCAAACCGACCTCACGTTTCGAGGAGTTTAAAGATGACTCACTTTATCTAACCCTCACTGGGCTATATGGATGTACAAGTGTGACTGTGGTTTCCTACTGCGGCGCGTATATGGCTCATTTTTGGGAAGCTGTCATGGGAGACGCACAATATAAGCTCGACTATAACCCTTTCATTGCGGGTGCGGCCGATGCCCTAAAAGGCATTAAGAACGAAGTGGTATAAAAGAAAGCGAATGCTGGAAAACTGGTAGCGCAAGATATACTTCCGAGTAACGACTTCATCTCCCTTCAGGCACACCAGGCATGCCTTAGCAAAGATATAGGGGCTCGGGCTTTTATTATAACCCCTGCGAAAAGTAACAGAGTGTTAACACCTCTGAATCCCAATACTATAGCTGCTCTTACAGCTATGGTAGCTGATTTAACTGGACTCGACTTAAAGGATATTGCAACGCATATTTATATATTACCTAGAGAGTCGGTAGCAAAGGCTAAGACAAACGGCAAAGGGAAGGTATTACTGAGTTATAGCCCTATTTCTCGCACTTATCGAGGATTTACTTATACGGGCCTACCCATCATTCTGCCCCGGATTGAGCCTTAGTCCACGGGTGGGGCCATACAAATCTGCCGCTGGCCCGTGCGTTTTGAGCCATAGTCCATTGAGCCATAGTCCACCAATGGACATCGCGCGAGTGGGGTCGTCGCAACCCCAACCCCACACCCAACCCCAACCTAACCCCAAGCCCGCCCCTCTACTAAGACGCGTACGATGATAGAATAGCAGCCTCGTACAGTTGGGGCCTATCGCGCAGGCTGCATCCGATTCTTCGGCTTTCTATCCCTCGTACGATCATCGCAGCCTCGTACAGTTGGGGCCTATCGCGCAGGCTGCATCCTATTATTCGGCTTTATCTCTTGTGCGATAATGGCAGCCTCGTATAGTTGGGCCCAAGGCTAGGTCTGATCCCATTGTTCGGCTTTATCTCTCGTGCGACAATGGCAGCCTCGTACAGTTGGGCCTAAGGCTAGGTCTGATCCCATTGTTCGGCTTTGTCTCTCGTGCGACAATGGCAGCCTCGTACAGTTGGGCCTAAGGCTAGGTCTGATCCTATTGTTCGTTCGGCTTTGTCTCTCGTGCGACAATAGCAGCCTCGTACAGCGTAGGAGAAGGCAGCAGCCGTCGTTTCTTGCAACGCCTTTGTCTCCCGTACGACAATCACCGCTTTCTTCCGTCGGTCAGTCACAATACGTAGTAACTTACTCTGACTTTCCTAGAGTCTTCGGCGATATTCCCTTCCTACTATATAAAGAACTTCTTCCCTCCCTTTTCCCTTTCGACTTTTTTCCTCCTTCTTTATTCCACCTTTCTTTTTACAAAAAAGCTGGGTATCGTCAACCGTACGTCCTATTTAACGTCACCACTTTGCCCTCCCCTTCCCTTTCTTCCAACCGTCCGTACTGACCACCCAGCCGTACGGCAGAAGAAACTCCACTACTTCTAAAGAAAACCCCAAGAAAAACCGTCTGTACGATGGCTACCTCCACCTTCACCCTCTCCGTTCGCTACACGGACCTGGGCATTCAGAATGGCCGGCGCGGCCTAATCCTCCACCTTACCCACCCTGCCTCGCACGCAGCCCTGACTGCCTTGGCTAAGAACGACACCGAGCGAGACCTCTTGGCCCTGCCCGGTACCGATATTCGCCTCTCGGCTGGCGACTCTGGTACGACTGCCGCTGCCGTTATCGCCAAGATCCTCCGACGTGACTCGTACTTCTTGGCCGTCTTGGTTGCTCGTGCCGGCCGCCCCAAGGCCGTACGCTGCGAGCACCGCTGCCGCGCACGAAACTTCCCCTTCGACCAGTGCCTCTTTGTTGCTGGCCAGCAGCAGAATGCCTGCGCCAACTGCATCTGGGACTCGCACGCAGCTCGGTGCTAAAGCCGGCTCGTACTATTACTAGCGAGGGGGAGAGTGATTCCTAGGGGTTCGTACTAAGGATAAACCGAGGAGGATAGTTTAGATCGTACAGAGGCTCTATTGCTTCGTATATAACCCGCAAGGGGCCCCTAATACTACTATTACTCCGTACGGAGTTTTATACCCCTAACCCGTTACCTGCCCCCTTTCGTACGTAATCTTGCTTACCTTATATAATAGATTAGCTCGTATAGATAAGAGATTTTCTCTTTCTTTCGTACGCTTTACTATAAAACCGAATACTTTAACTTTTTTTATTCTCTATCTCTATATAATATATTCTCTTCTCGTACGATGGAGCAATATATTACTATTAATACGGAATATAATATTCTTATTTGCCGTATCTGCCAGGTTGCCGTACGGCCTGGTACGGCTATCGATACGCATTTCCGTCAACAGCATAAGCTTAAAGGGCCAATCCTTAAGGAGATTCTTTACTCGTACGGTGATATACCGCTTACTGATCCAGTCTCGCTTCTACCCCCAGAAGATAGCTTAGATCCGATTCCGAATCTAGTAATCGTACGAGGTATAAGCTGCCAACTATGCCGGTATCTTACTACTTCGTACGGTCTCTTCCGAAAGCATAATAAGGCGACTAGGCATTCCCAGAGCGAAAATCCCGGGCAGCCCGTACGGCTCCAGAGCTGGCTTAGCGGCCCCCAATATAGACGGTATTGGATCGTTCGTACGGGAGCGGAAGAAGTAAATCCCGTACCTACTCGCTCCTCTTCTCCTATAACGCCCGATCCAGATTTAGCTTCGTTCGAAAACGCCCTTACCCAGCAGGAAGCTGCTTTTCTTAAAGTCGACCAGGACTACGTACGAACAGGCGATATACGCGAAGGCCTCGACCGTGATTCGGCTTGGGTGAAAAGGGTTGGCTGGGTTCCGTATTTTCAATCGCGCGATAAGCTTGCTATCCATCAGGCTACTCTCTGGGACGAGAAGGGGAAGGCCCGATCCACCGTACGGCAACCAGAAAGGCCGGAGATTCTACCAGAGCATTTCGTACAGCTTCAGCAAGTCTCAAGAAGCTTCGCACGAGAGCTCGATCGCTGCCTTCTACGGCTACCTACTATTCCAATCGAAACACTCCAATGGCTTGCGAGTATCTCGTCGACGCAGCCGAATCCCCGCCCCTTCGTACGGCCGGGGTTGGATTCAACGATCGTACGATATCGTTCTTTTGGGCAGCGATATCTTGTCTTCTGTATTCGTGCGTACTATCTGGGACGGGAGCAAGCGTACGAGCAGTGGGCGGTCTCCTTTTCGGCCGAGCAATGGTCGCTCTTGTGCGATATAATTACTGCGGTTGATATACTTCTCGACCGTACGGAGCCCCCGGTCTCTACCCAGCCAGCTAGGCGTCCGTACGAAGCCTGGACATTTGCTCCGGATCTAGACGATAATACGTACGAAGAGGAGGATAGGGAAAGTCCTCGGAGTCGTACAAGTCTAAGCCCCGAGCATATAGAGGAGACCGATATCCTCGACCGTACGGTCTTTCGGTTTTTTCTTTCGTCTCTTCGGCATTATATCGGCGGGAATCTCTATTTAAATCCACTCCTTTGCTTTTGTGCGGCGTTGGGAATCCGTACGGAGCCGCTTGGCTTTCTGGAACCCCATCTCTATACGACCCGGCTTGCAGCGCTTCTCTGGCTCGCACGTCTGTTTTTTCTCGAAGCCGAATTTCTCGACGAGCCGTTAGAGCTTGAAGCGATTAGCGTACAGGCGGTCCAGCGCTTCCGTACGGCGCATAGCGAGTGGATGGTACCCGGTACGCATACGCCTGTGAGTACGATTATCGCCTGGATGGCGTACGGACGCGGTTGGCGCCACCAGATGGCGGGGCAGGCTTCCGTACGATGGTCTGAGGATAAGCAAGTCCTTTTCTATAACGGCGAAGCAATTCCCGTACAGGCGTTTCAGCAGGCCTCGTGCGAGCTTATCGACGAGGCTACCCGTCTCCTCGACGGCCTTCTTTCTGGGTCCTGGGAGGAGCTTCGTACGACGGTCGAGCCTACACGGATCGTCGACCATACTATACAGGTCGGCGCTGGGCGGTCGTTCGCAACCGACCCCCGGAATATATGGCTTCGCCCGGGGCCTCGTACGGTGCTTAGCTTGCTCCAACCGTCTCTCTGGGATTCTATACGAGGCCAGTGGAAGAAAAAACCGGTTTATCAGTGGCTCCAGCAGCTTCGTACGTTCCGCGAGCTTCTCCTTGTCCTTGTATATATCTGGGGCGGGCAGCCCGGACGAGGGCCCGAAATCCTTACCGTTCGGTATAGAGATTCCTGGCAGCTCGTACGGAATATCTTTATTCTAAACGGCGAGGTTATGATTGCTACGGACCGGGATAAGGGTAAATCGGCTTATAGCGTACGAAGCCGTAAGGTCGTACGCTTTCTCCCGCCGCCGGTTGGGCTTTTCCTTATCGTTTATATTATCTGGCTTTTACCGGCAGAGCGGCTGCTTCGTACGCAATGCGGGTTACGCCCGGCCGTCGGCGAACAACTTGAATATCTCTGGTACGAGAGTGATTCTGGGGTTTATACGACCGAAAGGCTTAGTACGCTCCTCGTACGATATCTCCAGCCGAGGCTCGGTGCTCGTATTGGTGTTGCGCGCTACCGTACGATTGCAATCGAATTCGGACGGCAAATCCGGGGTCTTAGTACGAAACAAGCGGAACTCCAGATCGGCGAAGACGAGGATTCGTACTACCAGGATATCGATCCGCTTACAGGCGAGCCGGGCGACGGAGGGAGCGGAGGCTGGAATATCGTCTGGGATTTACAGGCTACGCATAGTACGAAGGTCGCACGACAGCATTACGCTGTCCACGTTGGGTTTCTAGGGTCTTTACAGCCCGAGATGATTGCAACCTTCCGTACGGTTAGTTTACTCTGGCACCAGTTCTTACACGGTACGAGCCCAGAGGCTAGCGGGATTCCTCGTACGGAAGGGGAAGACGAAGGTCAGCAAATACGGAAGCGGAAAGCTTCGCTCTCGTATAGAGGTGGAGAGGGACCGTACGAAAGCCCGAGCTCTATACCGCCAGCTCTACGCGCTCGTACGATACGTACGGCTACGGACGAGGATCTTTTACAAGCGCTTCGTACGCTCTTTGGAGCCGGTGCTGAGTGGAAATCAGCCGAGCAGGCTTTATGCTGTCGTACGATCTGCCGACTCCAAGGCCAGCAATCAGTAATCTGTATTTTACCAACCGGCGCTGGTAAAAGCTTACTTTTCTATGTACCCGCGGTCTTAGAGAATAGTGGGATTAGTATTATTATTGTCCCATTTCTCGCACTTATCGAGGATTTACTCGTACGGGCCCATAAGCTTCAGATCGATGCTATTCAGTTCCAGTCGGGGCTCCGTACGGGGCGCGAGGGATTCCCACGCGCCGCACAACTTGTTTTCGTTAGTGCGGATATCGCTATAACAGGCGAGTTTGCATCGTACGTTGATACGATTGCTGCGGCTAGCCTTCTCGCACGGATTTATATCGACGAATGCCATACCATTATCACCGATTCGAACTACCGTATACGATTACGCGAGCTAAAGAGCGTACGACGATTTGGGCAGCCGCTTATCTTTCTAACGGCTACGCTACCGCCTACGTTTCTCGCTTGGTTTCGTACGGAGGCACTGGCTGAGAATGCCGAAGTAATACGCGTACGAACGAGTAAGGCTAATTGTCGGTACGGGGTTGAGGTAGTCTCTGTACGAAGCGGAGCAAGGCCCGACGAAGCGGTCCAGAGCCGTACGATAGCAAGAGTACGAGAGCTTGGGGCTGAAATGTATGGGCAGCAGAAAGGGGTTATTTACTGTCGCTCGAGGGAGGAGACGCGGAAGCTTGCCGCCGTACTAGGGTGCCCGTGCCACCATAGTGGGATGAGCGAGGACGAACGCCAGGCCGCTCGTACGAGCTGGAGCGAAGGCCAGGAAGGGCAGCGGTGGATTACAGCGACGGTTGGGCTTGGTACGGGGATTGATATCGAGGGGATTACTGCTATCGTACATATGGGGATACCGTACGGGCTTATCGACTTTGTCCAGCAGGTCGGGCGAGGCGGCCGTCGGGCTGGCGAGGTTGTCCATTCGGTAATTATTTATAATGGGCAGCAGAACGTACGAGGGCTCCGGGAGGCGCACGGTATAATCGAAAGTACGAATATACTCCAGATGGAGTCGTACGTATCGACGAAGGGGTGTCGGCGGGCAATTTTAGGCGCATTTCTGGATAGGTCCGATACGGAGAGCTGTACGACGGTGCCCGGGGCGGTTCCGTGCGATAACTGCGAAAGGCAGCAAGCCGTACGGTTCTGGGATGGGGGATTATGGAGGGCGTACGGGCGTACGGAGGGGCAAAAGATTCAGCTTCTTTACCGCTGGCTTTTAGAGGTCGAAGATAGTTGCAGTACGGTCTGTTGGGTATTCCGTGCGTACCGTGCGCGGTCCCGAGGGCGGGCTGAAGGGCGATGTGAAAAGGGGGGAGGGAAAAGAGGTTGGTGTAGGCTTCTCGTACGAAAGTACGGCGAGGCCGATTCCACAGCGTACGAAGCCGCACAGCGGGCGATACGGTTCGAAGAGTTAAGTTGTTGCTTTCGGTGTAAGTTGCCGCTGAACTGGTGCGAGGAGAGGCGTTTAGGGGGGCTTCGTACGGGGTGTACGGCGGAGGACCGAGTTCTTCCCATCGTACTTTTCGTACGGAAGTGGGAATGGGCACAGAGGCTCGTACAGAGGATGTTTGGGATAGATATTAGGGATCGTACGAGCTACTTCCACTGGCTCGGGCGGAAGCAGGTCTTCCACGGATACCAAGGGACGAATATGCTTTTACTCTGGGAAGCTATTCTTTGGGAAGCGTACGAGCAGGGAGAATTCTGGGAACGATATAAGTAGCTTATCTTACCGTACGAGATATAAAGAAAACTTAATATCTTTTCTTATTCTTTTCTTTCTTTCGATTTATTATATAAAAAGGGAATCTTAAAAAGTAAATACTTTAGAATAAATATATATTATATATTTAAGAATATATAAAACTAAGAAAAGAAATAAAATAGAAAAGAGAAGAAATTAAATAAGAAAAAAAAGGTTATATAAAGGATATTTAAAAAGAATTAATATAATAAAAGGGAGGATAGAATAAAAGGAATATAAAAAGAAAAAGAAAAAAAGAATAAGGAAGAAATAAAAAAAGATAAATAATATATATATATATATAAGAATAAATAGATTTTATAATTTAAATAAAGAATAGTTAAAATATATTAAAAGAAAAGAATAAATAAAAGAAAATAAATAAAAGAATAAATATTTATATAAAGAAAAAGAAAAAGTTAATATTAAAATATAAAGAAAGATAAAAGATTATTAAATAATTAATTTTAAATAATAAATTAAATAAATTAAATAAAAATAATAAAATAAATAATATAATAAAGATAATTAAAAAGATTAAAATTATAATAAAAGGAAAGATTAAAACTTATAATAAAGATATTTAAAAAAGAAAAGAATAATAATAATAAAATAAAAGAAATATAAAATAAAAGTAAAAAAGAAAAAAATAAGGAAAAGAAAAAAGATTTTTTAAAAGAATAAAATATAAATAAATATATATTAAAAAAAGAAATTAATTAAAAATAAAATTAAGGTTAATTAAAAATAAAAAAGCTATAATATAAAAATAATAAAAAAGAAGAGTTAAATAAAATATCTTAAATATAAATTTTAAAAAAAAGATTAAAATTATAAGAAAAGAAGAAGGATAAGATTATAAAGAAGGAAAAGGGTTAGGGTTAGAAGGAAAGAGAAGGGTTAGGGTTAGAAGGAAGAAAAAAGGGTTAGGGTTAGAAGGAAAGAGAAAGGTTAGGGTTAAAAGGAAGGAAAAAGGGTTAGGGTTAGAAGAAAAGAAAAGGGTTAGGGTTAGAAGGAAAGAAAAAGGTTAGGGTTAAAAGGAAGGAAAAAAGGTTAGGGTTAGAAAGAAAGAAAAAGGTTAAGGTTAAAAGGAAAGAAAAAGGTTAGGGTTATAAAGAAAGAGAAGGATTAGGGTTAAAAGGAAAGAAAAAGGGGTAAAATTATAAAGAAAGAAAAAGGGTTAGAATTATAAAGAAAGAAAAAGATTAGGGTTATAAAGGAAGAAAAGGGTTAAAATTAAAAGGAAAGAAAAGGGTTAAAGTTATAAGGAAAAAGAAAGGTTATAATTATAAGGGAAGAAAAAGGGTTAGGGTTATAAAGAAGGAAAAGGGTTAGGGTTAAAAGGGAAGAAAAGGGTTAGGGTTAAAAGAAATAAAAAGGTTAAAGTTATAAGGAAAGAAAAAGGTTAGAGTTATAAGGAAAGAAAAATATTATAATTATAAAAGAAAAAAAGTTAAGATTATAAGAAAAAAAAAAGATTAAAAATATAAAGAAAAGAAAAGGTTAATATTAAAATAAAGAAAGAAATATTAAAATAATAAATATAAATAATAATTAAATATAAAAAAAAGAATAATAATAAAATAACGAAAGATAAAATAAAAAGAAAAAAAGAAAAAGAATTTTTCAAATAAAATATATATTTATATATTTTTATAAAAAGAGAGGAACTTATAAAAAATTAAATTATAAAGATTAAAAATTAAAGAAAGGTAATATATAAAAAGAAAAGAAAAAAAAGAAAGAATAATTAAAAAGTAAAAAGATAAATAAGAAAGGAAATATATTAAAAAGGTAAAAAAGAAAAAATAAAATAAAATAAAAAGGTTAAAAAGGTTAAAGAAAATAAAAAAAAAGATTTATATAAAATAAAAAAGCGAAATTTAGAAAAAAGGTAAGATTTATAATTTTAAATAAAAAGGTTAAATATAAAAAAAAAGAATATAAAGGAAGAATATAAAAGAAGGAAAATAGAATAAAAAAAATATAAAAAGAGAAAAGAAATAAAGAGAAAAAAGAAAAGAATTAATAAGAAGAAAAAAGAATTAAATAGAAAGAGAAAAAGGATTTAAAAAGATTTTATAAATATTATATATATTTAATAAATAAAATAAGGAAACGAGAAAATAAGGTTATATATTTATAAATAGATTAAATTATAATAAAAAAAAAGGTTAGAATTATAAGAAAAAAAAAGAATTAAGATTATAAAGGAAGAAAAAGGTTAATATTATAAGGAAAAAAAAGGGTTAGGGTTATAAGGAATAAAAAGGGTTAGGGTTAGAAGAAAGAAAAAGGGTTAGGGTTATAATAAAAAAGAAGGTTAGGGTTAGAAAGAAAGAAAAGGGTTAGGATTAAAAAGAAAAAAAAAGAATTAAATATAATAATATTAAAAATAGGAAAATATAAAAAAAGAGTAAATACAGCAAAAAAAGATTTTAAAAAAAGAAAGATAATAAAAAAAAGGGGAGAATAAAGATTTACTATTATATATATTTAAATAATAAAATAAAAAAAAAAGAAAAGAAAAAAAATAGATAAAAAGTATTTTTATTTAAAATTAATAAAAAAAGTTCGGATTAATTAATAACCCCGGGGTATTTCCCCGCGAATCCGCGGATAAGGGGGAGGTTAGGGTTAATAAATAACCCCGGGGTATTTCCCCGCGAATCCGCGGATAGGGGGGAGGTTAGGGTTAATAAATAACCCCGGGGTATTTCCCCCGCGAATCCGCGGATAGGGGGGAGGTTAGGGTTAATAAATAACCCCGGGGTATTTCCCCCGCGAATCCGCGGATAGGGGGAGGTTAGGGGTTAATAAATAACCCCGGGGTATTTCCCCGCGAATCCGCGGATAGGGGGGAGGTTAGGGTTAATAAATAACCCCGGGGTATTTCCCCGCGAATCCGCGGATTAGGGGGGAGGTTAGGGTTAATAAATAACCCCGGGGTATTTCCCCGCGAATCCGCGGATAGGGGGGAGGTTAGGGTTAATAAATAACCCTAATAATAATTATTAAATGGAATCACCGGTGGTTCCATTTACAAAGTCCCCATAAAAGTCTCCACTTTTTTCGGACCCCGGTATATAAGGTCCTAGAGAGCGAAAACCTCGAGAACGTTAATAAAAATATACCCCCCTTAGGGGACCCCACTTTTCAGCCCCACCTACCCAAAATCCTTTTTTCTTCTCCGTATAAAAGAACGTATTTTCTTCTATTATACTACCCCGGGAATCGGAAAGATAAAGGCGCGAGAAGGAAAAGAAGATTCCGTAATATAGAGAAAAAAAAGAAAAAACAAAGAAAAAAAAAAGGAAGAAGAAAGGATATAGATCTATTTATTCGTAAAGAATCTTTTTACCCTTTACTACTATTCTCTTATTTATCTATATATATCTTTCTATAGTATTATTATATATACGTTCTATTTACTATAAGTTGAAAATATAGATAGAAGAGGAACGAAGTATCGAAATTAAAATATATTTTTATTAGTTATTAATCCTTTTTCAATAAAAGTATTATTATAATAAACTAAAGAATATTTATATAATCTAACTTTCAGCCTTTACCCTCTTTTCTTATTATAAATACTCGATAATACTATATAATACTATTCTTCTTTTTTAAAAGAGAAATTACTATAAGAAAAAAATAAAAAGATTATAATAGAATATAAATAACTACTATATATATCTCTTTCTATATATTCTATATAGTAAATAAATATAGTATATAAATATAGCCTGTTTTTTTTTTCTTTTCTTTTTTCTCTAGAAATATAATAGGATTAGTATTTTTATAAGTATTCGTCTTGGAATAATATAAAATATATAGCTAGATTCCTTAGATTTAGGGCTATTTAATATACTATTTTTCTTAAACCCTAACCTAAACCTAGGGCGTTATTCCAGAACTCGCTTAGCCCCGATAAGAACGATAAGAAATTCCAACCCCACTTAAACCCACTCTTACCCGGGTAGACCCACTAACTTTAACCCTAAATATCTTAACGAATATAAGGGGTATAAAAATATAAATAGTATATTTGAATAGCTGGAATCTAGCGCTTTCGATTAATACCGGATGCACTATTATAGCTATATTATTAGATGTGTTTCTTTCACTATAGTAAAGTTGACTATATAAGTTCGGAAAAAATCAGAGTTTTCACCGAAAAGCAAAGTGGTCGAGTCGTTTCGACGGCCGACTACGATGCTAGAAGTTCCGTGTTCGAGTGTGACGTCGGGGAAACTGCTGGTGAGTTTTTCTGATAATCATGAGTGGGTTATATAGTATTAAATTATAGTATAACTAGAAGGGTTGGCCGCGTAATGGTGTAATGCCCCTGCTCGATAGAAACGGTTGTGGGAATATATATACAAAGTTTAACCGCAGAGTATATATATATATATACAAAGTTTAGCCGCAGAGTATATATAATCGTCCTATTGGGCAGGGTTAAAGGGCTTACGTAAATAGCCCCTAGTCACCTCGAATACGGAACTTCTTTTTTAAAAAATAAAAAAAGACTAAGTTTTTTTATTATATTATTTATTTTCTATAAGTCTTTTATTAATATTATTATAAATCTATCTATATATATTACTCTAAAATCTTATATTCTTATTACTCTAACCCTTTCTACGCCTTATACTCTAAGTCTTATACTCTAGTTACCCTAAACCTCTCTATATTATTTACTCTTTTTACTCTAAGTCTTATACTCTAGTTACCCTAAACCTCTCTGAATTATTTACTCTTTTTTACTCTAAGTCTTATACTCTAGTTACCCTAAACCTCTCTATATTATTTACTCTTTTTTACTCTAAGTCTCGCACTCTAATTACCTATAACCTCTCTATACTATTTACTCTTTTTTACTCTAAGTCTCGTACTCTAATTACCCTAGACCTCTCTATACCTTTTACTCTTTTTTACTCTAAGTCTTATACTCTAGTTACCTTAGACCTCTTTACGCTCTTTATTCTTTATTCCTCTTAGTCTCGTACTCTAGTTACCCTGGACCTCTCTACGCCTTTTACTCTTTTTTTACTCTAAGTTCCGCATTCTAATTACCTTAGACCTTTCTATACTATTTACTCTTTTTTACTCTAAGTCTCGTACTCTAATTACCTTAGACCTCTCTATACTATTTACTCTTTTTTACTTTAAGTCTCGCACTCTAATTACCCTAGACCTTTCTATACTATATCTTATACCTTAGTTGCCCTAGATCTCTCTACGCCTCTTACTCCTTTTTACTCTAAGTCTCGTACTCTAGTTACCCTTAACCTCTCTATACCGTTTACTCCTTTTTACTCTAAGTCTCGTACTCTAGTTACCTTAGACCTTTCTACGCCTTTTACTCTTTTTTACTCTAAGTCTCGTACTCTAGTTACCTTAGACCTCTCTATACTTTTTACTCTTTTTTACTCTAAGTCTTATACTCTAGTTACCTTAGACCTCTCTATGCCTTTTACTCTTTTTTACTCTATATCTCGTACTCTAATTACCCTAGACCTTTCTATACTTTTTACTCTCTTTTACTCTAAGTCTCGTACTCTAATTACCCTAGACCTTTCTATGCTTTTTACTCTCTTTTACTCTAAGTCTCGTACTCTAGTTACTTTAGACCTTTCTACGCCTTTTACTCTTTTTTACTCTAAGTCTCGTACTCTAATTACCCTAGACCTCTCTATACTATTTATTATTTTTTACTCTAAGTCTTATACTCTAGTTACCCTAAACCTTTCTATACTTTTTATACTTATTTACTCCTAAGTCTTATACTCTAGTTACCTTAGACCTCTCTATACTATTTACTCTTTCTTACTCTAAGTCTCGTACTCTAATTACCCTAGACCTCTCTATACTATTTACTATTTTTTACTCTAAGTCTTATACTCTAATTACCTTAGACCTCTCTATGCCTTTTACTCTTTTTTACTCTATATCTCGTACTCTAATTACCCTAGACCTTCCTATACTTTTTACTCTCTTTTACTCTAAGTCTCGTACTCTAATTACCCTAGACCTTTCTATGCTTTTTACTCTCTTTTACTCTAAGTCTCGTACTCTAATTACCCTAGACCTTTCTATGCTTTTTACTCTCTTTTACTCTAAGTCTCGTACTCTAGTTACCTTAGACCTCTCTACGCCTTTTAATTTTTTTACTCTAAGTCTCGTACTTTAGTTACCCTAGACCTCTCTATACCGTTTACTCCTTTTTACTCTAAATCTCGTACTCTAGTTACCCTAGACCTTTCTACGCCCTTTACTCCTTTTTATTCTAAATCTCGTACTCTAGTTACCCTAGACCTTTCTATGCTTTTTACTCTCTTTTACTCTAAGTCTCGTACTCTAGTTACCTTAGACCTCTCTACGCCTTTTAATTTTTTTACTCTAAGTCTCGTACTTTAGTTACCCTAGACCTCTCTATACTATATCTTATACCCTAGTTGCCCTAGATCTCTCTACGCCTCTTACTCCTTTTTACTCTAAGTCTCGTACTCTAATTACCCTAGACCTCTCCACGCTTTTTACTATTTTTTACTCTAAGTCTCGTATTCTAGTTACCCTAGACCTCTCTATACTATTTACTCTTTTTTACTCTAAGTCTCGTACTCTCGTTACCCTAAACCTCTCTACGCTATATCTTATACCCTAGTTACCTTAGATCTCTCTACGCCTTTTATACTTTTTACTCTAAGTATTACACTCTAATCACCCTAGACCTCTCTATACTATATCTTATACTCTAGTTACCCTAGACCTCTTTACGTCTTTTACTCTTTTTTACTCTAAGTCTTATACTCTAGTTACCTTAGACCTCTTTACGCTTTTTATTCTTTATTCCTCTTAGTCTTATACTATAGTTACCCTAGACCTTTCTATACTATTTACTCTTTTTTACTCTAAGTCTTATACTTTAGTTACCTTAGACCTCTTTACGCTCTTTATTCTTTATTCCTCTTAGTCTCGTACTCTAGTTACCCTAGACCTCTTTATACTTCTTATTCTCTATTCCTCTAAGTCTTATATTCTAATTACCCTAGACCTCTCTACGCTTTTTACTCTTTTTTACTCTAAGTTTCGTACTCTAGTTACCCTAGACTTCTCTATTTAACTTACCCTAGACTATCCCTCTTATATTAATATATAAATCCTTTACTAAAACCTTCTAAATTCTAGGTATTATTTATTTTTTTAAATTTTTCTTTTCGGCTTTACCCTAACCCTTAACTATATTACGTAATATATATATATATATAACCTTATATATATTTTTATTAATTTCTTTCTGATTTTTTATATATATTTTTAAAGTAATATAACTTAAAAACTCGCCGAGTTACCCTAGTGCATGCGTGGGGGTAGATACGTACTACGACGTGAGCCCGATTTTTTGAAAATCCCCATACAAATGAATTTGTCGGCAACTCTGAATGTGCTCACGAGCCCACCCCAGCGTGCTGTGGGGTAAACCAATGTCGGAGGGTATATAAGGAGGGAAAAAAAAAAACCTCCGGAGGGCTTGATAAAAAAAAATCTATATATATATATATATATATACGTATATATAGCTATATGCTATAGGCTATTTAGAAGGTTGCAGAGCCTCTATAGCCACCTACCGCACTATATTCTATCGACTTTATAGAAGGTTCCAGAGCCTCTAAGGTCTATTACCGCACGTTACTCTAGGGGCTTTATATACCCTAAAAAATCAACTATCGACTATATAGAAGGTTGTAGAGCCTCTATAGTCTATTACCGCACTCTACTCTAGGGGCTTTATATACCCTAAAAATCAACTATCGACTTTATAGAAGGTTTATTAGCCTCTAAGGTCTATTACCGCACTCTACTCTAGGGGCTTTATATACCCTAAAAATCGACTATCGACTATATAGAAGGTTCTAAAGCCTCTATAGTTTATTACCGCACTTTACTCTAGGGGCTTTATATACCCTAAAAAAACTACTATCGACTTTCTAGAAGGTTCTAAAGCCTCTAAAGTCTACTACCTATCGACTTTATAGAAGGTTCTATAGCCTCTAAGGTCTATTACCGCACTCTACTCTAGGGGCTTTATATACCCTAAAAATCGACTATCGACTATATAGAAGGTTGCAGAGCCTCTATAGCCACCTACCGCACTATATTCTATCGACTTTATAGAAGGTTCTAAAGCCTCTAAGGTCTATTACCGTATATTACTCTAGGGGCTTTATATACCCTAAAAATCAACTATCGACTATATAGAAGGTTTTAAAGCCTCTATAGTTTATTACCGCACTTTACTCTAGGGGCTTTATATACCCTAAAAAAACTACTATCGACTTTCTAGAAGGTTCTAAAGCCTCTAAAGTCTACTACCTATCGACTTTATAGAAGGTTCTATAGCCTCTAAGGTCTACTACCGCGCTTTACTCTAGGGGCTTTATATACCCTAAAAATCAACTATCGACTATATAGAAGGTTGCAGAGCCTCTAAGGTCTATTACAGCACGCTACTCTAGGGGCTTTATATACCCTAAAAAACAACTATCGACTATATAGAAGGTTCTATAGCCTCTAAGGTCTACTACCGTGCTTTACTCTAGGGGCTTTATATACCCTAAAAAATCAACTATCGACTTTATAGAAGGTTTTATAGCCTCTAAAGTTTAAGATAGAGTCCTCTATACTTAGCTCTAAAAAGGGGAGCGAATATTCCTTTCGCTTCCTATATTACCTTCCGAAATATAAGCTTATTATATGCCCTATTTGCCAAACAGCTATTATATATAGCCGGCTTAGAAAGCATTTAAATAGCCAGCCGCATTCGATTGCAAATAAAGCTATTAAAGCCGAATATATGCCCTGGGCTTTAAGTTTAGAAGGCTTAATCCAAACGGAAGACGAATTAAAGGATTTTAATACTTTTCCTACTAAAGAAGAGCTACCTATTCGGGGGTTAGGGCTAGAAATAGGCTATAAATGCTTAGAATGCGTATTTCTTACACCTGAAAAATCAACTATAAAAAAGCATATCCAAAAAAGCTATAGCTTAAATTCTATAGGACGTCCTAAGAATAAAGCTAAAAAGCTTTATAAATCTCGGATTAATATCCAACGATTCTTTAAAGGAGGCTTAAAAAGTTCTTATTTTCAGGTTCAGAAGGTTTCTAAAAGAAAGGGTATAGGTGATTTAGGGTTAAACTCTACCCCTAAGGATCCTTCCTATCTTAGGGATCCTTCTAGCCCTAGGGTTACCGTTAGCCCCAGGGTTACCTCTAGCCCTAGGGTTACCGTTAGCCCTAGGGTTACCTCTAGCCCTAGGGCTATCTCTAGCCCTAACCCCGAAGCGAATATTATTACTAGCCCTATAGAATCTATAGAAGGGTCGATTCTAAATCAGGCCTCTAGTTTCTCTACTAGCGCTATTAATAATACTATAATCGCAACTAGTAGTATTATTAGTAGCCCTATTCAGATTCCTAGAACTAAGCGGAATAGGCCCTTTCTATTAAATTCTCGACGAATTTCAGATTCTAGCTCTTCTAAAGAGCCGTTTACTTCTATAGTAAAATAGGCCGTTTATTAGAAGAAACCAGAGGGTTCTTCTTTCGTCGTCTAGTAATAGCGATTCCGAGGGGTCTAATAGCGCTTCGAATAGCTCTAAATCTATAGATTTAACTACTTTTACTTCGAAAGCTAAATCTATTCGCTTTAAATCCGATATATTTATTCGCGATTTAAACGAAAAAGACGGTCCAAATCCCTGGTTACAGAAGCTAGGGGTTATAAACCATCTAAAGCAGAGCTCGTTATCGAAAGCTAAATTAATAGCGCTATTAGACCTTTATAAGCCTTCTTTAGTAGGGGAAGCTATTCCAGAAGACTCTGAATTCCAAGGAAGGGGTCTTTTAGAGGTTTATTCCTCTATAGACCGGCTTATTCTCGAGGGTAAAAGGCTAGTAAACGGGGGCTTATTCCGAGAGTAACCTTATTAGAGTTAAATCGTCGAAGCTTTGAAAAAGAGCCTAAAAAAGCCTTTTATTTTCTCGTATATCCCTAGAACAGTCCAACGATATAAGCTCGTTTATAAACGGCTTTTAAGCTATTTATTTCGATCTTTCGATTTAGAGGATTCCGAAAGGCTCCCTTTTATTCTATCGAATAAGCAAAAAGAAGCTATAGAGGGCTTAAAACTATCGATAGGGGCGATATATCGAGGAATTCCCTCGAATTCGTCTTCGAGTGATTTAGAATCGTTAGAAGTAATAGCTTTATTCCAGAAGCTAGATTCTTCCGTTTTAAATCTACTTATTACCTTACTTTCCGAGCCTATCGAAGGAGGCGAAATATACTAGTATTATTATTAGTTATATAGCTATTTTGCATATTCGACAGGATAATACCTGGGAAAAGCCAGAGGTTATAACGCCTTTTATAATCCGCTATTATTTCGTTTGCCCGGGTCTTTATTTTATTATTTTATTATAATAAATACGAAGAGAATATCCAGGGTTTAATAGAGAATAGCGGTTATACGGAAGTATTAGCTAGGTGCGAAGCTATACCTCTTTGGACTATTCTAAGGGGCTTAAATATCCTCTATTCGATTCCTAGCATCGGGCCTCGAATTATTCCTTATCTAGCAAATATTCGATCGTACGGGCTTACTATTATTAATAATACTATTAAGCCCGGAGGTATTATCTGGGATAATAATACCTTAATATATAGGGATATTCGTCTCGATCTACCCTCTTTACAAGAAGCTATTCGATACGGAATTTAAAAATCTCAGAGGGCCCTTAGTACCCTATTATATATTAACGAATCTAAATATAAAGGCTCGAATATTCTAGAATATTATAGAGAAAACCTCCCACTGATTCCCTAGGATTCTCTTGCCGATAACTATAATAATAGTATTATAGGCTATTCTTTTATAACGACCTTTTAGAGGCACCTCGTTATAAGTATAAGAACTGGCTTATTACGAAGATTTCTTCGAATAGGCGGCTTAAAAAGGCCTGGTTTCCCAACTTATCGTTTAGATTACTTTAGTAAGCCGAGCCTTTTAGAAGGTCGACGCTATATTAATTTAATTTCGAGCTTTTTAGAGGGTTTAGCGGTATTAGTCTATTTAACCGGCGGGCAGCCTCCTCGCGGCCCCGAAGCCCCTTTCGATTCGCTTTCGAAACGGGGATAACGAAGGGCTTCGAAATCTATTTCTCGATAGGGGCTTAATAACCCTTATAACAGATTATCACAAAGGGTATAATAGATCCGGGCTTTTAAAGGTTATATACCGCTTTATGCCTCGAGAAATCTCGGAACTTCTTTTATATTATTTACTATTAGTCCTACCTTTCTTCGAGGATTTATAGGCTAATATAGATAATTATAAAGAAATTTAGCGATAAAAATCTGGCCTATTAAGTCTATAGAGGGTATAGAGAAAGGCGAAAACTCTAGTAGTTTCGAGGATACGGATACCGAAAAAGAAACCTCTTCCTTCTAGCTACCTTATTTTAATTCGTCGAAAATAACTAGGGGGCTAGGGCTATTATTTTCTGAATCTATAGGGCAGAAAATATCCCTAAGCCAGTGGAGGCATATATCTATAGCTCTTTCGAGACGGTATATAACTTCGAACGAAATAGGGGAGTTAATAGTTAATACGGAAGGCTTTGGAAACGATAGCGAAGGGTTTATTCCAAGCGATTCCTCGAACGATCTTATAGAGGATTTACAAGCCGCCTACTCTTCTAAAATCCGCGAATAATATATACGGCCGTCTATTAGAATCAGGGCCGTATATAGACCCTTCGAAAAAGGAAGCCTTTCGACGTTATTCTATAAGCTGGTATAAGCTATTAGGATTTAACGATATTAACCTCGCTATAACTCCCCTAAACCCTAACCCCTTTAAGAGAAAAGCCGAGACCTTTTTAGAAAAGAGAATAATAAAGTTCGAGAAAGCCGTTTACGAGATTTATAGTCTATAAACTTAAATAACGAACTTAAAGCGTTACTAGGGCCGAACGCTATATTCCGAGGACCGTAATATACTATAATAAAGGCTATTATCTCGAATAAAAGCCCTATTCTAGCTATATTAGGTACGGGAATAGGTAAAAGTCTTTTATTCTTTTTACCTGCTTTCTCTTCGAAGGGGGGGGTTTCTATCGTTCTAGCCCCTTTAGTTACATTAGTAAACGATTTATATAAAAGGGCTATAGCGTTCGGGATACCGTCTATTATCTGGGATAATAATAAGCCTTTCGAAGCGGAGAAAATTATCTTTTTAACGCCTGAAAAAGCCTTATTCCCTTCGTTTCAGACCCTTCTCGCCCAGCTTATTTATTCGAAGCGCTTAGACCGTATTATATTCGACGAATACGATAGTCTTTTAGAAGGAAATAGCCGTTATAGGCCCGCCTTTCTACAAATAGGGGAAATAATTAAGTTTGGAATCCAAACTATTTATTTAACGGCTACTTTACCTCCTTATAAAGAAAGCTATTTTTTCGAAAGGGCTTTTATCGATCCTTCTAACGATAACCCGCTTATCTTCCGATTACCTACGAATAATCCGAATATAGCGTATTCCGTAACTCGGCTTGAAATATCGAATAAACGGTATATAAACGCTGAAAACGGAAGGCTTTATTAATAAGTATTTAAACTTTACGTTAAAAGATAACTTATCCTCCGATTCGAAGGCTTTAATCTTCTGCTCTACGAAGAAAGAGGTTATCGAATTACGGGATACCCTTAATAGCTTAGCACTCTATAGTAATATAGACGAAGTCGAGGGTATTAATAAAGCGAGGTTATCGATATCTTTTCGTCGAATATTCCGAATAATCGCTATTATTTCGGAGGCCGCGTTCTAATCGGAACGAGTGCTATAGGTCGAGGGCTCGATATTCCGAATATCCGCTATATTTTCCATATAGGAGGCGTTTCTCTATAGAGGATTATAAGCAGCAAACGGGGAGAGGGGCTCGAAACGGAGGGAGCTGTAAAGCTATTATAATCGATAATAAGCAGTTTCTAAATTCTAGCGGATCGATCGATAATTTAGCGAAGTTTAGCCTTAAAGATTATATTAATCGAAAGGTTTACCGTCGAATTATTCTCGATTCCGTTTTAG